>JBBCBC010000034.1:4064603-4488472 GCA_037126765.1 Stenogyne calaminthoides
CAAGAATGATAAAAAAAAACATATTTAGGTAAGATTATTGTATTTTGGAAAAAAAAAAATATCCATGTTTCTTATTTATTATCATTCTTTCTTATTTTTTATATATGTGACAAACACATTAAATTAAATAGTATACTCTATATTTTTTTTTAATTATTATAATTTTTTAACTAATTTCTTTTTTATTAAGTTTTCAAACCAATATATAAATTAATATCAAGTTTTATTGTGTTTACTATTATTGTTGTTTTTATATTCATTGATTATTTTTAAAATTATTAACATAATATACTTCTAAAATTTATAATCTATAATTCTATAATCTATATAATACACTTATAGATTTTCATTTTTAGTTTTTTTCCGCTTTTTTTTTTTGCACCATTAATCTTCTTTATAGATTAATCTAAGCAGTTCATTGCATTGAAGGATGGTGAAGCCATATATTAAATGTTATTTTAATCTTGACACTCAATTTATATGTAATTAATAATGATTGTTCATTTATGCCCAATAATTATGTAGATTTTTTCTCTTAGCATCAATCATTCCTAAATTTCACTGCCTCAATTATTACTTTGCTCAAATATATACACTCTATATGGAGATGGAGATTTGAGGTGAATTTTTAATTCACTTTATTTTACGAATATGCTTATGTTGTTTCTTTTTATGTGTATTCATTTGTTCAGATTTCGTGATTTATATTTTTTATATGTGCTAATATATTTTTATATTTTAGGTGTTGGTTTGATTTGGTTAATGATTTTGTGGTTCTGAACTCTTGAATTCCCAGTTAAACGTTCCTACTAATTCTTTAGTATATATACTCATCTGAAATTGTCGTATAGTTATCATATAAATTTAAGATTATCTGCATTTTTTTCTATACAATTAGATTTTATGTGTATTTTAATATTTTCTTTTATTTTTATATTGATATTTTATGTAATTTAGGCTTCAATCTTTGGTAAACGATCCTCACTCAAATGTTTGATAGTCTTTTCAATTGGTTATGAGCAGTTTTTGAATCTCAATTTCTATTTTTGAAGCTTCATGCAGCGGAAATCAGTTTCTTCATTGTTCCAATCTTTTCAATTATATTTTATTTTATTCATTATATATTAGTTAATATATACTTCATAATTGATTCTTTTTTAATTTTTCGATTCATAGATTATTCTCATACTCAATTGTAATTCTTATGTACATAAGGTGACTGACAAGAATATAGATTGTTGGAAATATTTCATTATATGAGAATTATGTAATTAGTGGACTGGAACTTCAGATTGAAATTATAATTATTATTCAAAAAATGAATTATAAAATGAAATCATGTAATTAATGTGGATTGAAATAATGTATTAGTAAAATTTTAAAATCACCTCCATCTTTGGATATATTATTTTAAAGAATAAAAATATGTTATTGTCAATCTGTAAACAACTTTACCACATAAAATAAATCAAATTAATTAACCATTAAGTTATTTAAAATGGTGACGGTGAGTAAATTACTCATCCAACCAAAAATGTTGAAACGAATGCAATAAATGAGAAACATAAATGCAGTACAAAATTAAAAAAAATTTCGATCGATTTTTTTTACTAAATCCTTAATTTTAGCCATTTGATAGTTAGTTTACAAATAATCATGATTTTTCACTAAATATAATTACTTATTACATAATTATTTGTTTGAATGTGGAATAATTATTGTAATAATCGTTTAATGCTCCTTGATTTGTGTATGTTTACCAAATTTGATTTTTTTTTGTCTATATAGGAACATGAAGAATACTCCTAACTTTTTAATACTACATGTTCACATGTTTTCTGATAATATATATATATATATATATATATATATATATATATATATATATATAATGTTATGTATCTGAATTGTTGAACTCAATTTTCCAGATAAATATTATTTATTAAATTTTTATTTTAAAATAAAACACAACATGAATTGTTTGATATTTAATTCACCTGCAAGTTTTCTTATTGGATTTTTTTGCCTTTTTAATGACCATTGATCAAATATTGATTTTTAATCTTGATTGTTCGCCTTTTTCTTATGTTAGATATGGTATCTTTGAATTTTTCATTTAATACTCTCTACGAATTTTTGACCGTCAATGTTCATACAAGAAATCTAGACCGTCGAAGTAATTGCTTGATTATGAGATCCATCTTTTTTTCTTCTCCTATGATGAAATCGATTGTTTACGTTTATTATTGTTTGTCTCATGATTCGACAAACATACATTTTTTTAAAATTGTAATTTATATTTTATATTTGGATTGTCAATGATAAAAAAGATTTTTTCCATCTGAACTTAATGGCTTGGATACGGGCACAATATTTTGCCACAAAATTATTATTCCATTTGCTTCGCAATACATGTATCTTTAAAGTCCAAAATACATTCGTAATTATTTGTGTATTTAATTTCTCCCCATCTATTCATAGTCACAAACTCTCCTACGAAACTTCTTCGTAGTATGAAATTAATACCGTAAGTGTATTAGTTAAGTGTAATGACATCAGTTGATGAGTGTTATGATATTAGTTTATAAGTGTCATAATATGTATTTAATACTATGAACAAGTTTCATTGAAAACTTATTCCTTCATAATTTATTCTCATTAAGAATATTCTTTTTATTCTTATCTCATAATTCAAATTCTTCAATTATTTCTCATATCTTTCATATACCATAAATTACTCTTTCCTTACTTGACGGTGGGTGTAAGTATCCAAATTAATATTCTTTAATGATGTTAGATAAATAGAATCTAAAAAGTTGTATTCAGAATGAAGACAATGTTGGTTCAAGAACATCATTTTTCAGCAGCCACATTTCACTCAATGTTATCAACACATTTTATTATGTGTGCATGTTTATGAACATCAGTCTCTGTTTTATTGCATCTCTATTGATATATCTCATTCTCATATTTTGGTTAACATTTAACTTCTTCATGAAAGATTGTGCTAAATTGTTCATAGAATCAAAATGTTAAATTCATTACCGATTCTTGAATTTCTTTAGAAGATTCGGAGTTGTTCGAATTTCTTAGAAACTCCTTTTACTAATAGTTTTTTCAAAGTTCACTTTGTGAGTTATTTCTAAAACTAAAAAATTAAGCATAGGTAAGAATTGAAAAGTTGTATAAAAATTGGGAAGATAGCCATGATATTTGATTACAAGTCTTGGAGGTGCTCTCTCTCTCTCTTGCACACATAAAACCCATTTATTTATTTATTGTATGAGCTTTCCTTGGAGCCATGTTTTTTTGTTCTTTAGATTTATTATGAGGTTTCTTTATCAGCCCGATTTAGTTGTACATCATTTTTTTTATCATTGGTCTTTTGATTCTTTGTAGTTTAAGGCCTTGATTGTCAACTCAATTAAATAATAAAATATGAAAATTATTCCTCATCTTTCTCTTTCTCTCTTAAATTATTTATCAAATAATAAAATTTATGTGTTATTATAAATGTTATTACTAATACATAATAGAGCAAATTAAACGTGGTCGTCTTTTTGCAATTTGGGATAAGATTTGGCATTTCGATTGCTCGGTTGTCTGCAAATCATAGGTGAGAGAAAGGGATGTGTTAGTTTAAAAATATAATGCAGCTTTGATTTTCATATCTCCTACTGTATGTTTGTGTTCGTTTGATCCTACATTTATTTATCTATAATGTACTAATTGAGATATTGTTTCTAATATTGATACATATTGTTAGTTTTGGTGTATTTTAAAGATAAATTTTAAAATGTACTAACTGAGGGACCTTTGATTTGATTTGTTGTATCATTTTCAATAGTTTTGTTGATGGTTGTTTTTATGTATTTCTTCCAAATTTTTTAACAGAAATATATTTTAAATAATTTTGGATATTAATATTTTTTGTGTACCTTTTTTTCGATACCATCAAATTATTGTATCCATTAATTACAATTGGAGATGTATGATGCGAAACCTTGCCAATTTATGGGCTTGCAAGATCAAGGTGAGTTTTGACAATCAAAATGATGTCCGTGTGTGGAGTGGAAATGTGTTGATGTTAGGACCTTGAATATTTTATTGCTTACTGCAAAATCTATTGTTTACTTTGTGTGTTACCAGTACCCCAAATAGGAAAAATTACTCATAAGTGTCATTTCTCAACAAGTATTACTTCAGGGTGCATTCACTATTACTTCAGGGTGCATTCACTCTTTGCTCTTACTCTAAGGTGCTTAATATACCAATTTTTCCCTCATACACACCAACTAATTACACCCCACCGGACTAGCCAGGAACACCCAATAAATGAAAATGTCATTTCCTTCCTCTCTCTCTTCCATTGCATCATTCCCCCACCCACGCCAAAATCAAAATTCTCTCCCATTTTCCTCAAACATCGGGCTCTCTATTATCCTCCCAAACCAAAATCCCATATGTCCTCTCCCAAGGCCCCCCCCCCCCACACACGCATACACAACACACAAGTCCTCCTCCTCCCCCTCCCTCGCACTAAGTCGCCACCCGTTGCTGCTCTCCCCCAGCCTGAGCCACCCAACCCAAAGGCACCCCAAGAAAAACCCCACTCGAGCCCGCTGTTGCCCCCACGCTCCAATGCGACGCCTCAATTTCGCCGGATCGACGATTATGACAGTGGATTTGGGTGGATCGTCTGGTCGCCATCGGTACACAGAATCGCCACCACCGCGCAACGGGGATCTGCTCGTAGATTATTTTTCTAGGGGGGCTGGATGGTGTATCTGTTGAGTATTGGTGGTATAATATTTCTGTAAACCAGATTTTTGGGCTTTTGAATGTTGATGTGATATAATTGTTTGATCTGGTTGTTTAATTTCTAGGGAATGGGGTGTCTGTTCGTTCGGCGTATTGGTTTTTGGACGATGGCTAATTGGTGGTCGGGTTAGGGGTTCACTTTTGGCACTTAGGTGGTGATCGATGGTCATGGGGGTGGACCTAGGCGGAGGAGAAGGTGGAAACAAATACGTGGTCCGCTGATCTGCGAAGTTGGTGGTGCGGCTGATATTGCTGCAATTTTGGGGGTTTGTTAAATATTGTTGCAACTTTTGTAGATTCATAATTTTAAACCTGTTTATATTTTTGGGTGTTTTGCAATTTTTGGGGTTTGTTGAATATTGCTTCAATTTTTGGGGGTTTCGGCTATGTTGCATATATTTTGTTGAACGGGAGATGATTATTGTTATTAAGCAAAAGATGTTTTCAACTATGTTGAATATATTTTGTTGAATGAGAAAATATTATTGAGCAAAAGAGAAAGAAAGAGATTTCTATATCGTGTGCATTTTTTTTGCGGGTATGCAAGTGTAATTTTTTTTACGAGAGTGCAAAATTTTTTACGAGTATCCAGATTTATTTTGTGGGTGTGCAGATTTTTTTTACGGGTGTGCAGAATTTATAAAAAAAAAAGATAGATGATTAAAAAAATTTGGGGTGTGCAAAATTTTTTGCGGGTGTGTAGAATTTGGTTAAGAATATACAATTTAATATATATAGACGAAGGTGTAATTTCTTGGGCTAATATTTTATTACTGAAAAAAATTAATTAAATAAAAGAAGAGATGATTAAAAAAAAATTGGGATGTGCAGAATTTTTTACGTGTGTGCAGAATAGTTTCGAATATGTAATTTTATTTTTTGCAGAATTTTTGTTGCTAAAAAATTTAATTAAATAAAAGGACATATATTTAAATGGGCTAAAAAAATTAATTAAATAAAAGGACATACAATTAAAATACAAAATTACTAAAAATGTGGGGTGCAGAAAAATGTCAAATTTAAAAAACTGCACACAACTATCAATATAACACATTATTATATACATAAGGGTATTTAAGACTTTTTGGCCCATATTTGGTATCTTAGAGTAAGTCTAAAAAGGTGTAGCACCTTAGAGTAAAACCACTTGAAAATGGTACCTAAGAGTAACTACCTCTATAAAATATTGCAAATGGCGAAAAATGCAGTGATATTTTTTACCATAATATTTATCCATGTCATGAATTGGATAAATTTAGCTATTTTAGGTCAAGTGTGGTATGATTTACTGTCGTTATAGCATATAAAAGTTTTTACTGGTACTTAGTTTTTTAGGAACTATCAATCAAATGGAGAAATGTGTGCACATGATTTTATTTTATCCCCTGAGTAATGGGTAAGTTAAGTCATTAACAATTTTATTGTTATTATTTATTTTGTCATTTTAAAACCTAATAATAATATAATGGATAAATCTCATAAAATTTCATTTCATGTTTCATTAAGGTATAACATAAAGATAATATCTCTATAAGCTACTTATAAGAGTTTTTTTTTTTAATAAAAAATAACAACTTTTATTTATGCTTTTTTAATGATTTATTATCAATATATCTACATCACGGTGATTTTAAATTCAATTCATATTATACTTATATTGAGAGACAAAATTCTAGACTTTTAGAAATCTCTTCAATTAGTTCTGATATGTTCAATTTTTATCTAGATGGTGTTTTGATTCATAGTTTGAAATTCACGAGCTACTTATGCCAACCGTGAGTTCTTATTTATTTTATATGTTTAATTTTAAAGCTGCATCCGTTTACTTATTTTATTTATATGTTTATTACTTTGGTTGTATTTTAGTTGAATTTACAAGTTATTCAACTTTACACAAAATAGCAAATGCATCTCATTCATTGGTTGATCAATGATATAAAATAACGCGTGTGAACTAAAATAAAATTAACTAGCTATTCCAACTTGTGTCCTGACAATTAAATATATGCAAGTCTTCACTAGCTAATAATTTAATGTTTAATTGTTGTTTAATAGTTTGAATATCTTTAATCCATGGAATTTCGTGTTCATAGTTTCACTAATAGGAGATAGGAGTCATTCTTCCTACCAAATATTCACAGTCACATGTTACTCCTTAGACTATATCATTGCTTCGAAATGAGATTCTTATAGTGATTTTCCTTATCAATTTTTTGAGCATATATAATATTATACTTTGTGTAATGTGCTTGAATTTTATCCTTTTTTTGCACAAAACATACATTCCACATAGTTATCTTTGAATATCTCAACTGAATGGATTTGATTATTGGAGTAACTTTGTGAAACTTTCCCTCAACTAATATTTGTAAGAAAAATAAATATTATGTTTATATCATTTCCGCATTTAATAATACTCCCTCCGTCCCATAAATATATGCACACCTACTTTATTGTCGAGTTTTTGTGAGCGAGTTGTTTATTAATATTTCAAATGATAAAGTAATTTTTAAAGAGGGGTATTATAGTTCTACCTCTCATCTATTGCATGCATCTTTAAAAAATATTTTATCATTTCAAATACTAATAAAAAACTCGCTCGCAAAAACACGCGAAAACAGTAAACGTGCATATATCTTTGGGACGGAGGGAGTATCAATTAAATGTGAACTTCCTAAACCATTGGATAGAGTTGAATATTCAATTGATACCTCTATGGTGCACACTTTTCACCTTTGTCTAGAATCCCTTGCTCTGGAGATCATTGAATTTTTGGTTCAGAAACATGTTAACTATTTGTGTATGTTTATTTTTATTTTATTTATTTTGGCCTTCCGGAAAATAATGTGATTTTGGTTACATGCAAATATATATCTGAATTTTGATGGCATACATTTGTGTGATGTACAAAGGTTGCCAGAGTTTCAAGATTAATCTATGTATATAATACATATGTATATTTCATATGATTAATTGTATCATTATATGCACAACATTACATATCCATGTATATAATATATACAACACTGTCGACGTGTGAAGTTACAATTAGAAAAAGATAAATAAGTATTCTTACAATTTTGAGAATATATGATTCACAGTTAAATCTGAAATAGGCTTCGAGCTACACGAGTGTTGAATTGAAATTTAACAAGATGACAAAAGAAAATAAAGAGTTATGTGAGTCACCTTCCGGATTTCACCAAAAATTGCTTTGATTTTGTTATCAGAAATTTTATAGCATTTGATAATTCATAATGTTATGGTATTAGCAGCTTACAAATTATTAAATTCAAGAATTGAAACCTTTTATATTGCATTATTATGATAATTCTTTGGAAAGGTTTGAAGTACCTTGGCCATAAAAAGTTACTTTTCTACATTGAATGTGTATATGTTCCAGATTTCATCAAGATGATTGACTTCGAGTTTCCATTATTTTGCATATTGGTCCAAGGTTATAAGATACTTCTTTCTTGCATAAAAGTTTGGTCTCTCTCTCTCTCTCTCTAATTACTTAAATGTGCTATAATATTTGCTTTCAATTTTCTTGAAATTGCTGAATTCAAAATCATTGTTAAAGTTTAAGATTTTTTTTTTGGGACGTGGGTACATGAAGGAAACTAGATTCATATCTTAAGGGAAACATATTTTATTGGGCCTATAATTAGGGGGTGACAATTTAAGGACAATAAATTTCAATCTGACAAAAGTAGCACATTAAATATTAGTTCGATAAAAGTAGGTGTGTACATCCAATAAGATTTAGTTTCAGCAAAAGTAGGCCATCCAGTGTGGAATAATAATATGTATGCAAAAATAAAAAATAAAAAAATTAATGTCCTAATTTAGCTGAAAAAAAGTTAAATGTTTTATTTTGACAAGCTGAAACTTACTATTTTTAAATTGCAGCCTCCCCTAAGTTACATGAATTAAAAAAATATTTTTCTCATCTAAATTGATTGCTAATGTCATTGTCAAGTTGATAGAACAAGAAAAAGTACAATAGTAACACTTATTTAATTATTTAAGATTTAAATTTTAAATGTGTTATTTTTTGTTTGTGAAATAATCTCTCCTAATTTTTATCTTTATGCTTTTTAAAATTTAACAACTACTATCAATTTACATAATATAGTGAAGAATTATTTCATGATTGTACTGTTGGGGAACGTAACCCCAACATGTACAAGCAAATATTTTTTCCCAATTACATTATTAATGAATGTGTGTATGTATACATTTACCCTTTGCTTATGAGTTATAACATGTTTGACATTTTTAAATTATGTATAAAATTTATTAGCATTATAATAGAATGGTTTCACGATTGCCTTGATACACAAATGTTACATTTTAAAATTTCACTCTTTGAAGTTAATGCATGTTGTGGGTTGTAGGCATATAAACTTTTATAAAATGTTAAAAACTGTAATTTTCAGTGGAGTAGTTTGAGACAGCATTGAACTTTGTCCAGTCCAAAGAGTACTTCCACTGAGATAGAGGAAGATTTTAGCTGATATAGTGTTTTATGGCCCCTGCCGTGCTTAAGAGGTGGATTGGGCTAGAAAATTTTATCTTGCTTGGAGGCGGGCCTTGACGGGCGGTCCTCCTCCAAAATAATTTTTTTGTGCATTTTTATTATACATTTTAACAATTATAATTTTGTGGTTTTTTTTTTTTGGATATTTTGTGAGCCTTATGTTTATGGATAAAAATTTAATTTGTTGACGACTATGTTTATAAATTATTAGGATTGATCAATAGAAAACTTCAATTTGTACAAAGTTATATTTGTGTACATATATTTTGGTAAAAGTGGAATATTTTTTGTGTATGGATATTGTGGAATCTCAAATACATTTATATGGAAGACATTGTCTTCAGGTTTAAGGTCTAATAGCAAGATTGTTATTAATGTAGCATCCAGTGGTATAGCTTCACTTCTTCGCAGGGAGACGTCTTTGCTCTTTGCCATCCTAATAAATGCTAATGAAGATTCTACATGCAATATTAATCAAGGTAGTCATCTTGACGAGCTTTTGATAAACACTGATCTCATTATATGAGGTGAAGCACCAATGATAAATAGATATTGTATTGAAGCTCTTGACATTACTTTGAAGGATATTATGCAAACCGACCGTCCATTATCTTCGCATTGCTTTTTTTTGTGGTAAGAGATTGTTGTGTCCGGAGGTGATTTTTCGATAGATTTTACCAATTATAACAAAAAAGAATGAGGACAGATATTGTTTATGCTACAATAAATTCATATCTTTTTTGGAATGTTTGTGCGTTGTTGAAACTTACAAAAAAAACATACAGCTTGCAAAATTTGAAATCGTCATAAAGTTTTCAAGAACTAATTTTTTTTTCCTGATTGGATAACATCCACTGGATATGGTAGTATAAGATCACAAACCAAATATAGTTCCGTTGTACAAATTTTGGATGCTATATTGTTGAGAGGGGGTGATTATCCTATCGGTACTATTGTCGATAATATCTATCCTGATTTAAAAAATATGATGGACGATCACAATTATTTGTAGAATAGATAAATTTGTGCTCCAACCTTGGATGTTGCTAGGTCCATGAACAATCACATGGTTCGATTTAATGAAAATGAATCACGTGCATGTTTGAAGTCCTTGCCTTGCTGACTCAAATGTTAATCTTTCTATCCTGAATTCTTGAATAGTCTAAACTGTTCAGGTGTTCCCAACCATGAATTGAATCTTAAAGTTGGAACACCGGTAATGTTATTGAAAAATATCGATCACTCAAGGGGTTTATGCAATGGGAGCAAGGTTTGGCTTTATGTTTTTAATGGTTGAATTTGTATATATTCTTAAAATTTGTAATGTAATTTTTTTAATTAAATATTTAGGTTGATTATTACAAACATGAGTTCCATATATCCTTGAAGCTAAGGTTTTTAATAGGAAGTAATGCTGAACAATTGGCTTGGATACCCAGACTTACATTAACTTTTTCTGATCCCAAATTGTCGTTCAAATTTCAATCGAGTTAATTTTTTATGATAGTTTCATATGCTATACCTATAAACAAAAGTCAAGGGCAATCTTTTACTCATGTAGGATTTTTTTTTTGCATAAGCCTATTTTTAGCCATGGACAATTGTATGTAGTCAAGCTTTCTAACAACAAACTGACATGGCTTAAAGATCCTACTGCGCCATGATGACAATGGTGATCGCAGTATCAAGAGAAATGTGATTTTTAATGAAAGTTTTATGTAATATATAATTTTGTTTTAAAAATATTCATATCAATTTTCATCATATTCACAATGTTTTATTTTTGTTAAAGTCATTTCATATAATTATTTTTATCATTTTATATAAATAAATTATTATAGTTTCTATAATACTATATATGATGATATTTTGTTTAAAAAAAATATTCTCAACATGAAATATTAGATACTATTTTATATACATACATATATATTTATATTTGTCACTTTATATATTATAATAAGATACTTACGAAAGTTATATGTTGTAAATTTCATAAATTTATTTAGAAAAGAATACGTCAACTTATATTGTTTTTAAATAAACACATATTTTTGTCATAATACGAAGGCTAATTATTAGACAAATATATGTATTTTGATATAGATATATAACAATATTAAAATTATAAACCTTATACAAAATAGATAAAGTCATGAATGAAAATTCTTCAATGTAAACGATTTTCTTTTAACAAATCAATATTGTTATGAACAAAATTAAATGTTATTTAAAAAATAAAATTATATTAGTTTAAAACTTATATTATTATAAACATGAAATTAAATAAAATAAAAATTATCAATATTTAATTAATATTTTATATTAATACAAAATAATATTTTAATAATTAAAATGTTAGATGATAATAATGATCGTGCGTTAGCACGGGTGCAATACTAGTTAATAAGTTATTATATTTCATGTAATAATTAAATTGACCAAAATTAATTATACTAATTCTATACATTATAATTAGTGTATAAAAGTTCTTGTTATCAGTTTTATGAACAAATTACCAATATATATAAACGAAAGAAATAACGGTAAATAAGAACCATTTATTCTTTCGCACTAAAATTTGCACACAAATGCTAATTTGAATTTTAAGGGGAAAATATAAGCAGATATATATGCACTTTTTTTTTTCGGTAAAGGAAAAATTATTAATAAAAAAATTATAATACACATATGAGAGATCGGAATGGATTAGTGTGTGTTTATATATATAATTATATATTCCAAATTAATGTTTATAATTTTTATTGAGTAATAGTTATGCGGTACACACTATATTAATGAATTGATGATAAATCATGTAATATAACAATGTAGATGAACAAATATAACAAAAAAACTCAACTTACATTTTTTTTCACCGGGAGAAAATGATAATGAGTGGATGGTCCTACGTCAATTAAAGCATCACATAACTATTATTTTGGCATTGCCTCTAGAATCGATATCAACATTATAATGATAAGATGCTAGTTTGATTTGTACGCATCGGGCAAATGTATAGAATGTACATATGTATATATGGTTTGTGTGACTTCACTTTTCGATCTAGATTATAATTAGATTATAATTAGAAGTAATTTATTTATATGATTTTTTTTTATCAAGCAAAAAGACGTATATTAAATTATAGCTCAGCCATTGAGTTCGTATTTGCAAGTAAATAATTACAAAAGAAAACATCAAAAGCTTAACAATCAAGGACTGATCTCGGGTTTTTGAGCCAAACTTGGTAGGGGTAATTTTTCGGGATCAAATTCTTCACCTGACACCAACTCCATACTCTCCCTTTCATCTCTTCTGGAATCCCTTTATATAATATTTAGTTTTTATCTTTGCCGCCCAAGAGGAGCTTTTACACGTAAATAAAATTTGTTATGAATATACAAATTATGTCAAATTTAGACTTATTTATTACGGAGATATGCATTAATTATAAAATGTATATCTAATAAAAATTCAATAAATCAACATAGTATTTGATTATAAATGTTAAAATATTATCAAAGTAAAAAATCTTCATGCATTGTGTAGCAGAAATCATAAAAAGAAAGAAAAAGCTACATTCATGTTGAACATATATTTTAGGACAAAAACTTGCATGCATTTGACTCACCTACCCAATAAATTTTAAATAGGTTTTATATATATACAAATTTTATTAATTAGACCAGTTTTGTAAATGTATAGAAAATGAGATTAAAAGTAACATCCGGTTTTTGATTGATCAAAATAAAAAAATGAATGTCCTTATTTAAATTTATAATTTCATAAATAATAAAAATATAACTTTACCCTCTTAAATAAATCTCTTACAAACATCTCTAAATTACATCTCATGCCATTAACATTTGCTCACAAAAAATATTTACGTTTTGTCTTATTTTTTATAAAGGACCAAATCACCCTCAACAAAAAATAATTTTACCCCTCTAATACTAATAAATAACTCTCTCATTAAAACTCGTGTCATTTTGTTTTGAGCAATAAAAAAAAAAAAAGGTAATATAAATCAAGATCACACACAAATGTTACTCTTTATTTCCGGTGGAACTCTACATTAGTGTACTACCAAACTAGAATATCTAGACTTGAAAAGACATTCTAGTACATATAATTAAGAATCCCAGAATTTTGTCCATTTTCTTGACTACATATATATAAAATGACTCTCTTCTCTAAATCGGACTCACTAGTATTCTAATTAACTTGATGAGTAGACAAAAATCAAATAACAAGATATGGGGTTGAGTTGGACAAATTAGACTTTACGATATTTGTACATGCATGGAAACATTTAATTTTTTAATCAGGAGATAGTCAATCTTTTACTATATTTTGGTAATTGTAGCTATTAGTATACTTAATTCAGCCAAAAATCAAAGCCTAACTTGAAAAACAGTGTCCATATTGCTTTGACTGGTAGTCATGATATTGATGTTTCCAAGAGTGCACGAGTGTGTGTGTGTTTTTCTATGCATTTGATTTGAAGATATCCAAAGTCTCCACACTTAACTTTGATGATCTCAAAACAATCTGTGCCTCCCTATTTAGGAATCCTAGATGGACCACTTCAATTCTGTTTTCCTGCTGTATTTCATTAAAATAATAAATTAATTGAAAATCAATTACCAATAATTTTTTAGCTTAAATCATGTTCACACATCTATGTATCTATAAATGCAGAAACCGTCCTAAATTTGGAAAACATTAGATTTCACGCCAAAAATTATTGCCAAATTGAAAAACTAATCTATGAAAAAAATATTTAATAAATTATAATGGATAGAGAAAAATTTTGGAAAAAATATGTAGAATATCTTCAAAACTCTAATGTTAAATTAAAAAACAAATATTTGGAATATAAGAAGAATCTTTGAAATAAATATGTATGAAATAAATATTATAAATTATAGAATATTTTCAAAACTCTAATTTAAATTGAAAAACATATCTTTGTTATAATGCACAATTTCTTAAGATAGTCGAATTTCAGACTTTGCTAAGTCAAAATTTTCGTATTCAGTCAAGTCTCTAGATACATTCATACATAAGCCCATAAATCAACAAAATACCAATTAAGAGATCGATAGAGAAAAAAGAGAATGCATAAAATTTGCTTAAACTTGAGAAGAAGTCTCCCTTGCTCAATTCTAACACAACAAAGAAAAGTAATAATCAACTATTAAATTGTACGAAATACTCCTACTTGCCATTAAATTAGCCTCGCTGGGTGAATTAGAGAAAAAAAAAATCGCCTCAAATTTAAAAATCATTAAATTTTCCCACAAAAAAATTATTGGCAAATTGAGAAATTAATCTATGAAAAAAAATATTAACAAATTATAATAGATAGAGAAAAAATTTTGAAAAAAATATTCCGGCAAATTGAAAAATTAATCTATGAAAAAAATATTAACAAATTATAATGGATAGAGAAAATAATCTATTGAAAAAATATGCAGAATATTTTCAAAACTCTAATGTTAAATTGAAAAATAAATCTTTGGAATATAGGAAGATTCTTTAGAATAAATATGTATGAAATAAATATTATAAATTATAGAATATTCTCAAAACTCTAATTTAAATTAAAAAATAAATCTTTGAAATATAAGACGAATGTTTGGAATAATATGTATGAAATAAATAATTATAACGAATTCGGATTTTTTTGCAACTTTTGTAATAATTCCAAATATCTTTTGAATATCTTTGAAACTTTGAATTTTTTTTTTCTTAATACATCTAATCTAATATTATAGTAAATAATTTTATGTTTAAATCCAATTCTAAATCTTAAATTATTAGTTCATCATTATCGCAATGCTGCATATGCATTGACACATATCAATAATTAATGTGTTAATCTCCATTTATTATATTCCTAAAAGTCTAAACAATAATCATATATTAATTTGTCCTCGATTCAATTAACGAATACATGATAAACACAAACGATCATGAGGCAAGAAAGTATTTGAGTTTTGACAGTGTGTGTAAATCTGATACGAATGTTGATATACTGATCGATTTACATATGCCGGAGTTCTTTAATAGCTTGAAGTGCTCCAGCGTCCCCAATCATGAATTGATTTTGAAAGTTAGAACTCCAGTTATGTTGCTCAGAAATATAAGATCATTCGAAGGGATTGTGTAATGGGACTAGAGAAGGCAAGGTCATAACCGAAAGCAATTCGGGTGAGATGGTGTTAATCCCAAGACTTTTCCTGACTCCATTAATTAATCCCGAGACTGCCGTTCAAATTTAGGAGGAGACAGTTCCCATTAATTGTCTCAGATGCAATGTCGATAAACAAGAGCCAAGGACAATCACTTGCAAATGTTGGCATATTTTTTTTTAAGAAATCGATTTTCAGTTACAGTCTCATGAGCAATCAGTCATAAAGCAAAAGAGGTTTCTGGAATTTGTAGTAATTTTAAACTTTAATTATTTTAACACTACATTTTTGTCATGAATCCATAGATGTTATTTGCTTTCAATTACATTTCGGCGTGTTTCCAGATTTTCAATACTTACCAAATGAATTTAATTTAAAATTGTGTATTAAATATGAATTAATTAAAACGTTATTTTTAAAGACTTTTCTAAAAAATCATATTACGCACTATTAAAACAATGGTTCAACTACATCCATGCATATCACAAATTCAATTACTAGTATACAATAAAATTGTTATTTTAATTTGTGTTTTGAAAAATCAAGTAACGAACTTGAAATTTAGCCTATAACATGTTCATGTTCAAGGTCAATTCAGTCCAATCACTTGATCGATATAGCTCACTTTGTCCCACTCGAGAAGTTAAATCAAACTTCATGTCATTGAATAAATCGATTAGACTTGATGAAAATAATTAACTGTTTTTATTAGTTTTTTTTTCGATAAAAGGCTATGTCTGGTATATATTGTTCATTCATAATGCATTTGAAAATTGTGAAACTTGTTATATTAAAAGGATAATTTATTTACACTGAAATATGTAATAATTAATATGAAAAAATAATTTCATGTTTTAAAATAAATAAATTGCATATTTCAATATAAAAAATTGTACGATTCCAAAATAAATTATGAGTGAACGGTGCACCTAAATGGACATGATATCCATTCTATGTAGATGAAATTATGATTGAAGATATGTTGACAATGTTCTTAACTTTTTAATATTTTTAGTCAATACTGAGTAATAATACTCAGAAATATACAGTCTTTAGAGCTTTAATTTCAATGGTCCTAATCCACGAAGGTCCACTTGTTCCTGCACAGCCTAATAATTACTATTGGCCATCTATTAGTTGATCATGATATAACTAGTTCCAGTCATGTCGTATCTCTTTGAAAAGATGGTTTCTAAGTTTTACTTTCAGAATGACACGTAAAAAGAATCTCAATTCAAGAATGGCTAATATTCCTTTCAGAGTTAAATTTGTATAAAGGAATGAAGTGGGGTGAATCATGTGGATGATAAGAATTTTATGATTAAAATTACCCTTATACTCTTAAATAAAAATAATAATTGAATATAATTAAAGATAAAATAGTTATGTGATACATTTAAAAGTTATCATTCCTGGGGGTGAATCACCCCGTATAACATCACTCATTTATATATACAGAATTAATTATGTACTTCAAATGTATTTTTTTTAACATGTAACTTGTTCACTAAAAACATGCCACTTATGCACATTAATAAAAGTTTATCACCCCGTCCTACTATAAGCTTCTCTTTTTTTTTTATCCATACCACAATAAGTTTCATATTTCTATAAATGAAAAAATTAACTCCACTAACTGTATTATCTATAATTTATCCCCACTTTCACACAATATTACAAAGACTCCCACCAACTATTCCACTCATTACTTTATATAACCTTTTCCTCTCTCCCAATACTCAAAATTACCCTTTATTTTTATTATTTTATTATTATTCATTAAATAAAACAACAAAAAGAAACGGAAAACTTATATCGAAACGGAGGGAGTATATCTTTTAGTATAAATAAATTACAAATTTACATAGATACTGAATACCCGTTCCTGTGCAAATACTTTAAAGTTCAAACGTCATGAAAATGCTCAATCACTTAAAATAAGCCATTTGTAGAGAGTTTGATCAAGAAACAAAAATGTGTTCTATACTTTTTATCGATCTATTAGTTGTGAGTGAAATAAAATAGAATAAAAAATTTAATTTTGTTCAATCATATACTATCCCTGAAGTTTAATTACTGGATTATTTAAGAGTTTAATTTGAAATATGGAACAATAATTAACCATCCTTGGACCATCTAAAATTGATAGTTATAAATTGTACTATGAGATTTAGAGAGAAACATATACACTCCTAATTTTCAAATCTACATTATTAGACCAACCCCAAAAGTTGGGGTTATGGGTAAATATAGAAAAATGCGAAAACATATGAGTAAGATTGATGAGAGAAAATACAAATATCTTTCCAGTAATTGTTAACATTGTTCTGCTTCTTTTGTTCATGCTTTCGTTCGTATTCCGGTTCGATTCATGTCAGATACAGTGCTAATGTCGTTACTTGTAATCGTGATATCCTGAGAGACAAATGTTCTACGATTCACTAGCACCGAAAATTAAGGATATAATTATTTTAAGAAAATATTCGCACTTGACACGAGTCTCGATTATTCGCTTTTATTAAAAAAATTAAGTCATTTTCGGTGCACCCCACCAATCCAGAAATACCCTCACACAACCTGGATTCCACCAAGGTGTTAAACAGGAGGAAAAAAAGAAGAGATCGATTGAGAAGTTATGCAGATAATTAGGATGGAATTGGAAGAAGAAAGAGGTGAGCAGAGACAACACTTTGAGGATAGATGGGTGATGGATTATGGAGCCTGAGTGAAACGGGGATGCGAGGAGCGGAGGCGCCGACCCGGTCTTTCGAGGTCGAGCAGTGTGCTTTCGGTCGAAGCTCCCTTTGCAAAATGTGAGAAGGGGCTTGATCAAGGTTGCTGATTGAGCAGAACCGCTCGACCTAGGGCTGAGGTCGAGCGGTTCCGAGGCCGGTTCGCGGAGGCCCAGTTTCATCTTCTAGGGTTTCGGCCGGGATGGGCCAAACCTAAGTTTCTATTATAAATATCCCCTGACTCCCCCATTGTATCTTGCACTACTTGCACTATCTTATAAGATATAGTAGATTTCTCCTGGCTTGATGGTGCCACTAGATGTAGTCAGTTTGACAAACTGGATAACCAAATTATTTTATCTCTAAATTTCGTAATTCCATTATTTTCTCCCATAATTGCCTGCTTAAATTCCTAACAATGGCGACTTATGAGAACGACTCCATTTTTCACTTTTCTGCTAAAGTAAAAACATGGACTAGTAACACAGTGGCAATTTAGTCATTATCATCTATTCCGCATTGGAGAGAGCAAAACACTGTACATGCAATCATTAGAAGTAACTGTTGAGATAGAAATATGACGTCACTCCATTTGCTACTTCCCCCACTGTCCCCCTACTCGTCCATCTCTCATTAATGGACTACCATATCTACCCTTTTCTCTCTACCATTTTTGTTGTATATATATAATTATATATATGCGCTGTATATATAAGCACTGGTTTTTCCATCACTGTAGCTAGCTTATTTTCTTTTATTAAATAAGAATTTTTTAAATATAGAATTGGAATCATTTTATGTATAAAAGCATGGAGTGACTGGTCCAAGGAGTGACTGGTCCAAGCGGTGACGGACCTACCTTGGGGTCAGGGGGGTCACTGGGCCCCCCTGACCCCACTTGAATTTCTTATATATATATCTACACTTATAATTAAGATACATCTGTATGAGACAGTCTCATAGTAAGACGAAGCATAAATTGTGTATTAACGCTCTAATATTTTGGAAGGATGAGTATTATTTATGTTATAGATTATACCATATATCATATATAAAACCATCTCATACGAATGTCTGTCTCCTTTAAACAAAGTATTATGTGCATCATGTTCAATGTACACCACTATTACTAATCCTTGTAAAAATCAACATTCTATAAATAAAATGTTTATTTTTAGGTGAGAAAGGGGTAACAAAATAGAGAAAGAATATGTATAATTCACATTTTCAATATACATATAAATGTATTCGACTCTGTTAATATAAAGATGTTTAGTCCAAATAATTTTCGAAAATATATAAAAATTCTAAAGTGCATTTAGCTACACTATGTTATAAATTGGGCCCCCCTCGGTAAAATTTCTGGGTCCGTCACTGGGTCCAAGCATATTCTTCTTACAGTATACTGTTGCTCAAAAAAGATAAATAGTGTAGCTTAATTGTTCTATCTACCAATCTTTAAATATTACTATGATGATCTCAAACATGCTTATTGTCTGTTGAACTTGATAGTAAAATTGTTATTTAATTCAAGACGAATGATGGTCTTCCTTATTATTTATGCAGAGATGTAGTAAATGATTGACAGTCAATTTACATCAAAGAATAACACGGCTTTAGGGTTTTGAATGGTAATTGCTCAATTACTCCATATTTACTTATCTAGGGTTAATCACATATATCTAGGCTTAAATATATACTCCCCGTCCCGGAAGACTCTGCGCCAACTTTTCGGCGCAAAGATTAAGAAAACTTGTTTTATGTTTTATGGGGAGAGGTAGAAAGGACAATAAGTGTGTATTATAAGGTTATAAGTTGAGAAAAATGTGTCCATTTTTTGGTGTGCAAAGTTTTATGGGACAGACCAAAAAGGAAAGTGTGCTAAATTTTTTGGGACGGAGGGAGTAGCTAATATTGATCTATTAATATTCTTTAATAAAACAACTAATACTATTTGAAAATATATTTAAATTGCACGGTTTAATTAATATTGTCATGTGCATTTGGATGTATGCATATATTTGCATCAGCATGACTCCTTTTATATACCAAATTTGTTAAAGAAAAAAAGAAAATGTATGTGGGTTCATGTAATTTCGATTTGTGTGTTTTTTTTAAGGAAAAACCAACACCAATTAACAAGAACAGGGGTAATTATCGATCCAGCAATTAGGATATTAGAAAAAGATCTAACGTTCCTCGTTAAATAATATATATAAAATTGGCTTCACAATTCACCAAACTAATTTTAAAGTAGGACTCAAATCCAAAATTCTTGCAGCTCAAACTGTTATTCCAGAGAACGGAGAGTTTGATCCATTTCCTATGAAAGCACAAGGCTCAATTTATATAAATAAAAGTACACTTGATTAATTTCGAGACAGATAAGAGTATATATAAGAACTCATTCTTTATAAATAAAAGTACAAGAATCCGACTAAATAAATTGAAATATTGCGAAAAGTGTTTATGTCATGTCCGTTTCTCTATCATTGAGGATCATTGAAACTTACTATAGATGTTGAATATATAAGCATATTGTACTAGCTATGCCCCACGTCAATGGAATTTCACAGCCGCCTTATTCAAACTCATATAATTATTCTTACATATATATATTTCCCCGTTTTTGCAAACACCTATTACGTTAAATTATGCATAAAAAACTCATAAATCAATCTATAATTTGCAATAGTTATTATATATACTCCAATTGGGGTGTGACATCTGTCACAATTTCTTGCAAGAAAAGAAGGGAAAGAAAAATACAAAAAGCTGAGTTTATCTTCAGCAATTGTGTTGAAACAAACAGTGTACATGATCAATCACAAAGTTAATTAATGTAACATTCCCTAAAAAAATTACTCTTCTGTCCCTTTTTCCAGCTACCTTCAAATTTGAAATTATCTTACGGCAATATCTGAAAAGCTTTGATGACAAATTAATGAGCCATCAGTGATTCAGTTATTCTCTGCACACAAATAAAAAAAATGCGAACCAATTTTTTTATGCTATATGTCGGGGCAGTGTCAAACAGTGTTTTAGCATATTGTACCATATGCTTAATTAATGTGTTGTACAGTACAATACACTAATACAGATAGTACATTAACACACTAATGCACCACTAATTAAGACAAAATATAGTGTGAACAAGTTTTAAGGTGAAACTGATTAAGGAGTGTGACTTATATTACTAAAGTGTGTGACTTTTTACTGTAAAGTGTGTGACTTTTTACTATAAAGAGTATTACTCATAAAAGTGAAGGGTGTGACTTATATTATAACAAAGAGTGTCGTAGTAATAACTGAAGTGTGTGACTTATATTACTAAAGTGTATGTCTGTAAAAAAAAAAAATCAATTTCACGGTGAACAAGTTTCACAGCATACCAACTCCTAATTAATCATGCCCATCTTATGCCAAAGTGAAAACTTACACGATATCCTTCATTTTATATAGGTGTAATTAATTAATTACACATTATCATTGAAATACTCGATGATATTAAATTTTATCATTTCTAAAATAATATTTCAACGGAGTATTCAAAACAGACATGTACCACCCCCGTCCCAATCTTAACTGCATTCTTTTCATTTTGAGCGTTACAATCTTCACTGCACATTTTCTTAAATGAAAATACTCACTTTATCATATAAAATACTAATAAACAACTCTATCTAATCTCAACACTCTATCTATAATATAAAATACTAATAAACAACTATTTCTACCCCAACACTTTATCACATAATTAAAATACTATTAATAAACAACTTTTTCTTAAATTCGAAGCACACAGTAAACTGCCGGTCAAGATTGGGATGGAGGGAGTATACATTATTAGTTGAGATGATAAAATGTAATTAAACCCTCTGAAATTATTTTTAAAATATGATCTATATATATATATTGAATATATCGAGAACATAGAAAAGATGGAATCAATTTGCAAACATTGTTTGTTAGCATATATAGTACGTAGTAGAGGAACCAGAGCCAGAGCGAATCTATAAAATTAGTGAATAATGAAGAAAGTAAGAGACTCGGCAAATATTGCAAAGAAAAAGGGGCCCTTGGTGATGTGGGATAGTAGGCACATTTAGTTCCAAAAATTGACACAGTTCCTTCGTTTTCTCTTAGTGTAGTTAAAAGCCACTGACATCATGTAGGAAACATGTGATGTGTGTAAGAAGAGATATTGAAAGATGGAAGTGTTTATAATTTAAAAACAAAATTCCAAATTGAAGCAATAATAATAAAGAGGGTCAGAAACTGGAGTCCCTCAAGAAACAAAATTAAAGAGCAAGAAAGGATTATCACAAAGTGAGTGAGGCAAGAAATAGACCACACAAGGAGCACGCGTACGACATCGAAAACGACATCGTCTTCGACCTTCGAGCTCATTTCACTATTTTCTAACTAGCTAACACCTCCATTAACTACTACTCCATATATGTTGATATGTAGTTGATTGCTATTATT
Source organism: Stenogyne calaminthoides (assembly GCA_037126765.1). Classification (NCBI taxonomy): domain Eukaryota; kingdom Viridiplantae; phylum Streptophyta; class Magnoliopsida; order Lamiales; family Lamiaceae; genus Stenogyne; species Stenogyne calaminthoides. The sequence goes on from JBBCBC010000034.1 coordinate 4,087,388, forward strand.
ATTAAGAAGCTACACAATTTCACTAGGAATTTGTGAAATTTGTACATTGTGAAATTGGATTTTTTTTCTTTAGAAAATTGGATCCCTATTTTACTGATCAGTATTACTTGTTGTGACTAAATAATATTAGTCGTTTTCATTGTATGAAACTGGTGCAGGTGATACGATTCAATAGAAATAATTTATGTTGTTTGTTGAAAACTACTAATAGTGACAAAATAATATTTAGTGAAAATAAGGAATATTGTTAAATGGAAACAACTAAAACTATTTAGTAAAAACAACATCATCCTAAACAAGTTTCATGGGATATTTTGGCATTTACTTAATGATTTACTCTCACAATGAGTATTCTTTAGAGATTTCTATTCAAATTAATTAAGTAACATAACATTTAGTATTTTTACCCTCCGTTATATAATTAAAGAAAGGGTAATTTATAATATACGTGTTGAGGGTAATTAAATAAACGAATTGATTTCCACCCTCTCTACAAGTTCGAGCTTTTAGATGAGACGAAATTCTTTCATGGTATCAAAGCTTAGGCTCGCCCAAGTCCTGGGTTCGATTCCTGTGGAAACACTCTACCCATTTAAAGTGTCCACTCGTTGGGCCTCCTTCCTCGAGGGCAGAGGCAATGATTCACTCTACCCATTTAAAGTGTCCACTCGTTGGGTCTCCTTCCCCCATGACAGAGATAATGATTCGGCCCACGAGTGGGGGGAGTGTGTTTCCACACATTTAAAGTGTCCACTCGTTGGATCTTCTTCCCAAAGGGCAGAGACAATGATTCAGCCCACGAGTGTGTTGGGGAAAATTAAATAAATGGATTGATCTCCGTCCTCTCTACAAGTTCGAGCTTTTAGATGAGATGAAATTCTTTCAATACGAAAAATACTTGAACAATATAAATATCCTTAATGAAGAGATCTTTTGGTTGTGAATAAATTGGGAGGAAGTGAAGAAATATAGATTAAATAATAAATAATTAGGAAAAAAAAAACTACAAAGAAGGGGCATATGACAAAGTACTGTATAATATGTTGAAACTGCAGGCTCTATACCCGTACCCTATGTATATAAGTGATAATTTATTGTACAGTGTATTTGTCACATATCGATCGTATTTGTCGTATTTCAGGACATATAAATCACTTCATGAACAGCCTTGAACTAGTGTTCCCGAATTGTCTAAATCATGAAGCTGACTTTTAGTTAAAAGAAATTTTAAGGCGTCAAGATAAAGGCAAAGGCAAATAGGCTATGCTTAATTACTTTTGTTCATTTTTTCAACACCCGACATGATTTATTTGGTCAAGTTAAAGATAAAATATCCCGGAAATCTTGCAAGATGTGGACTTCACTTAATGGGGATTTTAATTACTTACATTTATTGGATATTGGATCAAAGAATTAGCTCAATAATCTGCAAACAAACAAGGTTATCCCTATTCAATGTCTCATTGTTTACGCTTCCACATTCGTGTAAGACGACTAATCTCTCTCGTGTGATTTGTATATCATAGATTATCCAATGCATCTAATTTAATAATAGACTAATATATAGTTGTGGGTTTTTTTGTCAAACAGATAAAGAGGAAAGAACAAGTCTTGTACGTAGTAAGTGCACCCAACATCGTTCATTTTTAGATAGACTATTTATTTCATTAATACAAATTGCATGTATTAGTGTAAGACATTATACTTTTTTTAATGTGTCAATTAAAAAAATGCACTTCAATTGGACAGTACATCGCGTATAAGACTGCTAAAAAAGATATTAATATTAATATATGTAACTTTATATATGAAGGTTCACATGTGTACGTGTCGCTTTTTTTAATGGTAATAGATATACCTGGAAATGAAACAAATTATTTGAATATTACTTAAAACAATAATCATATTCCGTCGATAAAACAATAATCATATTATAATTTGATATGTAGTTATGTTATATGTACTGTCTTTATCGTGGAAAAGTAGCTATATATGGGCTAATAATATGATCAAATTTCACAACAATCAATCAGTGCCAAACTTTCGCCATTTCCTATAATTGGTATATTTATTAATTTATTTTAGAAATTAAAACAATACTAGTAGTAGCTTTCGAAAAAAAGTAAAACTGGAAATTAATAATCAATTCTCTGTGTAGAGCTGCAGTGTGGATGAACTGCAAAGTTATCTTGAAATGAAGGACCACAATATCTGAAGCAGAAATGAAGGATCAACTGCCACCATCGATTTGCTTTGTTTGAATCAAATTCCATCCAGTGTTTCTGATTCTTTAAGTGCAAAAAGGTCGTTTTCGATGCCAATTAGTGTGGAACAAATAGGTAGATCCATCCCTAAATAAATATGTCTTGGTTCGAATGGACAGTTATTTATGAGCTTGGGGATTAATTATTTGAAAGCGATCGATTTGTATTTTATAATAATTATCCACACTAGAATTTTCATCAAAATGCTTAAGATGAAAATTAATGAAGATCTACCGCAAGATTGAATGAAAGTTCATGCATGTATGCCAAATTGTCGACACAAGGAAGAAACAAGAATAAGTTTTCGAGAATTATTCCTTGGTCTTGTCCATATATTATATAATATATACATCCCACTTTACATCAATTCCATATATATTTTTCACCTGCTTTTTTCTCCATAAAAATACTCACTTTTGAGACATCTGATTAAAATTAATCAATTAGTCAGAAAGTAATTCAAATTTAATCAGTGGATACATACGTAAGATATATTTAATTTAAATTTGTCGCAAACATTATAACATGTCGCAAAATATATAATTGGTTTTTTTCCGTCTTTTTCCTCTCCAGTCTTGTGTTAGACCTGAATTGAACACTTGTATGTGACAGCGTACAGTTAGACAAAACATAATTTGAACAATGTCGTTTCAATATTTTAAAAAGGGGTGAACGTTAATTTGTGCTAATTTGTACTCAAACTCGTGTACATGGACGGATCATAGAGGGGGCTGCACCGGGCTTCAGCCCTGTGCAAGCCCCCACTAACCTGTTATATATTTGTATATAATATGTGAATACAATTCAATATACGAATTTAAGTCCAGTTCAATATTATTTTTTATTTTATATTTAATTTAAAAATACCAATCTAAAATCAAAGTTCATCCCCACACTCTCTATTAAGTTATTAAATTAAGATACAATTTGATATAAATTTATTTTCTTGTTCTATATGTCTTTTTTTTTTCTTATTATAATTTAATTAAAGTATTGAAGCACAATAATAATTTTATTTTATTATAATTTTGGATGTGCTTTCTTGAGGCTCTCACACCCAAATATTTAGAGTTTAATCATCTGAATATGTATCTACTTTTTTCATTTAATATTTTTATTTATTTAATTTGTTCAATATTAAATATCTACATTTTTATTTCAATTTTTTTATAATTTTCTTTTGAGGAATATGTTTTAATAATTTATTTTTTATTTATTATATATTGTGATAATGATAAAATTTTGGCACTTTAATATTAAAAAAAGAGAAATTATAAATATAATAATGTACTAACATGAGTTAAATGAGATATTTTTTAAAACTGATAAACATTTCTTGAAATGAATAAAAAATACTGAGCATACATTGTATGATTTTGTTTTAACTAAATATTATTTATTAATAGAAAAACAATATATTTTATAAATGAACATCAATTTTTTGGAATATATTTTGTTAAAAATATAGATAAATTCAGACTTAATTATTGATGAGTTTTATGTTTTGAAGTCTCATATTACACCACCTAAATTAATATATTAAAAAAATATTATATACAAATATAAAATTTTAATGTGACAAAATTTTTAAAAAATTCAGCCCACCCCACTGTTAAATCCTAAATCCGTCCCTGCTCGTGTATGAAATTGTCTCACCGAATTTTTATCATCTGAATTTGAGGGGCACGTTAAGAATGGTATGACAAGTTTGTACTTTTGATGAGATATAATATTTGTCATAAAAAAAAATACCTCTTCGATAATGATTTAATCAGAAGGAGAAGTTCCACAAATCTAATCAACTTGTCGCCATTGAATACTCAAAATATGATAAGGAATTGCTAGCCTACGATGTTTTAACTAAGAACTTCAGATGTTATAATTATATGAATAAAGATTCAAAGATGTATCAATGTGATTCAATTTCAACTATAAAGATTAAGTAATGAAATGACTAGATGATACAATGGGACAAGAATGAAATTAAATTATAAAAGTAGAAGAACTGATCCTATTTTTCGTGAGCCAAATGTTGAGATTTAATTATTGAAATTATATCTTTGAAATTATATCTTTTAGGGTTACGATATTATTTCATTAAATGAATTTGGGCTTTATTAATTACGAACCTTATACATAAGATAAATTAATCAGGTGCTCGGCCCATCATTTTCTTGGGCCGCTGTATCAAAGTTTACATAAATTTAGTTGATAGCTTTGTTTTTTATAGGATCGATGAACGAAAAAATAAACCAACCCAATCGGATTAAATCATCATTAACTGATATTTTTACCTAATGCAATAAATAAACTACTTGAAGTTGCGTTGGAAAACCAAGTAGAAGTGGGCTTAGTTAGTGGGCCCAAATCTTAATAAGAAAAGTACTTCTGAATTCTTATGTGGTCTTGGTTTATTCAAGTTATAAGACTTTGCAAACTTGAGCCCAGATCTGAATAAGCCCAAAATATTTATCGGTGGGCTTCTTATTAAGAGGCACACAAATCGAAATTTTGGGCTGAAAAAGTGAAAATCATAATCAGGATGTGTAAAATATTTGAAATTTAAAGATTTTCTGCGAAAATATAAAAATAAAACTGTTTATTAGAAAAACTAAAATAACGTGTAGATATTTTAATTAACGAAAGATCGGAAAACAAAGTTCGTTGAACTTTGAAGTTTAAACTTTAAAATGTAGGATAGTGATAAATGGGGAAAACGGTTCAAGCTTTAAAATTTAAATTAAATTTCACGTATTTGTTATTTCAAACGTACATTCATGAAAATCAGAATTCATAATTGGAATATGAAATGTAGAACACTTCTAATTACAGGTTAAAATCATTATAACAACTCAAATTCTAACACAAAAGAATATTTGCTTCTTAACATGTTATGCAGATACGCAATTAACATAAAACTTTCATTAACAAGAAGAGTTTGTCCCTAGAGCTTTTAGAGAACAGCCATATCATGTTACAATTTTACACATGTCCAAAATAGTTTGTTTTGTCAAGGGTAAACTTGTAATATTTGAAAGTCAACAAAAACTTTATACGAAAAAGTACCATTTGAATGAGACAAGCAAGTGGATTGGGGTAGATTTGGATTGTTAGAATTTCGGAGAAGATAATACTAGAAAATGGAGGGAGAATATATGTAGGGTTTAGTCAAAAGAAAATAAGTTCTTTGCTTGCAAACTAGGGCATGGGGGCCCCAAAACCCAATATTGATCTAATGAAACAATCTTCGAGGTTCCCAATGTGTTGGTTTTATATTTACTCATAAAAATATTGAACATCTTTTTGGAGATATTCAATAGAGATGCAAAAGACACAAGAAACAACAACATGGACAACACATCGTTTTCCTATACTCGTTATCTAACTTTTTAATCACGTCTTCATCTTGTCCTTTTATTTTTAGTAACATATGATTTGTTTTATGCAAGTTTATATACACAACATCCTCATTTTCGGTCTCTCATTCGCATAGCAACTTCTGTCATAAGAAAATTAAAATAATTTGAATTTGCCGACATCAAAATAACTGTTTTATGAGTTGATCTCCCATGAACAAGTTTACACGTAAAATATATTCAGGTGATTTCGTAGTAAGAATTATTTTGTTGGATTAAGCAACAATCCAATTGTAAATATATATAATGTTGAATTTCATTTCCGAATTTTGCGGTGACGGTGAGTTCGACACATACACACTAGTGTTTTCACTTGAAGAAAGCCTTGAAAGAAATTAATGACAGATTTTGGAGTTGATACTCAGTAAAATACCCTTCTTTTTGTAATTATTATTTCTCTGAATGGTTAGAAAATTCTAAAAATATACTTCAGAGCTAAAAGATTCCTGTATAAATCTTTATCACTATACAATGATACATAAGTTCTCAATTCATTACTGAATAAACGAACTTTTTCTTATAAAAAAAAAGACATATACAAACTAGTGCGTGATCCCAACAATAAAGATTGAGCAATTTAAATTACAAAAGTAAACAATTGCAAAAAAATAAATAAAGGAGAATTAAAAAAATTAAAGTTGTACACTTTTTCATTGAGCGAAGAAAGTTGTACACTTTTTCATTGTTACAGTAACAGCTGTGTAGGCGGTAGGCCAAATATTTTTTGAGACACTATAATCCAGTGTTGCGCTGTGGGAATTCGGCAGCCCTCCAAATTCCTCTTCATATTTAACTTTCATTGTTATTAATGAGAGTGTATTTTGTTTCTAACATTTTTTTGTACTATATAATATTGTTTCAGAGGATAACTTATTTTTAGTAGAAAAGTTAATTTCACAAACACTCAAGTATGATGGCGTAATCTTGAAAATTAGAGCATCCACGATGGTCCATCCAATGAGTGTTTAACCATTTAATGAATGAAAGTTGATGTTTAAAATCATTGTGAGTGTTCATTAGATTGGAGAGGGAGTGTTATCCATACGATGAAATTGATGGAGAGAGAAAATGTTTTTTTGAAAAAAATTAGGTAGAAATTGTGTGAATGTGGGGCAACAAAAAACGTATGAATGGATGAATAATTGATATAATCATTGTGAGAGTGCGTTTAAAAAATTGAATTTTTATAAATTAGTAATGTGAAAATGCTGTGGAAGAGAGAGTGGATGGATGAATTAATTTTCATCCATCCATTGTAGATGCTCTTAGACAGAGCAACAAAGAGAGAGGATTATGTACACCATTTCCACTATACATTTCTGTTATTATAAATTGTAGGATCAAAATTTTATTTGTAAATCATTAGTTCTTATAAATATAATAAAAATAATATTAGTATATAATGAACATGGTTTAAATAATATTTTCTCAACAATAAATTGACACATATATAAAAATGCCTATTTAAGAAAAGTCTAAAAGAAATTGTGTTTAGATCTAGTGTAAATTCGGGTTCAATAAATCTTTTTTTTAAGTAACATTGTTTAATATAAAATGCCACTACTTATTACGAAGCATCATTGTTTAAAAAAGATTCAATTTTATGTATTATTATCTATAAAATTATTAATTAATAATAATTTAAAAAATAAAATTCACATGAACTTGAGTTTAAAAGAGATTTTGTGTAACTTAAGATATATATATTTTTTTAATATGTTGTGGTTTCGTTCTTTCTTTTTTGTTAATATGATAATATATTGGATTAATTAGTGTGGAAGGTCATAATAGATAATAATGAGTTGTAAATTATTTTACCATGGTTTGAGTAACTAAAAAGTCCAAAATAGATGAATTTGTCCTTTCCAAAACGAATTAAATAGGCAAATGAATGCAAATGCTTCTAACGTTATTATATTTGGCAAGTACATCGCACAGGTTGAAACTAAACATTCCATTTTACAACCAATGTCTTGTTTTATTTTACCATAGACCTATCCCCACAATAAAATAAACTATTCATATGGAAAGTGCATTACTTGGGAGTATTTAATTTTACCATTGGCGACAATAATATAATAATTCAGATGAAAAGTTGAAAGTGTAGGGAGGGATAGAGACAGACGTAAATACAAAAATGGTGGCGTGTAGTTTCGCTAAAGTCCGGCATTAGCGGCACAACTACATTCCACACTGCAAGTCTGCAACACCACCGCCGTGTTCTTTCTTCCACACAACACAATTTCAAATATTACTTCCCCCCATTTCTCTGATTTCGACCACACCAGAGGTATTTTCCTACTTTTTTATTATTATTATTATTAATTTATTATCTATTTCTTGTGTTTATTTGGTTTATCTCATCGTTTCTTGAACTGGGGGTTTCATGGGAGGGCAATGTGTATTGTGTTGGGAGAGTATTTCCATTTGGTTTCTTGAAATTGGCTATTTTTGCTTGGTGCTCTGATTTTTCATGTTTGATGTTGTTGAAGGTTTGAGTTTCCTTTATTTGATTTTGGGTTCAATTTTTTTAGGGGGATTAGTTTTTGTGTGAACAAGAATGAACGAGAATGAGCAGTTGGAGGTGCATTACATGGAGAGTGGCTACTCTTACCCTGTTTCAGAGGGGTATGTTGATTTCTTTGACAGTGTTTCGGCTGCCCCTTCGAATTATGTTAACTTGGGGCTAATGCAAGATCAGGTAATTTTGTTTTGTTGGTCCACTTGTTGAATTATTTGGAATTTAGTTTGTTTGATCAGGCTGGAAAAAAAATTTGGAAAAAAAATGAGAAGAAATATGGAAAGATTGATTGCCTTTAGAATAGTTCTTTTTAGTGTAGTGATGAATGGTTTCACACATTTACTCATAAACTGTTAACACACGACCTGTTTGATTAGTGCACATAGTGAAAAGCTTAATTTAAACATGGGAATTATTGATATTGAGAAATGTAAATTAATCTTTAGCTTGAATTGATGGAGGGACCTTTTCAAATGCGCGTTTTCTTGGAACTTTTACAATCCAGCATAGTGTGATTTGAATTGCATGTTCAACTGTACTCATAGAGCTCAGCCACTATTAGATTTGATTCTCTTTAAAAATGTTTTCTATGCTGAAGATGTCCTCTTGGGATGTGAGTTCAAGGTATAAGTCTTAAATATTATGTGGGGATTAGATACTTAGAAGTTACAAATGAGTTTGAATTTGTTTTCTGAATCAAAATGGTATTACTCAAGACAAATGGTAGTTTGAGGTAGAAAATATTTACACTGTAGTGGCAGTTCATTTTTCTGATTATCTATACTTGTTTAAATGAGTTTCTTGCATATGCATCTAATATTATCTTACACCATATGTGTTTTTTTACTCTTTTATTATCGAGTTTTTAATCACGTATTCTTGCAATAGGTTGTAAGAGTGATTTATGATGAAGTTAATCATTTTTTCATCCAGGAATCTGCATATTGGTCACTCCATATGAATTTCTACAGATATGGACTAACTAGTTCAGAGAGTACGTATTATGGGGTCTATGAGGACCCTGCTCCAAGAATGGACTTTAGCAGGAGAGCTTGGGAATACCCTTCAATGGCAACCACAGAAGACCCTATTACTGTAGATATACCATCCGAACAAAGTACAACCTCCGCAGTGCATACTGTTGTAGAAGAACGTAAGTACTTTCTTTCCTTCTCTTGAGTTTTCCAGTTTGAGGTGTAAAACAATACAAAGTTATGATGAACGCTGACATTCCGCAATTTTATTTGTTAATCATGCAGGATCGCCGAATCATCACGATGCTCCCAGTACTCAGGTTGACATTTTCAGGATTTCATTAATCCTAACAAATACGAAAAGATGTCTTTTATGCATGAAGAAGAATAAATGGAAACTAAACTCATATATACCACGTTCTTCCCCAAAAATATAATTCCATGGCAATTTTTTTCTGATTTCTTATTTCTATGATGGCTACACTTGGATGATTATTTCTTGTTAGTGCTTGTGTTTTGAACTTTGTTCTTGTATGTGCTACTGTAGGTCTCATTGGAAGATGATATTGATCCTGATACCATGACATACGAGGTAGGAGACGTATTTTTTAATTTACATTTAGTTTGGTTCTGCCCCTTCCCCTAAAAAAATCCACTTGAATTCCTGAGTTTACTGAAAGAACTTGAATCTGAATATGTAACTGCAACATATTTGTCATAGCTTATGATCTTTGCGCTTGAAAATGGTGCCAATTTTCCAAGGGATATACAATTACAATATTGCTGTACATGCCATTAATTGTTGGAGATATGTTCAGAGTAAAATTTATTCATGAAGTTGGTAATAAAGGATTCCTGGTGAATTACGAAAATGGTTAAAATAATTTCATTGCTTCACGATAATGAAAAAGTAACTGGTTCTTCTGCTTTGATTATGTAGGAACTGCTTGATTTAGGGGAGGCAGTGGGAACTCAAAGTCGAGGACTTTCACAAGAGCTCATTAATTTATTGCCAACATCGAAACACAAATCTGGTGGTATTTTCTCAAGAAGAAAATCTGTAGACAGGTGAGTTTCTAAACCCCGTAACAAAGATAAGTGCTAGATACTTTTTCGTCTAAATTGTAAACATTCATGTTTTGTTTTGTGGAAAAACAGATGTGTCATTTGCCAGATGCGATATAAAAGGGGAGATCGACAAATCAATTTGCCATGCAAGCATGCTTATCACACTGATTGCGGCTCCAAGTGGCTTAGCATCAACAAGGTAATCCCTTTATAAAACAAGTTTGAGGCGTTTTTTCCGTGTATTCTTAATGTTTTACAATAGCTGATTCCTCTTCTTTCCAGACGTGTCCGGTTTGCAACACCGAGGTATTTGGTGATGGATCAGCACAATGATTAGACAAATTGACTGAGAGTCTCATGGTGAAGGAGTTGTTTCTTAAATACATTTATGCTCTCTCTCTTTCTCTCTTTCTCTCTTTATACATAGAAGCAATGCAGAGTCTACTAGTTTCCTTTTTCCCTGTAGTCTAGAAGACCATCTACTAATATTTATAAGAGTTATATCCAAATTTTTGGTTTCAGAAACTGCAATCTCATAGTTCCTTATTTTAACGTTGAAATTTGTTTGGTTTCACAATGTTTATTTTTGCTTGTTTGTGTTTGCTCTCTGTTTGATATCATCCGATGTGTGTAAACTGACATTTGGTCAGACCAAAAGGAATTGAAAGAATAGGAAATTTGTATTAAGAAACATATTGCTCCTAAATAATCCATTATGAGTTTACAATGACAACGATACTTGAACATTTTATTTAATGGTACAATAAATTACAACACGAAGGTTATGCATCCTTCTAATTTGAACACTGCTTCAGATTAAGATGGAAAAATATTAATTTTGGCCGCAGGGGTTTATTTCAACTGATACTCATAAGTGGAGGAATTCATACATGTATGGAGGAGATATTTGATCATATGGAGGGGGTAGAACCATGGAGATGTGTGTTCTACTTGTAGTATGGTGGGGGCGCTTCATATTTGTATGGTGGGGGTGGTGGCGACTCATACTTGTAGGGTGGGGGTGTGGGTGATTTGTAGACGTAAGGTGGTGGCGGTGGAGATTTATAGACGTAAGGTGGTGGTGGCGGTGATTCATACTTGTATGGTGGTGGAGGTGGAGATTTGTAGACGTAAGGTGGCGGTGGAGGTGATTCGTACTTGTATGGTGGTGGAGGTGGAGATTTGTAGACGTAAGGTGGCGGCGGAGGTGATTCGTACTTGTAGGGTGGGGGTGGTGGTGATTCATACTTGTAAGGTGGGGGTGGTGGAGATTTGTAGACGTAAGGTGGTGGCGGAGGTGACTCGTATTTGTAAGGTGGGGGAGGTGGAGATTTGTAGACGTAAGGTGGTGGTGGAGGTGACTCGTATTTGTAAGGTGGGGGAGGTGGAGATTTGTAGACGTAAGGTGGTGGTGGGGGTGACTCGTACTTGTAGGGTGGTGGTGGCGGTGATTCATACTTGTAAGGTGGTGGGGGTGGAGATTTGTAAACGTATGGAGGTGGCGGAGGTGACTCATACTTGTAGGGCGGTGGTGGTGGTGATTCATACTTATAGGGTGGTGGAGGTGGAGATTTGTAGACGTAAGGTGGTGGCGGAGGTGACTCATACTTGTAGGGTGGTGGTGGTGGTGATTCGTACTTGTATGGCGGCGGGGGTGGAGATTTGTAGACGTAAGGTGGTGGCGGAGGTGACTCATACTTGTAAGGAGGTGGAGGTGGAGATTTATAGACATATGGTGGTGGCGGAGGTGACTCGTATTTATAAGGTGGGGGTGATTCATATTTATAAGGCGGATATGATTCATACTTATAGGGCGGTGGCGAATAATCGGCGTACACATATGCAGCCAGGGTGGAGAAGAGGGCTACCAGAATCCACAACTGGGATTCCATGTAGCTCCTCGTGATTATTTCTGAGCAAAGATCAGATAATGTAAGTTCTCAGCTCCTAATCCTTAAAAAAATCTCAAGTTTTTCCTACTAGATTGCTTTTATGTAAACTAATAATTTGGTATTTATAGGAATTACTATTACCTAATCTTGAATTAGTCTACAAGTTACAATTCTTTATATCATATAATTCTTCTTTTTTAGTATATGGTTTGGTAACTGCTTATGTAGGCGCCTGAACTAGTCAGCATATGGAGGTATATTAATTTTACAATGCTAGGATAAGAATTAGTCTACAAGTTACAATGCTACTTACTGTACTTTTTGTTTACCATGTAAATCACTCAAATTTATGTAAATTAAAAATTGTTGAGGCAACTTGTTTTTATTGGGCCATAAAGAAAAATAATTGATTTGAGTATGAGTTGATTTGCAAGGATGTTTAATACATACAAATTACACAAAAGTGTTTGTGATAATCTAAAACAGTATCAATAGCTCAATTTTGTTGATGTTGTATACATTTAGATATTTACTCCAGGTGCATTATTTATTATCTATATATCATTCTAGACCTTAATAATATGTAGTTTAATACTCCCTCCGTCCCAGATTAGTTTTCACAGTTGACTTTTAGACGCGTTTTTGCGAGCGAGTTTTGTATTAGTAATTGAAATGATAAAGTGACTTTTCCGTCCCAGATTAGTTTTCACAGTTGACTTTTAGACGCGTTTTTGCGAGCGAGTTTTGTATTAGTAAAGTCACTTTATCATTTCAATTACTAATACAAAACTCGCCGTCAAAAAAACGCTGCCTAAAAGTCAACTCAGCTAAAACTAATCTTAATTTTATGAGTAGTTCAATTTTGGGATGTTTATTATAAACTATGCGTTGACTCTTGAAGACTAATTCTTATGGCATTTAAAGGTTTGCTAAAATCAACAAAACCAACTGAAAACGAAACTTGATCAATAAAAAATCCTGATTGGCGAAGGAGATTTCATGTATATATATTTAAAAAGACTCTTTAATTTGACTCTTTCAAAGTCTATATCTAATCTCGAACGACTTGAAATCGACTATGTAAGATAAAAACACATATGAGATAGTGGGCAATTTTTCATAACTGAATCGGCGGTCAAACTAGATTGAGCACCGATTGGCGGTTCAATCGATTGGATCGGTTGAATCGAATGTTCAACAATTAAAATGATTTATGTCTATTTTATTAATATCTTTTATGTTTTACATTTTGTAAAAAAATGATCAAAAATTCATAAATGGACTTGTAATATTAATATTTAACATTAATTAATCAAACTTGAGGCATTAATACAAACTATTTTATTAAAATCTTTTAATAAGAATGTGAAATAGAATAAATTAAAAAGAAATAAAATGAAGTTATATAAACGGGAGAGGTGGTGGATTTTATGGATCTCCTATCCCACATCGAATAAAGGATCTAAAAAAATCCTTAGATAGAAAGAATAACCTCCTCCTTATCCCTCCTATCCCAATAAATATTAAAAAAAAAAAAATATAAGATGGAGAGATATAAATGGGTTAAGGGTCTAGATCCTTACTCACAAAAAAAATTATTGAAAAATTGATTGGTATTAAAAATAATAATTTTTTTTACCTAAATAATTAATAGGTTAAAATAAAAAAAAACCGGTTGAACTAGTTTTAATCGGATTTTTACCGGTTTAACCTATAAAACGGTTTATAGGGGGTGATCGGACCGGTTCTGGGTCCAGTTCCCGGTTCAACAGGTCCTACCGGCCGATCCGATCCGATTTTGAAATCACTGATAGTGGGTACAAATTAATACAAATTAACATTTACTTCCTTGGTCCCAAAGTTGTTTATCCCTTTTAAAAAATAACCCGTAATAACATTATAAAATTACATCTCATGTCATTACTTTTAATATTAACATATATAGAACTTCAATATCTTTAATAAAAAATTACTTTATCACTTTAAATACTATTCTCCCATCCCAATCAAAAACTCATATCAAAAGTAAGGGGAAAAATAACTTTGGAATGAAAATAGTTTTTTTTTTTTAAATTTATTGCGTTTAAATATCATGTTCAAATTATAACATCACATCTCACGAGTGCAAGTGTGTCTCATATTAGAAATTGGTATGAAATTAGGAGAGTTAACACTTAACAGGAATTTTTATGCATATCGGTAGGAGAAAAAAACTTGCCGCATTAATACAAATTTGGGCTTGGACAGCTGTTAAAAATGACCTTGGAGAGCTGTTGTAACGCCCCGAATCCAGAATGCCGGCCCTTGCGGCTTTGACAATCTAAACTCGAGTCGCCACTTAGTGACTGTAAAATCTGAGCTTAAAAAATTTCTTTTTAAAATATAACAGCAAGTATAAGTATTACATTTTGCAGCGGAAGAACCTAATAATCAATATTAATTTAGATAAAGAATGTGGAAAGACCCATACTTTAAAATGCAAGATATATATTTATAAAAATGACGTTTATAAAAAGGGTAAAGTACATAATACTTTATCAAGTAACCTTAAAAGGTTTCTCGACATAATTATTAACCATTTAAGGAGATGATTATACATTCATTGAAAATCATTATTAGGAAAACTTCGTGTCACTACTGCAGCTCCGGCCCCTCTCAATCACGTCCTGAAAATATCAAACTGTGGGGGGGTGAGATAAAAATCTCAGCGGGCAACTGTACGCTGTTACTCATACTGGTCACCGAAATATAATTATCTTTGTGTTTTAATTAAAGCTCATTCATACGCTTTTGCATAGATGATTTTTGGAGGGTTACCCGAAGTCATTGTTTAAACTCGTTCTCGTAGCTTGGTTTCTTATTGTAATCTTTTTAGTAGCTTAATTTCTTAACATTATTGATATTCATAAGATATCACTCGTATTTAAACTTTGTATCTTATTATAGATTGTTCTTACGCTTTTGCATAGTTAATTTTGGTATTCATGGTAGATCCATAGTACGTTCACATTCACATCTTGAATTCCTAATAGTACACTCTTGTTCATAGTTCGAATAATAGCAACTTAGAATCTCCTATATTCAATAGTGGGACAACATTGGTAACAACCTATAACAAGTCCACATCGTATAATTTACATCATAGTGGGACCACACTGCCACGTGCAATCCCCATTGTCTCTTTTTCATTATAGTGGGACCACACCGGTAACAACTTACCACATGCAATCCCCATCGTCTCATTTTCATTATAGTGGGACCACACTGGTAACGACTTACCACATGTAATCCCCATCGTCTCCTTTATCGCATATCATATATCTCATATCATCATATCATAATCATAATCATAATCTTATTTTGGAAACTTTATAAACTTATATACTTGTGTTCTTTGGTTATAAATTTGTGTTTGTTTTAGTCGAGTTCAGATACACCAACAATCCTTGTAACAAAACCACTGCATACAAATAGTGTCACCCACCTTATTAACTTTTAAGAAAAGTTACAAACTTCGAAACCGGTTTGAGAGTTTGAGCGTGACAGTGATCGTCCGAGCTTTGATTTGAGCAGCACTTCCCCTAGCACAATATTTTCATGTTCTCGTCATTAATTACTTTTGATTGAAGTAAATTATTCGTAAGTTTATCGATGACGTTAAACTCTTTTCTTTAGATTTCCTTACTCGTGAACTTTTATCGAACTTTTACTTTAAACGGCTATTGGAGTTTATTAATGATGTCCCAACATTATTACTTGCAAGAATAAAGCTTTAAGGTCTAATTTCAGCTTGACACAGTTTTAGAAAACACTTTTGTAAAATTGTTTATATAGTACTAAAATTCATCAAATAATTCACAAAGGCAGATAAGAGCATGTAGCATTTTATTATGAATTTTATAAAAATAAAACGTATGTACAAAAATCCCAATAATTCAATAAGTCAGTCTCTTCTTCAGTTTCACAACATAAACTTCACAATTTCATAGCTCTTTATTTGCAAGTCTAAATCTTATGAATTTTAAGGATCATGTTTATGACTTGTTATAGTTTATGACTATATTTTTATATTTTCTACAAAGGTCATTTATAACAAGTTAAACTAATGGAAAAGTACGACAATTTATTCACACACACAAATATATATTTTTTTGGTAAAAACTCAAATAATCGATTTGATCAAATTTATAATTTCATTAACTTAGTTATTATTTAGGAAAGACATAGATTATCATGTGTATAGTGTGTGAAAAAATTCTCTAAACTAAAACATGTGATTACTCAAAAAGAGTTCATAAAGGACTTTCAAATAAGTGGCATAAAAAGGAAAATAAAACACATATGGTTTGTGTGAAAGAAGATCATCCAAATAAATTATTGTACTAACCATTAAGTCTTTCAAAAGTTCCTGATTTAAGTTTTAACATTTTTCAAAAAGTTAGTGTCCCAAAATTTTGTGATTTTCTTCCATTTTCGCGAGCCGTTTCCCGTCAAAACATTAATCCAATTAATACTAAAATTTAGGGTTATTAAACTTGATCATCTTAGGTTTCTCGGCAAGAAAATTCATATTAAAAATAACGTCTCTAAGTTGGGTAAAATGGTCACGAAAGAGTGCACCAAAAACTGTTACAGTATTGGTAAAACAGAAAGATCAAAGGTGCAGTTTCTTTTGCTATTTTCAAAATTTGTTTCCCGTCAAATGGCTTATCCGATTGACACGAAACTTTAGGGATTTTAAATCTTGTAGTCTAAACTTTGTTGGCAAGAATATTAGTTGGAAAATAACAAACGGAAATTGGTTAAAAGTGTCACGAAATTCAGGTACCTGGGACCAATTTCTTGTTGAAAGCAGAATTCCAGTTTTTCGTTTCAGCACGTCGCATCTTTTTAAAGAAATCATAACTCTGAATCTACCCGATGAAAATTACGAGATTTTATAAGAATGTATTAGACTTGTTGAATTTTAACTTGCCGCTAGTTTCATCTCAAAATGACTTCTAGAACTCGAGATATGAATTTTTAAAGTTGTAGATAGGAATTTCGAGTAGCAGTTTTTTCCCGAAATTCCAGTTTTGAGCGACCCTGTTTGAGCGTAAAAACGAGTAGCGTAACGACACCAAAATTGAATACCGGGACTACGATTATGTACTACACATATAAGAGAGCACGTAGGTGTTTTAAAACACAAATTTCCAGTACAAAAGAGTACTCGACGGCGTAGCCAAAAATCAGTCGGAAACAGTTTTGACGTTTTAACTTGACATATTTGAGCGTAAATTTCGGCAGCATAACGGTACAATTTTTTAAAAACAAAAATACGAGCATGAAGTATGTACTTCAAGCAACACGTAGGAGTTCTAAACTAGCAATTTCCAACACGTTTAAGCACTCAATTTCTTCGCCGAACATATGAAAGAGAATAACTTTGAAACGGGTTTGTTAAATTACCTCTTGTTGCTTTCTTCTTGATTAAGCCTAGAACTTGGACGTTTTTAGAGAAGTAGGACGTCGGGGATTCTCGTAGTTACTTGGAGAAGACGATCTTGGCTTTGATTTAAAGAAAAAGAGATGGAAAGTAAGCAAGATGAAGAAATAAGAGGAAATAAGAGAGGTGTTCTTCTTATTTCTCATGAGTCTCAAGATTACCTCAAAAGGAACACTTGAATTGAGGAAGAGCTTTGGCTTGATGAAAATGATGAGCTCGATGATGATGATGAACTTGACGATGATGATGGTGATCGATGGGTTTGGAGGAGAAAGGAGAAAGTGAGCTCCTTGCTTGGATTGTGGAGAAAAAATGGCAGCGTTTGGGCATGTTTTTGTTGGAAGCAAAATTGTGAATTGGTGAGGAATGTTGCTCTATTTATAGAATGGAAGGAGAGTGGGATCGATGGTGTTGGGAAAGAAGGGGAGGAATTTCCATTTTTTTTTGTTAATCAACTACTAATGGTGGTTAATTTGTGGCCATGTATTTCTTGTGGGTAAGAATTATTAAGGGAAGATATTTGTTTAGTGGGATGCTTATTACTACTCAGTATTAATCACACCTCATATCTGTATTATAAATTTGTGGTTTCGCTAATTAAAATTCACTACTTTTAAAATTAATTGTTTAGAACTTTTAAGAATTAAATCGTCACGCCCGGCACGAAAATTATTTATTTAATTATTAAATTAAAAAATTCGATTTTTCTTAAAGTTCTCCAAAAATCCTAATTTAGTTAGACGAAGCGGATTTTCCATCGTCTTATTTATTATTCATCAGATTTTCGATTTTTATATCGAAAATCCTAATTAGTTGAAAGATTAAATTTTCTTTCTTTAAATTGAAATTAATACCTTTTAATTAATATCTTATGATCAAACCTTAATTAAAATATTCTATTACAAAGGCTAGAGTGCTCTCGCTTCAAAGTGCTTTCGTCTGCTCCTGAAAAAATCAAAACCTTTGCAAATACATACGCCTAAAAATCATTAGGAAAAAACCTTAAATTAAATATTCATTTTATTAAACTCATTTCTTTTATTATTCTTATTAAAACGGGACGGGTGTTACAAATCGTTATAACCGCTTCCAAGAATAAATCGTTCGTCAAGCTTGACAAATTTCATAAAAAACCATTTGTCAAGAATCAAGATTTGGATAAGCGGTTTTTAACCGCATTGCAAGTGGGCACTTAGACAACAATGTTTTCAACCGTTGTCTCGTCCAAGATATATTTTTTGGGCCGGTTAAAAACCGCCTCCAACACTTTTTTTTTTTTTTTTAAAAAATCGATTTTTAAAAGACGACCCACCAAGATCTCACATATAAGCCACCAAGCCTCCCAATTAATTGAGGCAATTATTCGCCTCCCATGGGGGCCTAACCACGGGACCTTAGGGCACCCGAAATGGGGATCAATTCCGCTCGGGCACTAGCTTTCTTGTGTTTACTTAATTAAATTAATTCTATATGTCCTAAAATTCATTTTTTTTTACAATTTTTTTTTAAATTCTTTATTTCAATTATCTTATTTATTAATTCAATCACACTTTTATATAATAATAATTTTTTATATAAATTTAAATTAAATTATATTAAAATTATATTTTTTACTTGTTTTTTTTTTTAAAAGTACACTACGTACCTTTCTTTTAAACTTGTAATACTTTTCCTTCTAAACAAGTAATAATTTTTTTTATCTTAATAAGTAATATTTTTCTTTAAACAAGTAATATTTTTTCTTCTAAACAAGTAATATATACTTTTCTTTAAACAAGTTATACATTTCTATCTAAACAAGCTAGTAATACTTTTCTATTTAAACAAGTAATTCTTTTCTTTAAACAAGTAATACTATTTTATCTAAACAAGTAATACTTTTCTTGCGTTTATTTAATGAAATTAATTCTATATGTTCTAAAAATCGTTTTTTCTTATAATTTTTTTTATAATTCTTTATTTCAATTATCTTATTTATTAATTCAATCACATTTTTATATAATAATTTTTTTTATATAAATTTAAATTTAAATTTAAATTAAATTAAATTAAATTATATTTTTTACTTGTACTTTTTTTAAAAAAAGTATTACCTTTCTTTTTTTTAACTTGTAATACTTTTCCTTCTAAACAAGTAATACTTTTCTATCTAAATAAGTAGTATTTTCTTTAAATAAGTAATATTTTTTCATCTAAATAAGTAATACTTTTCACAGGAGACCTACTCATAAATTAAGTGTATTGTAGACGGATTCAAATTCCATAAAATATATTCCAATATTTAGAAAATTATATAAATCAAATATTGTAGATCAATTCAAATTTCTTAAAATATATATTAACATAAGGATCGTGCAAAGATCTATATCAATAGTATCCCGTGGATCTTTTACAAACACGGATAGGAAATTACTGAGAAATTCCATAGTCCATGAGTTAACCTGAAAAAAGCTTTTACACCCAAAAACGCCTGCGCCTATTCATCGGTAAAACGGCAAAAAGGGCTAGCCCACATGGTTAACTCATGAATATCACTGGAAAACTCAAATCTACCGGTTAAATCAACTCTACCTCTGATATATCAAATTACAGATCAATATAGGAATATAATTCCAAATGCACATGATAGTAGAGTATAGTTAAGTCAGGTCATGATTCATTACAAGTAATTTAGCCGACCATTGAGGCGGCAATAATCAGAAATAAAAATTTAAAATACAAAATTTAAATAACAATATACCTTTAAAAAGCAACAAGCAAAAACCAGTTTATGAACAATAATATTACAAGGTTACAAGGTTGCACACAAGAGAGGGATTTAGAGAGAGAAAGAGGGGGCGAGTCTAAACTCGAGCGTGCCTCTAAAAAGAAAATACAAGCCTATTTATAGATGAAAGAGCCGGACATCAAACCCCGGATTTCAAAATAAAAAAGAAATAGTGCAGACAAAACAAAGCCACAAAAAGACAAAAAAAAGTTTGAATAGTAATTACTATTCATGAACAGTACTTTGTCTGCTGATGCAAGCAATGACGAAATTTGATTTTGTCTGATATTGTAGCCACATTTTGCTGGAATGTGCTAAATCAAAGTCTTCTCTAAATCGCCATTAGTGAAGCTTGTTTCTTCAGAAGAATTAGAGTCTTCTTAAATCCTTTTAAGGAATGAGGATAATGTCTTCCTTCATCAATATCATTTATGTATCTCATTTTTTCCAGTACAGGAATACATATTTCAAGAATCTTAATTTTCTTCTTCAGAACTTTGAGATAACTTTTATCTCGGATTTCATTATTATTTTCATAAAAAATAACATGAAAAGGGACCTTCCAGATATTAGAAACTGGCATTAGTTTGAAGCTATTTAGATATAATCTCCAATCTTCCATTAACACTTTCTTTCTTTAAGTTTCTCTTTAAGAGAATTTCTCAAAAGATCAAAACTTTCTTGAAGAGAAAAGTCTTGATAGTCTTCATTTGGGTCCTGAGCATCTTGTAATTCAAAACCGGAAATCATAGAGACATCTGATTTTGAATCAGAAAAATCAATATCATTGAATAAATCTTTCTTGATATGATCCATATAAAGATCCATAATTTTTTCCTTGGGAAATAAACCAAAATATTTCTTAGAATATTCAGAAAATGAAGAAAGACTATTTGAAGTCTTTTCACCAGAAGACTTTTTATATTCTTCTATTTTGGATTTAATCCTATTGATATTTTCCTGCAAAGGTGACTCATGGGAGCCAGGAGTAATAACATTTAAGTTATTCCAAAATCTCGTAGAATGGATTCTCCATAAACTTGGTATACCATCTTCAGTATAAATGAATTATGGTCTCCATTTCCAGACCCATGGGATTTCGGAATCAACAAAAAACATACAAATAGTTTTACTACTTGTATTATGAGTTTTTAATGAAGAAAAATTAATAGAATATTCTTCCAATAGAGATTTAATCTCTTCAGCAAAAATATCTCGCCATAGTACCAAAAAATTTCCCCACCGGAGAAAAAGCCAATTAGGAATTTGATTCCTACTGATATTATCACAAATTTTTATCAGCCAAGTGTGAGAATGCTTAGCATCCTGATAAAATAAAGTTTCATAAAAACTTTGTAGATAATCCTAATAATTGTATTGGTAAATTGTTTTAGTGACTTCATTAGTCATGCTTCTCTCAGCAAAATGAGAAGTACCTCATTCTTGGATGGAGATG
The DNA here is from genome assembly GCA_037126765.1 of Stenogyne calaminthoides. Lineage (NCBI taxonomy): Eukaryota > Viridiplantae > Streptophyta > Magnoliopsida > Lamiales > Lamiaceae > Stenogyne > Stenogyne calaminthoides. The sequence continues at coordinate 4,109,234 of JBBCBC010000034.1, forward strand.
ATTTTTTTAATGATAAATTTAGAGTAATTTATCGCTTTTTCTTAGGAGGAAAATGTTGAATATCAACACTTCCAAGGCTAATGAGGATATTCTCATAAAATCCCTCGCCTTATAAGTTTCCATATTCCAACTATTAGTCGAAAAATACTTATCCATAAGAATCCATGGGGACTCTTTTGAATTTTTTCATCATCATCTTCGATGACAAGAATCAATTCTCTCTTGGGAGAATCAAAGAATTTATATTCTTTCCGAGCGACTCAAGAATATGACTCGCTCATCATCGGTTTTTGAAGGATTGTCCCGAACTTGAATATTCTCGCTCCGTTGTTTGAGGAATTCTTGAAATTCCTTATCAAAATTTTCTCCTTTTGAAGAAGAACCAATACCGAAATGTTACGGTTGTAAAGGGATTTCTTCCTTGTTGTAAAAATAGAGATCCTTCTCGCCTCCCCTTCCTATATAAGAGGAATAACTTCTTCCGTGATCGCTCATAACCGCTATGAAGAAATAAATTCACGAGTTAAAAAATCTGGGAGATGATTATCTTTCCCTTGCTTATAAACAATATCAAAATCAAAATAAGCAAGATGAGATTGCCATCGGGCAAACATTTGTTTAGAAATATTATGTTCAAAATCTTTGAAGAGCATAAAAGTAGCAGCCCTGCAATCAGTTTTAATAGTAAATTTCTGATTATATAAATCATCCTGAAATTTAAGGACACATTTGACAATAGCAAGATTTTCTTTAGCTGTAGCAGAATAATTTTTCTGACTATTATTCTATTTACCGGAATAAAATCTAATGATATAATCCTTTTTATTATCATGATTAATTTGTTTTAAAATACCTCCATACCCCAAATCTGAGGCATCAGTTTCAACAATTATTTCCCAAGAGGGATTAGCTAGCATAAGACAAGGAATATTTTTAACCTTTTCTTTTATCCTGATAACAACCTTAGTATGATCATCATTCCAAGGAGAAGGATTCTTTTTAAGTCTATCATATAAGATATCGGAATCTTCAGCAAGATTCTTAATATAAGAAGACACATAATTAAAACTTCCTAAGAATCTCTGTAACTGAGTTTTATTAGTTATAACATCAGGGAATTTATTACCAAATTCAATACTTCTTTGAATTGGAATAATATTACCTTTATCAATAATATGACCAAGAAATTTTACTTTAGTCTGGAATAAAACCATTTTAGGTTTTGAAATAACTAAAACATTTTTAATGACTAAGTTTTTAAACATATTAAGATGTTTAAAATGTATTTCAATATCTTTAGAAAATACAAGGATGTCATCAATATAGACAATAATAAAATCACTATAAGGATTAAAAATATCATTCATAATTTGTTGAAATTCTGAAGGAGCATTTTTAAGACCAAAAGGCATAACAGTCCATTCATAATGACCAAATGGAACATTAAAGACAGTTTTATACCTATCAGGTTGATTAATCTGAATTTGCCAAAAACCTGATTTTAAATCAAATTTAGAGAAAATAAGAGCATTGACTAATCTGTCAAGAAGATCTTTTTTATTAGGAATAGGATGTCTAATCCATTTTAAAACCTTATTGAGAGGTTTATAATTAATAACCAATCGAGGAACTCCGCGTTCCTGCTCAGAATGTTTATTAACATAGAAAGCAGTACAAGACCAAGGAGATTTAGAAGGAGTTATAAGCTTCTTCTGTAATAAGGAAGATATTTTCTTTTTACATAACTCTAAGTATTCAGAGTTCATTTGACAAGGTCTAGACTTAGTCGGAATTTTATTTTCTTTAAAATCTTCCTCATGAGGAAGATAAACTATATGTTTTTTTCTGTCCCAAAAAGTATTGGGAAAATCATTACAAATTTCAATAGAAAAATTATTTATTAAAAATTTGATTTTATCCTGCAGTTTAGGATTATTTAATCTATCACTTATAGTAATAGTATTAAGCTCATCTTTAAGAAAATTGATTTGACAATTTTATTATTAATTTGATCTTGAATCAAATTAAGAACCTTATGAATAGGTTTAGTGATAAACTTGAAAGTAATAGGTTTACCATTATAAGTACCTGTAATACATTTTTCACCAACAAAGGTAAGAGGATATATTTTAAATAGAAAAAGAAGACCAATAATCATTTGACTAGTGATGTCTTCAGCAATAAGAAAGTCGTTAGAAATACAACAACCATCTACACAAAACATAAGCATTTTTAAGCTTATAATTAATCTTTAAAGATCCTCCACCTGCATGAGAAAGTGAATGAGTAGTTTTTTAAAAAAACTTAGTAGGAATTATTCCTAACTGTATGACACTTAAATCAGCACCACTATCAATCATAGCAATAAAATCTTTCTTATAAGAATTATTTATAAGATGAGAAATCTTAGTATACCATTTATGTGATATAATCATATTAATGGTAGATAAATGATTTTTCTCAATATTAACATTGTCATCAATTTCAAAGTATTGTGAAAAGAGCTTTATAGTTAGTTTCACTATCCTCAATTTTTTTTTTTTACCTTTCTCAATAAAAAAAAGCGAACAAAAACGATCCAGATTCTGCTTTTTGAAGAATCTTCACATCGTTTTGAGATTATTAATCTCATGAACTAAATCATTTATAGTCAATTGGATTATTTTTTATATTTTTTTAAGCGAAGAAGTCTTTCTAATTCACCCATATTATAATAATTACCATCAATCTTTTTTAGAAAGACTAGTTTTATCATTGTCTTCATTCTTAGAAGAATCATGAAATTGTTCAATGATTTTATCTCTTAAACTAGAATCTTTTATATGTTTAAGAAATTCTAAAATATTATTATTAGTTAAGACACTAATATTCATATCTTGAAATTGACTCATGAGTTTATAAAACTCATTATCAATATTATTAGTATTATCGATATTCGATACAATTAAGACAAGGTTTTCCAAGTACACATTCATTGCACTTTTCTTTATCCTCGATTTAATGTAATTATCATCATCCCAAGAGGATTCAATAGAAAAACGATCATTATAAGACTTTTCTGATTCTGTATCAATATTAGGACTCATAACAATTTTAAAAAGAGTTTTTTTAACTCTTCATCAATATCAAGATTTTTAATCTTGTCTTTTGCATAGCACTGATTAGCATAATGACCGTGCCTATTACATTTTTTTACAAATAATTGTATCATATCTTCTTTTTTTTTTAAAGATTTTCTTTTACTTTTATCATTTTCATGATCTTTTTTCTTTCTCGCTTTTGAAGAATTATGTTTTCTTCTTTTTATAAGTAGATTTACTTTTATAATATCTCTTATTATTTTTAGTCAAATTATTTTTATTTTTAGAATTAGGATTATCTAATCCAAATTGATCACAAAATTGACCTAATTGTTTTCTTTCCATAAGATTATCCTTTTTAATTTGATTTTTTAATTTGAGTTCATTACAAAGATTTAATCCTTCCTGAACACAAACACTAATGATTTGACCAAAAGTATAAGACCCATAATGGATTGAATCAGAATCCTTTCTAAGAGTTTTCTTAACTCTTTCAGCAAATAGATTAGGAGATCATCTACAAATTTATTCTTCCAAATATCCTGATTACAATCAGGAATCTCATAAATACGAGACAAAAAAGTATCTTTGTACCATCTAAAATTAGTAAGAGTTTTACACTTCATATTTAAAAGAAGAGTTCTGGTATTTTCATATTTATTGGTATATTGACCAGTAAAATGATCTAAAATAGTAAGAATCAAAGAGTAAACCGCATTGGTTTTAGTCTCACCATTTTCAATTTTAATAAAAAATTTCATTCTATTTTGGGGAGTCAAATAATTATCCCACCAACCTTTAAGTTGACCAATAAAACCAAGAGTAATAGCTTGTGCAGTACTAATATCACTATTACCACAAGTTTGACAAGCAGAACTATACATAAGCATGCGATGACATTGAGTGAAAATATGATTATCACTTCCACCATCAATATTCCATTCATAAATACCTTTTCCAGAATAAGAATTATTGAAAAAGTTTTTATGTTCTTCATTAAGAACATCCATAGGAGTAGGTCTCTTATAATAATAAGTAGACATGGTAGGTCTATCATCCCATTTCATTTTATTAATACTATCAGTATTACTAGGACTACCAATATTATTGGGTTGAATAGCATGATTATCATCTAAGTCATCATCTAAAGCTGAAATATTCAGATTACTAAATTTATCATTAATAATCTTTTCAAGATTAGAAATAGAGGCTTCAGATTTAAAATCTTTTATCTCAATAGGAGATTGAATAGATGAAGCTGTTTTAATAATAACATTATTATTTTTATTATCATAATCTTCAAATTTATTCTGAAAATTAATTTTAGAGATTATTTTATCAACTTTATCATGTAAAGAAATAATTTCTTCTCCAAGGATAGAAAGATAAAGATTACAAAAATTATTTTGCTCAATCATTTGATTGACATGTTTAACAGTAATTTGTAAAACATCATTTTCTATGAATATCTTCCCATTTTTCTCGATTTGAAAAGGAACATGAGGAGAGTAAACAGTTTTTTGTATTGATTCCTCCAGAAATTATTTTATAATCATGTTCAATTACTGAAATATAATCGATATAAAAGGTTTTAATAAACCAAAGAACATAATAAGTAATTTCATTATGTTTTTCACATAATTTATAAAAACTGTCAACAAAGTAGTCTAAATCATCTTTTGAGAATGATTTGAAATACCAAATTCTAAACTTATCCCATTTAGGATTATTAAACTCATCATTAATATGAGCTCTAGTAGAAGAACCTTTAGAAAAATCTAAAAAGTTTGTAAAATCCATAAAATTATATTTTAAAGTTACAATCCGAAATTGTTTCGGGATCAAATCCATCTTTATGGATAATATTGTTTTCATTAATAATAATTTTCTCATTGTTATTATTAATTTTACAATAAGAATTTTCTCTATAAGAGGGAGTAGAAGCTCTAGATTCAAAAGGTAATTCTACCTCATAATCCAGAGGAGATATAAGAGGATGATTAGACATTGATCTAGAATAAGAAGTCGAATGTCTTCTTTGATTATTTTGAAAACCAATATTAATTATACCATCATTACTTTGAGTAATATATTTAAAATCACTATTTATAATAGGATTTTTAGGAACAGATTGTTCTATTATCCAATTTTTCAGGAAAAATAATTTCTTCCCACTTAATGGATCTTCTGGTAGTAATATTTGATTTACCAAAATTAGTTTCTATAAGAATAGTTTCATTATTTCTTTCTCAATTCTTTTACACATAGGATTGAGTGTAAATAAAGGCTTATAATAAATACGATAACAGATACACATAACCTCTGTACCTGATATGTAATTATAACCATGAGTTATAACATTTAATGTTAAAGCTTCAAGAATATTACTATCAGATAAAGATAGAGATAAATTAGGATATGCGTCAAAATAGATAGGTCCTAAAGCCAAACTAGACTCTATAATTCCCATTAAGGATTGTGTCCAATTAAGATTTCTACCATCCCTAAGAGAAGCTAGAAAGCTTTCTGGTAAACCATTTAAAGTAAGCGGTCTAAAAGCGACCTGAACACAACCAATATGTAATAACTTATGAGTTCTTTTGTAAGGTAAAATATCATTTTTACTAAGCAATTTAATAACCATATCTTCTTCATGAAGAGGTATAGAGGATTTAGTAGTTTTAACAATTTGTTTAAAACCTATTTTTTCAAAAGCTCCTAATTTATAAACCATTTTAGGTTCAATTTTAGGAATAGTCCATTTATTCAATAAATCAAGATTTTCAGGAATATCATATTCTGAGTCATATCGTTTCTTAACAAAGATCCTTTAATCGGAACAAATTCATTAGAATCAAGATGTATTGAATCATGAAACCATATAACTTATATATACCCTACTTCTCATGGCTCTGATACCATATTAACATAAGGATCGTGCAAAGATCTATATCAATAGTATCCTGTGGATCTTTTACAAACACGGATAGGAAATTACTGAGAAATTCCATAGTCCATGAGTTAACCTGAAAAAAGCTTTTACACATATATTTAGGAAAATATATATATAAATGAGATATTGTAGACCAATTCAAATTGTATAAAATATTTTCCAAACTTGACAATCATATATTTGACAAACTTGAAAAAATCACCGTGAGAATAAGGAACAAGAGAGTATATGCATTTGTGAGGAAAATTTTGGAGAAGCTATAGAAAATGGTGGAAATTCGGATTTTCACTTGGAGAGCGGTTTTGAACCGCTGTCTAAGTGATTTTCTTGGACAGCGGTTACAAACCGCTGTCTATTTTTTTTTATAATAAAACCGCTCTCCAAACTTAAGCTTGAAGAGCTGTTTGAAATAAGGGCTTTCCAAGTGGGGCTCTCCAAGCTTAAATGTGTAGTAGTGCCGATCAATGTTTTTAGGTATGGAATTGACAAAGTAAGATAAATATTAGAAATCGGTATGAAATTAGGCGAGTTTGGACATAATTAGGTATTTTTATGCATCTCTTAAAAAATAAAAATAAACCTTGCATGTCAATGTTTTTAGGCAGTGTTTACATAGACCATAGTCAAAATCTTTGAATTAAAGTTAAATTTTAAAACATGTAAGTTGTTTTAGTTTTAGCAGTTAAAACAACTTAACATTTTAGAAAAACTCTTGTATTAATATGATGCGCCTTGTGTTTTTAGAATTTGAAAAGTAAATTAAAAACGTATTTTTAAATTCTATAAAATAATTTCAGATTCATTTTTTTCAAAAACTATGTTGAGATAATTTTTAAAAAGTTTAATTCTAGAAAAAATATTTTTAAAGTATAAAAACACAGCCTAAGTCAGACACAAAAAGTCAGATAGAAACAAGATGGAAGTTGCCTATTTGCGTACTCAATTTTATATAAATTATTTTCTTCTATTTTTCCCCTCTCCACATGATTTGATTTGAAGTACATAAATTTAAATCCAAAATGTAATAAAATCGAAAATTATTTTATAAATATGGAAACTGAAACTACAAAATAAATTTAAAAAACTACCAAAATAAAATCTGACCAATTATATATTATGTACAAAAGATTTTGAATTTCTAAAAAATAACACTAAGTCTAAAAATAATTAAACAAATTTAGGACAAAAAATTTTAACATTTTATAGATAAATTATTGTGCACAAAATATTTTGAATTTCTATTATAGTTAAAAAAAAACGAGTTTGACAAGCTCATTTTGGTACGTAATTAACATCGCAAAATAAATAAATTATCTGTCGAAATCTCAACCACATTGAAGAAGTTTGATGTCGGTACATGCCATTTTGGTGAAAAAGTCGCACTAGGTCGATAATATAATGCTAATATCAATAAAGACAAAAATTTGTGTAGACGAGTTTATGCTATGAACTTTATTTTTAATTTGACAATCAATTCTACTCAAAATATAATATGAGTCAAATTTAATAAATAAAAAATATATGTTAATATGAATAAATTTATTAAATAATTTAACTTCATAACATAAACCTATTTAATGGAGATTCATCAATAGATACATATCGAATATAAAAACCCATACATATCATCTATACTTTGTCTTGACGTCCATACGATCTATTACCTATACCTTCAAAGTCAGCAAAAATAAAAATTAAGGTGATTACGATTTTTTTCTTTCGAATATTGTTTCTTCTTTCTTCTTAAATATGCCTCTCTTTCAACTAGCATAAATCACCTCTCTTCCAATATATATTATGAAAAATTATAAATGATTACAAAATTTAGGATCAATTTATTAATAAATACAAAAAAAATTATATATGCAACTAAAATTGCACACTAAAATATATATATATATAAATCATTTTGTATATATTAATAGGTTGTAATTCTGAAATGGATCAATTAATAAGTTTTCCTAATATATTAAGGACCAATCAATGTGTATATATTCTAAATACGAGACAACATATAGGGGTAGGAACAGTGGCAAATGTACAAGTGTTGAATTGAGAACCGGATAAGAATTTGGGAGACAATTTCATTTTTCGTCTCGTAATTTAAATTGTTTCATAAAAATAATTTATCTTTCTATAATTTTATTAATTTTAGTCTTTTATTTAACCAATGCAAATTCTTTTCTGCCAGAAAATTAAATTTCCACCGGTATGGCACACCTCCGTGAATAAAATTGGGCTTAGAAAAAAATTAGGATTTGGAGCCACATGGATAGAATAATTGCTAAAATACAAAGTTTATGATACAAATTTATATACATACAAATCCCAATTGAAATTCAATTTCACTTTATCTAACCCATCATTGACCCGCTTTGACCCATTTTTGATCACCTGACACGCTGACCTTTTCTAAATTGATTGATTTGTATCTATACAAATTTGTACACTCTTGCTAAAAATACAAAAACACCTTATCATGCCTTTTGCTTTGTCTAGTTTAATCGTTTTTTTAAAAATAATCATTTCAGATTTTCCTTTCTTATTTTTATAATTTTGATATAAATAGTAGTTTTTCTTTTTTAAGATTGTACTTATATATATTTTTATTGGTATTATCATAGTTTATTAATTTATAAAGATATATAAAATAATTATGTTACAATGTTTATATGCAAGTGGCTACAACTCATAAATTTGGCGGAAGCCCCAATTTTATTCACGTACGTATATTAGCCATAGAGTCGTCAAAACGGGTTGGACCCATTGGGCCAGCCCGCCCCACCGTACTAAAGAGGTGGGTTGGGTTAAAAAAAATTAACCCGCTTGGAGGCGGGCCTAAATGGGCCGCCCGTTTGGACGGCGGGTTTTCGCGGGTTGGGGGCGGGCCTAAGCAGGCCGGCCCGCCTCCTAATTTTTATTTATTATATATTTTAGTACTTATAATGTTATTTTTTGGGATATTTTGTAAATTTATGTGTGTAGATGATAAATTTAATATGTAGAATATTATGTTTATAAATTATTACGGTTGATTAGTTGTAAATTTCAAATTATATGAAGTTATACTTGTGAATAATGAATGATTAATTTTATTTATGAGAAATATTTTATTTTAATTTTTTCATAGTGATAATAATCAACATAAATTGTTTGATTTCATTTGATTTTGATGAATTTAATGTGTTTAGAGCTTTTAAATTATATATTTATATTTTTTTTAAATATAAAATAATATTAAAAATAAAATAGTGGACTGACCTGCCAACCCGTCAATTAGTGGGTTGGGTTGTGTTTTGCAGCCAGCCAAATGTTCAGCCCGCCCCGCCTCACCCCGCCAAAAGGCGGGCTTTTGCTGGTCTTGGTCCGGCCGCCCCACCCACGGGCCCGTCTTGACAGCTCTAGTTAGCCACATGTATGCAAATATTCCAACATAAATTTAATATTTTAGTAGAAAAGAACCAAATTAGACACCTTTGAACTAAAAGTGAAAAATTATCCCGAAATATGATAACGATCTTTAATGGCAATTTGATTATTTTTTTTTGGGAAAGAAATGGAAATTGATTATGAGTGCGGTTAATTTGATTTATTGATTAACATACACTCGAACTTAATTTATGAAATTTATTTATAGGTCACAAGCTTAATTGTTCGGGTCTGATCCAATTTAGCAAATATTTAAATGGTTAAAATCTTGTCAATTCATGATAGGTAAAAATGTAAATTTTATTAGTTAAATATCAAAATACTAATTTTACACTTTTACGAGCTAGATATATTATCAACTAGCTAGTTCAATTTATTTGATATGATCATCAAATATTGTTAAAATGACCTCCTGTCAAGCCACACAAGATCGACCTCATAATAATTGGTATTTTGTCGTATTCTTTTTTAATATATACGCGACCATATATATATATTTATTTATTAAATACAATAAATTATATATTTGAAAAATACATTATAAAATGCATAATGCACCTGGTCCACAGAAAACTTACACATATAATTTATATTAAAGTCAACAAAATACATATATATACACAAAAGTAATTGTAACGTGATACTGGGTGGCGCATGCACGATGCATGGAGAAACATATGCATGGAAATATTAGCAGATAAGACGTAATACGTATATATAAGTAATTAAGGCAATTAATGTAGGTGATGAGCTTTATTAATTTGGTTGAGATAATATGTAAAAAGTACATTGCACGTAAAGTACAAAGTATTACATTAATCCTATGCCATTGGCCTATGGGGTGAAATTGTACCATGTCTTATGCATGAAATCGTCTCGTACGAGTTTTTGTGATATAATTTATATATCATTTTTTTTTCCCTCAAAACTTAATGTTTACTTTCATCCGTTTTTCATTAATTCTTGTAGGATGGTCCATCACAGGTTATATACGATCAAATATTAAAAATCACGATCGCTAACTTATAAATTGCGCATTACTAACCAAAGTTTTGGGTAATTGCGAAAAATTACGACTTCAAAGATATTTTTTTGAAAGGTACGACTTCAAGATATATATTAGTTGTGAGACACTGGACAATTTGAACCCTATTTGACATATCCACGACGTTAATTAAATTCGCGATTTTTGTAGCAATTGTACAATAATTTGGTTTAAAATGTTATTAAATAAAAATTGTGATTTTTTGCTCACAAATTAGTAGGGCCAAAATGATGTCGTTTGTATATCGAGTAGGGCTCAATACTGCTCGATGCCTAAATTGGAATTGAGATATTAGAGTCGGTTTTGCAGTTATCAAAAGAGTCTGGTTAAGTAGTCTATTAAGTCGAATATCAAAATATATGTGATTATTTCTCTTTAACTAATTTATTTGTTACAGTATATTTTATTTCCAAGGTAACATTAACTGAAATATTTATAAAAAAAATTGAAATATTTATAACTAATTAAAGTGTGATTTTAGCTTATTCCAAGAAGTGTATTAATTAGATCATAGTTTTAACAAATTGTCAACCTAATGGTCAGATGATAAATTTATAAAATATCTATTAAGAAATTAATTAAATTGATAAAAGTTCAATGAATTGGCCCAACTTTAATTAATGAAGTAATACGCACCCGACTTCAAAAAATAATAATAAAAAAAAAATACACAACGTACCTCACTTAGAGGTTTATTTAGAAAAGGCAAAGACTAATTGATTTTTTTCCGAAAGCAAAGACTAATTGATTTTAGGAGAAATAGTCCATCAAATTTATATACTATGTCCGTCCCAACTCTTTGTTTACAGTTATTAATTTTTGTGTTTCAGTGAGCGAACCTTATTATTTAAAATGATAAAATAACTTTTAAACAAACATATAACAGATGAGAGAAATATCTATCACATCTCTTCTTAAAAATCACTTATCATACTAATAAAAAAATCTCGTTAAAACACGAAAAAATATGGTGTGAAGAAAAAATTGAAACAGAGGTATTATTAATTTTATTCATTTTAATATTTTGATATAGGACAAATTAAATGTGAATTTCACATTAATATTTTTAGCACAACATCACGCTCCACATGTGAAGGTAAAGGATTTGGCGGGTTTTGGTTCACGAGACTGGATTGATTAGGTGTGATAGAATTGAGTGAGATTGAGTAAGATTGAATTGATTTGACTGAATTTATTTGAATCAAGACATGTGTTTAGATTGTAGGATTTGATTGAGAAATTAGATGAGATACCTATTGAAATATCATAAATACCCTTAAATTGAATTGAAACAATCACATTTATTTTTATGAATCTATTCTAACAATAGAATGACAACTTGTAATATTACATTTGGGATATGTTTTTATCCCACCTTTCACATGAGATTGATATATTCCCCAGTGGAGGGATTTTATATATTTTATACCCGGACTTAAAGTATATCATGAGTCCTCATCCCATAAACCAAACGATAAATTAGTTGTGATTAAAATTTTAATCCTAGTCTATCCCGAACAATCCCGCGAACCAAACGTGGCCTTAATAGATTACTAAAACAAATTGGTCTTCATTCTATCGTACATACGAAAAACACTTTATAAAGTACATGCTTATTTTTTTAGCGAGTAGGTTTCATGTGCACCCGGGTGCACCGTGCACCTATAGCGTGTTTTAAAAGCGTGCAACTATACAAAACAGAAACATGCGACTATTTCAAATATAAGCATGCAACTATGTTCCCATATTAACAATTGCATTTTTCTGTATAAATAAGTCACACTTTTAAGCATAACAAATTGCACGCTTTTAAAATGCATTATAAATGCACGGTGCACCCGGGTGCATACAAGACCTAACTTTTCTTAGCTTTCAATTTTTTAGTTGCTAATTTACCATTTAAATTTCGATAAATGAAAACGTCGTCAGTAATTTTGAAATTAAGTTGTACAATATATCGTACATGCTAAAAAATGATTTCATTGACGTCCAAAAAAATGAAATTGTGTTGTACATTTTATGGTGCTGGTTATCCACCACTTATGCCCATTCGAATTCGTCCAATTGGAAAGGTTCGACATATATATGTTATTCGTGTCATAATATAGCGGGTTAAGTAGTGCACCTGATAATATATCAATAACTATCTAATAACAAAAACTTATGCCATTTTTAAAAACTTTTGTTATCCCCCAAAACATTATTACTAAATTTGTTAATACATTTGTTTAAAAAAATTGTACATTAGATAAAAGAAATTGTAAATTTAATGAATTCTTAACTATGTTCTTTTAAACTTTCGACTGATCACTTTCTCTCAACATATAAAAATAAGAGATTAAATTTTTTGTAGTCCCATAACTTTGTATTATTTTGAAATTGGTCTCGATTGTTTTGAATTTTTAATTTTGGTCATGTAAATTTTATAAAATTTTTAAATTGGTCATTTTCATCTGCTACAACAGGTTACCAATAACAAAAACTTATGCCATTTTTAGAAACTTTTGTTATCCCCCAAAATATCATTACTAAATTATTTTATTTTTGTCTTTAAAAAGAAATTTAAATTTAATGAATTCTTAACTATGTTCTTTTAAACTTTCGAACTTTTTTCAACATAATCCTAATAATTTTGAAATTGGTCTCGTTTTTGAAAATAATTTTATATATCAAAAGATAAATAACAAAAACTTAATCCATTTTTAGAAACTTTTTTTATTGGGTCATTACTAAATTTGTCAATACAAAAAAAAAAATAAAAAAATTAGAAATTTAATGAATTCTTAACTATGTTCATTTAAACTTTCGGTCTCACTTTCTCTCAACATATAAAAATAAGGGCATAAGTTTTTTGTACATTAACACTTTAACACTTTGAAATTGGGATTGTTTTGAATGTGATTTGTGCTAAATTTTATAAAATTTTAAAATTTGTCCTTTTCATGATTGAGACACCGTCACCATATGAGTTTTTGTCAAAAAATTAAATCAATAAACGTGAAAACCAAATCTCCTTCCTAAAAAAAAAAAAAATTTTCGATACAAATTATTTGGATTAAAGAAGTTTAGGAGACATTTCAAAATTCAAATTTAGGTGACATTTCAAAATTAAAGGAAAAAAATAATAATTACATACATGGTGGTAACTCTCCTTCCTAAAAAATTTTTTTTTAGTCCAAATTATTTGGATTAAAAAAAAAACTTAGGTGACTTTCAGAATTAAAGGAAAAAAATTATTTAAAAATTTTGGTGGCTTTTGGGTAGGATTTAAATCCGTGGTCCAACTAACTTTTGCATCTTTATTAAAAAGGTCCCGTATATATATCACATGTTTCAATTTAGTCCCAATATTTTCAATTTGTCTTGGAATTTAGTCCCAAATTGCGGTCAACAAACCCAAAAAAACGCGTCGTTTTAGATAAATTCCCGACCAAAATTAGGGCGTGTATATACTATTTTCACGCCACAAAACGAATAAAGTTTTTGGGTAGTTTGACCCATTTCCTAATTACTATTAGGGACTAAATCGGCACAAATTGAAAAACATACGACTAAATTGAAACATGTGATATATACGACCTTTTCAATAAAGGTGCAAAGTTATTTTTAACCATTTCGATTTAAATCTCGCGGGCCTATATAATAGGTTAAAGGACCAATTTTAAAATGTTTGATAACTTACAGGACCAAAATAAAAAAGTCAAAACAATCGGGACCAATTTCAAAACGGAACAAAGTTACAGGACTACAAAAATTTTAAACCCTAAAAATAACATTAAATAAAAATTGTAAAGTTATTGAATTTTGTAAACCATGCACCTACTCACTTTCCCCAACTATCCAAACTTGATATAATTATATTAAAAAATATATATATACTATTTTCCTATATACACATAAATAAATAAAGGAGCAAATTACACTTTCATTACACTATCCACCACCCCCACTAGGGCCACTACCCAAAAAAATGTTACGCCTAATTACAATTACCCCCTAAATAAATAGAATTACACCCACTAACTTTCACACAAGAGAGACTTGAGTTTGAGACGTTGTTCAAGATAATCTCAAATAGATGAGGAGACGAGTCGGGTTAAGTTGAGTATTGACGCTTTAACACTTTTTAGAAAGAAAGTCGATAAAAAATAGTAAGTGGGTATGATTTGTCTTTGAAATATTGTTTCACCCCCAAGATCATGTGAGTTTGTCTTCACACAATAAATAGCCCCAATAACCACAAAATCACTTTTTACACGTGGATCGAGTATAATTTGATTGGTGAAGACTCAATTGAGGAAGCAATACCTACTACAGGTGATATTCACAATCAAAACATAAACTATCAAAATTCTTATAAAATTATAAATTTCATATATTTTTCTTACTCAAGTTCCTAAATTAAGAAGTACAATATATATGGGATACAACACAAGTGCATAATACTCCATCAAGTTCCCATGAACACTTTCCTTTTCGGCCCGTCTCATAATAGCGTGCATAATTCCAAATAAAAAACCCTCCATAAACTTCATCCTCACAATATCCATAATATTACACAAAATATCATTATTTTTGGCTTCATACATAATTCAACTTCTTTCTTTACTTCATACATATAAATTTACAAAATTACCCCTAAAAACTCTACTCATTATTACACATTCTTAATATGTGTGCGCTACACATAATGCACACTATTTTGGGACGGATATCGTTTAACTGAGCTTATTTTAGGCGTTTTATAAGTTTCAACATTGTATAAGTTCTTGAAAAAATTAATTTACAAAATATACTACTGTTTAAATAATTTATAAAATATTAAAATATTTGATTAATAAAATTTATATATTATTTGATAATATAAAAAAAAATGATTTTTTAAATTTAATTCAATAAAAAAAATTATTTTCATATACTGTGATGGGATGTGTAGGGGCTGGGTTGGCTGGGTGCATGCAGGGTGGGTGGTAGGTTGGGGTGTAGCCGTGTAGCTTATAAAATTTTAGAAAAATAAATTAGAATATTAATGTTTATTTTATTTTAAACTTACAACTATAATGTAATACCCCGTCCCAGTTTTAATAGGAATAATAAAAGAAATGAGTTTAATAAAATGAATATTTGATTTAAAGATTATTCTAATGATTTTAGAGCATATATGTTTGCAAATGTTTTGATTTTTTTCGTAGAATCTGACGAAAGACTTTTGAATCCTGAAGCACTCCTAAAGACTGTAATAAAATATTTAATTAAGGTTTGATCATAAAATATTTAATATTTCAACGAATTAGGATTTTCGATATAAAAATCGAAAATCTGTTGAATAATAAATACGAAATGGAAAATCTGTTTCGTCTAACTAAATTAGGATTATTGAGAAATTTAAGAAAAAATGAATTTTTTAAGTAAATAATTTTTAAATAATTTTAAATCAAAAATTGACGATTTAATCGCTAAAAGTTCTAAACAATTATTTCTAATGAAGTTCGTGAATTTTAATTAAAATTAAACTACTTAATTTATAATACAAATATGGGGTAGAATAAATATCGAAAGAAGAATAAACATCCCACTAAACAAATATATTTCCTTAATAATTCTTACCCACAAGAAATACATGGCCACAAATTAACCACCATTAGTAGTTAATTAACAAAAATTGGAAATTCCTCCCCTTCTTTCCCAACACCATCGGTCCCTCTCTTCCCCTCTATATATACATACACTCCATCATCAATTCAAGCACTTTCACACCAACAAAAAATCAGTCGAACCTCTGCCAATTTACTTCCCCAAACACCCAACACAAAGATCATCTACACCATACTTCAAGAAAGAAAGAATTCATCTTTCTCTTCTTCATCTTCAAAGCTTCGATTCTTCTCCTTCCATGGAAGCAACTGGGTTTTCTTCACTTCTAGCTACAAGGAGCTTCATCCATCATCAAATAACATCTATCAAGGTATATAATCCATGAAAAATTAAGAAACCCACTTCACTCTATGAAGCTCACGGTTTCATCTTCTCTTTCTCACTCTTCAATTTTTCTTGAATTCAAGCATGAAACCATCATCTAACATGTATCCAAGGAGCTTCAAGCTACAAAACACCTGAGTCCTCGAAAATCCCAGCAAAAAACAGAGGAGGAGAACGACAAAGGTAACCTCCGAACAAAACTCGAATTTGGTGCTGGTATGATGTTCGATGAAGTGTTTGGATGATTAAACGTGTTGGTATTTGCTAGATTAGAACTTCTACGTGTTGTTTGAAGTGTATATATCATGCTCGTATTTTTGGTTTTCAAAAATTGTACCGTTATGCTGCCAAAATTTACGCTCAAATATGTCAAGTTGAAACGTGAAAACTGTTTCCGACTGATTTTCGGTTACGCCGTCGAGTACTCTGTTGTAATGGAAATTTGTGTTTTAAAACACCTTTACTCTCCCTTATATGTGTAATATGTGATCGTAGTTTCGGTACTCAATTTTGGACTTGTCACGCTGCTCGTTTTTACGATTAAACAGGGGCACTTGAAAACTGAAATTTCCAGAAAAACTGCTACTCGAAATTCCTAAATAATAGGTTTAAAAATTCATATCTCGAGTTCTAGAAATCATTTTGAGATGAAACCAGCGGCAAGTTAAAATTCATTGAATCTAACGTATTCCTATAAAATCTAGTAATTGTTCATCGGGTAGATTCAGAGTTATGATTTCTTTAAAAAGATGCGATGTTCTGAAACGAAAAAACTGGAATTCTGCTTTCAACAAGAAATTGGTCCCAGGCACCTGACTTTCATGACACTTTTAACTAACTTCCATTCGTTATTTCAAAATGATTTTTCATGCCAGTAAACTTCATATTACAACCTTTAAAATCCCTAAAGTTTCACCTCGATCGGATAAGCGAATCAATGGGAAACAGCTCGCAAAAATGGAAGAAAATCATAAAATTTGGGACACTAACTTCTGAAAAATGTCAGAACTGAATATTGAAACTTTTGATAGACTTAATGGTTAGTAAAATAATTTATTTGAATAAATCTTATTCACAAACCATATGTGTTTTATTTCTCCTTTTATGCCACTTATTTGAAAGTCCTTTAGGACATCTTCTTAAGTAATCACATGTTATTAATTTAGAGAATTTTCCAAACACTATACACATTACCTTTGTAGAAAATCTAAAAATGTAGTCGTAAACTATAACCAGACATAAACATGCTCCTCAAAATTCATAAGATTTGGACTTGCAAATAAAGAGCTATGAAATTGTGAAGTTTATATTGTGAATCTGAAAAATAGCCAAACTTCTTGATTTACTGGGACTATTTTCCATATGTTTTATTTTTATAAAAATTATAATCAAATACTGCATGCTCTTATCTGTCTTTTTGAATTATTTGATGATTTTTAGTACTGAATAAATAATTTTACAAAATTGTTTTCTAGAACTGCGTCAAGCTGAAAATGAACCTTAAAGTTTTATTCTTGCAAATAGTAATAATTTTGGGACATCATTAATAAACTCCAATAGCCAATTAAAGTAAAAGTTCGATAAAAGCTCACGAGTAAGGAAATCTAAAGAATAGAGTTTAACGTCCTTGATAAACTTACGAATAATTTTACTTTAATCAAAAAGTAATTAATGACGAGAACATGAAAATATTGTGCTAGGGGGTCTTTCTTTCGAATCAAAGCTCGACGATCATCACACGCTCAAACTCTCAAACCGATTTCAAAGTTTGTAACTTTTCTTAAAAGTTAATAAGGTGGGTGACATTATTTGTATGCAGTGGTTTATGTTACAGTGATTGTTGGTATATTTTGAACTCGACTAAAACAAACACAAATCTATAACTAAGAACACAAGAAAACAATAAATAAAGTGGATAATGCTTATGGATGATATGCTATGTATCTTACGAGATACATAAGATGCGATTTCACGAAGGAGGTGGGAAGTTGTAAGAGGGGATTGCACGTGGTAGCTTATTATTAATGGTCCCACATGATAATTATCATTAGATGTAGGTTGGAAGCGACAAGGGGATTGCATGTGGTCGGAGCAACCAGTGTCCCAAAATGAATCCAAATGAAATGCTTATGATCGAATGATCATGATGGATGATATCTTATGAATATCATCGATGTTAAGAAATTAAGCTACTAATAATATTACCATAAGGAACCAAGGTACGAACGCGAGTATACAAAGACTCCGCATAATTCTCCAAAATCATCTACGCAAAAAGCGTTTGAATAAATCTTTAATAAAATACTAAGATAATTATATTTCGGTGACCAAGATGAGTAATAAAGGTACAAGTTGCCCACCGAGATTTTTATCTCACCCCCCACGCTTTGATATTTTCGTGATATGATTGAGAGGGCCTGAGTCAGGAGCAGGATTGACACGGAGTTTCCCTTGGTTAATGATAATAATATATAGATATGACTCTTTAAATAAATGTTTCGCTTTTATGATTGGTGAATTTATTCTTATGCCGAGCAACAAACTCTTTTAAAGATTGCTCGATGAATAAAATATATGCTACCTTGTAAACGACTGATTTTATTATAATGTCATGATCTAGCTATCATAAACGGGCCCACACTGCTTTTTCATAACTTATATTTGTCATTAATACTTTCCGCTGCAAAAATGTAATACTTATGCTTGTCGTTATATTTTAAAAAGAAATTTTTTAAGCTCAGATTTTACAATCACTAAGTGGCGACCCGAGTTTAGAGTGTCGAAGGTGCAAGAGCCGACATTCTGGATTCGGGGCGTTACAAGTGGTATCAGAGCCTAGGTTCAACTTTCGGACAAAAAAAAAACTAAAATATAATTCTTCTTATTAAAATATTTTTATAAAAAGCTTTCATTAAAGAACCTGCCTTAATATATTAATATACTAGTAATTAGAAATTTTCAAAAGTTGAGTATAAAATGGTTAATAGAAACATAATGCTAATATATGAACTACTTGAACTAAGTTACTTGTGGGAAAATGTGTCTCCTGCCGCGGCCGAAGCACCTCGAGGTATGTATTTGTTTGAAAGATTTTCAAGTAAGATTATGATTTGAAAAAGGTTTCAAGGACATTGACTTGCATAATTTACGGAAGTTACCAAAGTGAGAAATGATAAGCTATGCATTGATATAACATGTTTATGAAATGAAAGGAAATGTTACATGTTTATGAAATGAAAGGAAATGTTATGGAATGATTTACTCATTTCTCATGGTTCAAGTGGAGGTTTATGGAAATATTGTACTTGCATTCACGATACTTATGTTATCATCCGAGCACTCTTAAGTTTTAAACCTTTAGATCTCTATGTATTGTGGAATATAAGATGGACCTAGAACGACTCCCTTCACATGAACTACAGTCCCTATATCACTGTGTAGTCTAGAAGGCACTAGATGCTTATATTATTATTTTATCTTATTAGGACCGTGGGTTGTTTTTAAATGGAGGACACTCCATGTTTTAAGTGGTTATATATATTATTCTACAAACTTATTTCAAGTAAGTTTGTTTTATTCTATCCGTTATTTTTACCCAAATTATCGCTTTATTGACATGAAATCAATGGTTCCTAAACTTACAGTTGTTGATCCGTCATTGTGCCACTGGTGGCCACAGTGTGTTCTAATGTTCTGCGTATTCCAATGTATAACTTGTGCTAGTACCGTGTTAATTACGATAATTGGGTTCTGTTTTATATTTTTTCCTCATACCTATATGTTATAACTATATTTATTCTTCTCTCTTAAGACCCTCATTGACTATTAGAATGGTACCATCTCGTGAACGTATACTACCTCATAAGAAAGCCCAAGAACCTCTAAAAGGTCGTGTTGAGCAAGGACGACATCCGAATGCTGAACTAGAATAATCAGCTCCAATACTGATGCCTCAACCCAGACCTCGTACTTGTATAGTCATCGAATAATTTGAAAGTCTACAGCCACCTCGATTTAGAGGAAATGAAGGGCCTGTAGCAACGGAAGAATGGACAACTGAGATCTAGCGAATTTTTGGACTCATGGACTTGACTGAAAAACAAAAAGTCTTTTGTGTTCGGCTCCAACTAACAGAGGATGCAACTCAATGGTTGAACTCGTATGAGCGTACCTTAGGAATAGAAGGAGTACAATCCCGAGTATGGAGCCGATGGAGATTGATGCAAAAAAAAAAGCAAGAAGATTTGAACAAGGATTGAGGTCCGAGGTCAAAGAGATCATAGAAGGACTGAAACTGACAACTTACAAAGAGGTTTTTAATCGAGCACTGGCTGTCTCGATTGGTTTAGGATTAGAGTTTGAACAAGCTCCAACAAATTTTGTGTGGTTCCCGCCAACCGCACCGACAAATAACTTCAAGCGGAAACCCTTGCCGCCACCAGGAGAAACAACTTCAATGTGCCGAGAACCATACCAAGTCGTCTCAATCGTGGAAGAGACACTGGGAGTATGCCTCCGTGGAACCTAATTTGTCTTTGTCATCAAAAGGGCCTAAAACCACTTTGAATGCCCCATGTCGCCAAATGTTCAACCCCAATGACGAAAGCAATCCTAATCATCAACCAATGGGAACCAATCAATATCAATTGGGCAACTTTCAAGCTCGACAACTTCCTACACGTAACAACCACCTACCTGGACCATCGAGAAGAGGTCTGTCCTATCAAGGCCAGCGAGGACGAGCCTATAAAAATGCTATCTTCAAGACGGAAAAGAAGAGTGAAGAATCAATGCTACAAAGAGTATCGTGAACCACCCGAGCAACATGAAAACCTAAATTTTAACATTGCTTGTGCTTGAAATACCTATACATGTATTTCTTGATACATGAGAATCCCACTCTCTTGTGTTTAAAAGAGGTTTAGGATTAGAGTTCGAACAAGCTCCAACACCGTGGTTCCGCCAACCACAATCGACAAATAACTTCAAGGAAACCCTTGCTCGCCACCAGGAGAAAAACAACCTCAATGTGCCGAGAAACCATACCAAGTTGTCTCTTCAACTGGGGAAGAGACACTTGGGAGTATGCCTCCGTGGAATCGGAATCTGTCGTTGTCATCAAACGGGGCATAAACCACTGAATGCCCCATGTCGCCAAATGTTTGAACCCCAATGATGAGCAATCCTAATCATCAACCAATGGTAACCAATCAATATCAATTGGGCAACTTTCAAGCTCGACAACTTCCTACACGTAAAAACCACCTACCTGGACCATCGAGAAGAGGTCTGTCCTATCAAGGCCAGCAAGGACGAGCCTATAAAAATGCTATCTTCGAAGACAGAAAGAAAAGTGAAGAATCAATGCTACACGAGTATCAGGAACCACCCGAGCAACATGAAAGCCTAGCCGGAACATTGCTTGTGCTTGAAATACCACCTACCTGGACCATCGAGAAGAGGTCTGTCCTATCAAGGCCAGCAAGGACGAGCCTATAAAAATGCTATCTTCGTGAGACGGAAAAGAAGAGTGAAGAATCAATGCTACACGAGTATCGTGAACCACCCGAGCAAATATGAAAGCCTAAATTTTAACATTGCTTGTGCTTGAAATACCTATACATGTATTTCTTGATACATGAGAATCCCACTCTCTTGTGTTTAAAAGTTCGAGGGATTCGGGAACAAAAAGGTATTGGAGGATAGATTCTAGACCGAGATTACAACAAGAATCCAAAAATCAAGAAGGCTGAAGTTAGAATTGGATGGACACTGAATAAATACGAAATTTTGCGTTCTTAAGTCGAAGACCATAGGTAAATTTATGATGAGCTAGTTTTGGCATGTGAGTATAAGTATAGAAAGACGAGTATTGACATAGTTACTTTCTCTTAGCAATGCCATTAGATTTTAAGACCGGGTAGAACATTTAGAAGTAGAATCGAACGATTTAGAAATAGAATTAAACTTTTTCGCTACGTTGACCACCTCGTTTACACCAAAGGGTGTAGTGTAAGTGAATTTCGGGGACGAAATTCTTTTGAGTGGAGGAGGATACACCGACAAAGCACTTGAACCAAACAAGAATGTGACGACGTACAACATCGAAAAGATGTTCCGTATGCATCACAATGGCCAAAGTCGTACCAACAAATTATCTAACTTGTGATTTGAGAATCTCACTTTCAACTTGTGGAATTCATCTACAACAGAAGCTGCCAAAGTACGATATACGCGACACCGATTGAAGCACTTTGTTGAAAGAAGAAAAGATTGCTTAATGTTAAGACGAAGTTGGATATCACAAAAATTCGCGGACAAGAACTTGCACATAGATTAGTGGAAATCGTTTCGAAAATCAAGAAAAGGATCAAGACGGCACAAGATCGTCAGAGACTGTATGGCGACACTCGGAGAAAGGATCTACATTTCAAATTTGGCGGTTATGTATATCTTAGAATTTCACCAAGGAAGAGATCGATTCGCTATGAGGAGAGAGACAAGATAAAGTCTCGTAAAACCACTCGACCTTTTCGTTTAGGATGGAGACGAAACTTATCATTTAACTTTATCAACCAAACTGTCTCGAGTACATTAAGTGTTTCATACATTAGAAGATGAAATAAATATAGAGGTAACTTGGATCAGTTTTAGAAACTTAGAATTAAGACGTGATTTTTGTTTCGAGGAAATGAATATGAGAAACTTAGGAAGGACGCTTCATGGTTATAGGAATCGAGAATATTTTGGGTTTTGTAGACATGGAAAATAAGAAGGAATTATTTTGAAAAATGGAAATGATCTTAGGGAAATACCTGCAATGACTAAAATGAGTAAGCGGAATTTCGGGGACGAAATTCTTTTAAGGGGGTAGGGATGTAATACCCCGTCCCAGTTTTAATAGAAATAATAAAAGAAACGAGTTTAATAAAATGAATATTTGAGTTAAAGATTATTCTAATGATTTTAGAGCGTATATGTTTGCCAAGGTTTTGATTTTTCAGAGAACGGACGAGCACTTTGAACCGGGAGCACTCCTAGCACTGTAATAAAATATTTAATTAAGGTTTGATCATAAAATATTTAATATTTCATCGACTTAGGATTTTTTTATATAAAAAAATCGAAAAATCATTGAATAATAAATACTGATTTACGGGAAAATATGTTTCGTCTAACTAAATTAGGATTATTGAGAAATTTAAGAAAAATTGAATTTTTTAAGTAAATAATTAAATAAATAATTTTCGTCTCAGAACGTAACGATTTAATCGCTAAAAGTTCTAAACAATTATTTCTAATGAAGCCGTGAATTTTAATTAGCGAAACTACGAATTTATAATACAAATATGGGGTAGAATAAATACCGAGTAGTAATAAGCATCCCACTAAACAAATATCTTTCCTTAATAATTCTTACCCACAAGAAATACATGGCAACAAACTAACCACCATTATAGTTAATTAACAAAAATTGGAAATTCCTCCCCTTCTTTCCCAACACCATCGGTCCCTCTCTTCCCCTCTATATATACATACACTCCATCATCAATTCAAGCACTTTCACACCAACAAAAAATCAGTCGAACCTCTGCCAATTTACTTCCCCAAACACCCAACACAAAGATCATCTACACCATACTTCAAGAAGGAAAGAATTCATCTTTCTCTTCTTCATCTTCAAAGCTTCGATTCTTCTCCTTCCATGGAAGCAACTGGGTTTTTTTGGCTATATATATGTACAACATTCACTCTATTTTTTGGCTATATATATATACAACATTCACTCTATTTTTGCAGAGAGTGGGGCAATTGAAGCTTCGCTGCTCGGAAACACCCCACCCAGTGCTGCATCAATTAAAATGGGAACCAAAATATGGGTTCCAGTTTTATTGATGTTCACTCTCGTTGCAAATGCTAATGCTACATTTTTTGAACCAATTTGCGCCATTTTTCCACTTCCATTTATTTGTCCACCCGTCGTCCGACCACCACCACCACCACCACCACCACCATCTTCGCCACCTGCTCCTGCACCCGCATAATCATGATCATTATCTCTTCGGATTTACGTTCTATCAAAATTATATTTGATAGATTAATTTAAATTATATGTTATATATGTATAATAACACATGCATCTTTCTATAATAAAACCACTTCCTAGAAGAATCTGCTTTGGACACATGAAATTAATCAACTCGATCGGATTTCATCAAAGTCTCTAGCTTTGGAGGAATTGCTCTCTCTCTCTCTCTCTATATATATATATATATATATATATATATATTACAGAATTTAAATAATAATATACCTTTAAAAAGCCACAATCATAAACCAGAAAATGTACAGGAATATTACAAGGTTTACAAGGTTGCACACAAGAGAGGGATCAAGAGAGAGAAAGAGAGGGCGAGTCTAAACTCAAGCGTACCTCAAAAAGGAAAATACAAGCCTTATTTATAGATGAAAAAAAATGGACATCAAACCCCTGGATTTCAAAATAAAAAAGAAATAGTGCATAAAAAACAAAATCACAAAAAGACAAAAAAGTTTGAATAGTAATTACTATTCATGAACAGTTCTTTGTCTGTTGATATAAGAAATGATTTAAAATTTGATTTTGTCTCGACATCAGAGCCACATTTTGGCCGGAATGTGCTAAGTCCAAAATCTTCATTAAATCGCCAATAATGAAGCTTGCCTTTTTAAGAGTTAAAGAGACTCTCTGAAATTAGCCAATTCTTGACGATGGGTTGGATAGACATTTCTTCCTTGATTTCTTCTTAGTGAAGCTTCAAGCCATGGAATCTAGAGCTTCTACTTCCTCTTATAGAGATAATACTCATTATAAAAATGATAATTATAACAATGAGAAAATTATTATTAATGAAAATAATATTATTCACAAAGATGAATTTGATCCCGAAACAATTTCGGATTGTAACTTTAAAATTTAATTTTATGGATTTTACAAACTTTTTAGATTTTTCTAAAGGTTCTTCTACTAGAGCCCATATTAATGATGAGTTTAATAATCCTAAATGGGATAAGTTTAGAATTTGGTATTTTAAATCATTCTCAAAAGATGATTTAGATTACTTTGTTAACAATTTTTATAAATTCTGTAAAAAGCATAATGAAATTACTTATTATGTTCCTTGGTTTATTAAAACTTTTTATATTGATTATATTTCAGTCATCGAAAGAGATTATAAAATAATTTACGGTGGTATATAAAAAAAATCGGTTTACCCTCCCCATGTTCCTTTTCAAATTGAAAAAGGAGAAAGGATATTTAATTTTCTTCCATTCTCCGTAATCATTGAAAATGATGTTTTACAAATTATCGTTAAACATATTAATCGATGATTGAGCAAAATAATTTTTGTAATCTTTATATGTCTATTATTGAGAAGAAATTATTTCTTTACATGATAAAGTTGATAAAATTATCTCTAAAATAGATTCTCAAAATAAATCAAAAATTATAATAATAATAATAATAATAATAATGTTATTATTAAAACAACTTCTTCTACTTCAATCTCCTATTGAGATAAAAAGATTTTAAAACCGGAAGCTTCTATTTCCGACTTAGAAAAGATTATTAATGATAAATTTAGAAATCTTAATATTTAAATAAATAATTTTTTTTATGATGATTTAACCGATAATCATGTTATTCAACCCAATAATGGTAGTCTTAATATTACCGATAGTATTAATAAAATGAAATGGGTCGATAGACCTACCATGTCTACTTATTATTATAAGAGACCCACTCCTACGGATGTTCTTAATGAAGAATGTAAAAACTTTTTTCAATAATTTTATTCTGCGAAAAGGTATTTATGAATGGAATATTGACGGTTGGAAGTGATAATCATATTTTCACTCAATGTCATCGCATGCTTATGTATAGTCCTTTGTCAAACTTGTGGTAATAGTGATATTAAGATCGCATGCTATTACTTTTCGTTTTATCGGTCAACTTAAAGGTTGGTGGGATAATTATTTGACTCTCAAAATAGAATGGAAATTTTTAATTCTATTAAAATTGAAAATGGTGAAACTAAAACCAATGCGGTTTACTTTTTAATTTTACTATTTTGGATCATTTTACTTTTTAATCCGGTCAATATACCAATAAATATGAAAATACTAGAACCCTTCTTTTAAATATGAGGTGTAAAACTCTTACTAATTTTAGATGGTACAAAGATACTTTCTTGTCTCGTATCTATGAGATCCCTGATTGTAATCAGGATATTTAGAAAAATAAATTTGTTGATGGTCTTCCTAATTTATTTGCTGAAAGAGTTAAGAAAACTCTTAGAAATGATTTTGATTCGATCCATTATAGGTCTTATACTTTTGGTCAAATCATTAGTGTTTGTGTTCAGGAAGGAATAAATCTTTGTAATGAACTCAAATTAAAAAACCAAATTAAAAAAGATAATCTTATAGAAAGAAAACAATTAGGTCAATTTTGTGACCAATTTGGATTAGATAATCCTAATCCTAAAAATAGTTTGTATAAAACTAATAAAAGAGATTTAAAACATAAATCTAATTATAAAAGAAGAAAACATAATTCTTCAAAACAGAAAGAGAAAGATTTTGATAATAATAAAGGTAAAAGAAAATCTTTCAAAAAGAGAAGATATGATACTATTATTTGTAAAAAATGTAATAGACTTTATCATTATGCTAATCGATGATATGCAAAAGGATAAGATTAAAAATCTTGATATTAATGAAGAGTTAAAAGAAACTCTTTTTAAGATTGTCATGTCCTAATAATGATATCAATCGTAAAAGTCTTATAATGATCGTTTTTTACATTGAATCCTCTTCTTTGATGATGATAATTTCATTAAATCGGAAAAAGAGAAATGCAATGATTGTATACTTGGAAAACTTTGTTTTAATTGTATCAATGAATACGATAATGTTAATAATATTGATAATGAGTTTTATAAACTTATGAGTCAATTTCAAGATATGAATATTAAAATCTTAACTAATAATAATATTTTTGAATTTCTTAATCATATTAAAGATTCTAGTTTAAGAGATAAAATCATTGAACAATTTCATGATTCTTTTAAGAATGAAGACAATAATAAAACTAGTCTTTCTAAAAAGATTGATAATAATTATTATAATATGGGTGAATTGGAAAGACTTCTTCGCCTAAAAAATATGAAAAATAATCCTGTAACTTTAAATGATTTAGTCCATGAGATTAATAATCTCAAAACTGATGTAAAAGTACTTCAAAAACAGAATACTGATCTTTCTGTTCGTCTTTCTTTTATGGAGAAAGGTAAAGAAAAAAAATTGAAGATTGTGAAACCAGCTTTATAATACTCTTTCACAATATTTAGATATTGATGATAATTTTAAAATGGAGAAGAATCATTTATCTACCATTAATATGGTTATATCACAGAAGTGGTATACTAAGATTTCTCTTCTTATAAATAATTCTTATAAGAAAGATTTTATTGACATGATTGATAGTGGTGCTGATTTGAGTGTTATACAGTTAGGAATAATTCCTACTAAGTTTTTCGAAAAAAACTACTCATTCACTTTCTCATGCAGGTGGAGGATCTTTAAAGATTAATTATAAGCTTAAAAATGCTTATGTTTGTGTTGATGGTTGTTTTATTCCTAACGACTTTCTTATTGCTGAAGACATCACTAGTCAAATGATTATTGGTCTTCCTTTTCTTTTTAAAATATATCCTCTGACTTTTGTTGGTGAAAAGGGTATTACAGGTACTTATAATAGTAAACCTATTACTTTTAAGTTTATTACCAAACCTATTCATAAGGGTCTTAATTTGATTCAAGATTAAATTAATAATAAAAATTGTCAAATCAATTTTCTTAGTGAAGAACTTAATTCTATTACTATAAGTAATAGATTAAATAATTCTAAACTACAAGATAAAATCAAATTTTTAATAAATAAATTTTCCATTGAAATTTGTAATGATTTTCCTAATGCTTTTTGGGATAGAAAGAAACATATAGTTTCTCTTCCCTATGAAGATGATTTTAAAGAGAATAAAATTCCTACTAAATGTAGACCTTGTCGGATTTAACTCGAATATTTAGAGTTATGTAAAAAGGAAATATCTTCCTTATTACAAAAAAAAAGCTTATAACTCTTTCTAAATCTCCTTGGTCTTGTAATCGCTTTCTATGTTAATAAACATTACGAAAGCGAGAACGAGGAGTTCCTCGTTTAGTTATTAATTACAAACCTCTTAATAAGGTTTTAAAATGGATTATACATCATATTCCTAATAAAAAGGATCTCCTTGACAGATTAGTCAATGCTCTTATTTTCTCTAAATTTAATTTAAAATCAGGTTTTTGGCAAATTCAGATTAATCAACCTGATAGGTACAAAACTGCCTTTAATGTACCATTTGGTCATTATGAATGGACCGTTATGCCTTTTGAGCTTAAAAATGCTCCTTCTGAATTTCAACAAATTATGAATGACATTTTTAATCCTTATAGTGATTTTATTATTGTTTATATTGATGACATTCTTGTATTTTCTAAAGATATTGAAATACATTTTAAACATCTTGATATGTTTAAAATTTTGGTCATTAAAAATGGTCTTGTCATCTCAAAACCCAAAATGGTTTTATTTCAGACTAAAATAAAATTTCTTGGTCATTTTATTGATAAAGGAAATATTATTCCAATTCAAAGAATTTGAATTTGGTAATAAATTCCACGATATTATAACCGATAAAACTTCGATTCTAAAAGATTCTTAGGAAGCCTTAATTATGTGTCTTCTTATATTGAGAATCTTGTTGAAGATTCCGCTATTTTATATGATAGACTTAAAAAAAATCTTTCTCCTTGGAATGATGATCATACTAAAATTTGTATCGGGATAAAAGATAAGGTCAAAAATATTCCTTGTCTTATCTTTGGCTAATCCCCGTTGGGAAAAAATTGTTGAAACCGATCTCGCCAGTTTGGGGTATGGAGGTATTCTTAAACAAATTAATCCCGATAATAAAAATGATTATATCATTAGATTTTATTCTCAGTAAATGGAATAATAGTCGAAAAAATTATTCTCGCATCGCTAAAGAAATTCTTGCTATTGTTAAATGTGTCTTAAATTTCGGGATGGTTTATATAATCGTAAATTTACTATTAAAACCGATTGCGAAATTCGCTTTTTTTATCTTTCTTCAAAGATTTTGAACATAATGTTTCTAAACAAATGTTTGTCCGATGGCAATCGCATCTTGCTTATTTTGATTTTGATATTGTTTATAAGCCAAATACTGGGGCATCCGCTCACATGATTTTGATATTTTCATGCATTGTATCCCATATAAGACCAAAAAAAGTTTATCCCTTTTTCTTAACCAAAAACGTGTTTCCATTTTTAATTGTTCGGGTTGGATGGCGGTGCATCACCGAATATGCATACACTATACACACGTATATATGTGATCAAGATTATTTTTAATTTATTACATAGTAGTCATAGTCATGTATCGCTTTTAAAGTTCAAGCCAGTTGCACTAGTATAATTAATTATAACAAGCATTGTAATATTTTTAAGTGTAATTTTAGCTATGCCTAAGCAAATTGACAAGTAGTAATGCATTATATCATAGTTTTAACAAATTGTCAACCTAATAGTGAGATGAAAAATTTGCAAAACCTAACAAAATGGAGTAACACTCATGTGAACCAGGTTCACACATGAACTATATCGCTGTTATGTGTAAAAACTATCACTGTAATGCACAAAAACTTTCACAATTTAAAAATATAAAGCATTTTCTACAAAAAACTTTCACAATTTAAAAATATAAAGCATTTTCTAAACAGTGATAATTTTTGTTCATAATAGTGATAGTTTTTATACATAACAGTAAGAGTTTTTATATGTAACAGTGATACTTAAATAACCGAGTTCATAGTATAAACCATGTCTATACAAGTTTTTGTCAACAAAATATTAAGGAATTAAGCTATAATAAAACCTTAATGAATTGGCCTAACTTATTTAATTATGAACAAACGACTAACTTAGAGATTATCTAAGAAGAGGCAAATCTAAATAATTACCCTCACATATTTTTGGCTATATATATGTGCAACATTCATTCTATTTTTGCATAGAGTGAAACAATTAACCATCAATTAAAATGGCAACCAAAATATGGATTCCAGTTTTTTTGATGTTCACTCTCCTTGCAAATGCTAATGCTACCTTGCCAATACTTCAACCATTCCTTTGCGCCCTTTTCCATTTCTTTGTCCACCACCACCTCAGCCACCACCACCGCCTCCTCCGTCACCACCACCGCCACCTTCTCCTCGGCCACCTCCTCCTCCGCTAGCATCTCCTCCACCACCGGCACCATAGGCATCTCCTCCTCCTCCACCACCACTATCTTCACCTCTTGCACCTGCATAATCATGATTATATCTTCGTATTTACGTTCTACAAAAATTATATTTGGTAGTTTCAAATTATATGTCACTATATATAGTATTAATATAATAAAACGACTTCCTAGAAGAAACTGCTTTTTGATTAACATGGAATATTTCGACTCCGAGTGCAAAGGATTTCATCAGAGCCTTTAGTTTGGAGGAAGCTATTTCATGGGATTTGGAGTAGTAAAATTTTAGGAGAAGTTTATATGTTTATGTACCTACTTGTACTTTTACATATAAATAATCAATAGAATTAAACTCTTTTATCAGTTGCTTGATTTTCACTTATTATTGTTGTTCTTATTTTATTTTCTTATTTGATTGAGTTTATTTTTGTAATCTTTTATTTATTCGTTTTTTCATGCCTGGGATAC
The DNA here is from genome assembly GCA_037126765.1 of Stenogyne calaminthoides. Lineage (NCBI taxonomy): Eukaryota > Viridiplantae > Streptophyta > Magnoliopsida > Lamiales > Lamiaceae > Stenogyne > Stenogyne calaminthoides. The sequence goes on from JBBCBC010000034.1 coordinate 4,140,602, forward strand.
AATGCATGAAAATAAAATTATTTAAAATAGACTCCCGAGTAAAATATATATCATCTATGTACATAATGGAAGGACTGCATATCATTTAAAAGTTTGAACAGAAGAGAGATGGAAAATTTATTTATTTATAATACTGGAATTGTTGTCAGATAGGTTTGAATCTAGGACATGAGCTTGAACTTGAGAGATCTTATAAAACCATAAGAGAATTTCATCTCATCTAAAAGTTCAAACTTATAAAGAGTAAAAAAAAAGTATAATTAATTCATTTATTTAGTTACGTAATATATATTTGCATAATATTTGACACGTACATGTAAGGAAAAATAATATTTATAGTAATGGAGTGAGTTTTATGTGCATCAAGTGCACATGAGTTAATAATTGTACGATTCAGTGTAAATAAATTGTCTATTTATAAATTTATCTCGTGTTAAGGAAAATAATATAATCAAATTAATTATACACGTCTTTACAAGTTCGAATTTTTAAATGAAAATAAATTTCTTTCATGATATTAGAGTGTTTGGTCATGCTAGGATACTGAGTCCGATTCCGCAAAAAGAACACTCAGTAGGACTCCTTTCACAGATGAAGTAAGAGAATTCAGTCTACGAGTGAAAGTAAGTGTTAAAAAATTATATAAACAAATAAATTTTATAATTCTTTACAAGTTTGGACTTTTAGATGAGATAAAATTATCAAAAAAAAAAATGCGTATTACATAAATGGGAATTTTCAATTTCAGCATTATGATAAATTCGGGTTAATTGCAGAAGTGGTCTCATGAGAATGGGTGCTCATGAAAATAGTCCTTTTTTAAATTAAAATGGTCCCTTACGAATTTCCCATCCAAAGTTAACAGAAACTTAATGGTTGGGACCATTTCTGCAAAACTTAATGTAATGTGAAAGTCAAGCGCCGTTAATTTAAAAAAAAATCTGAAATTTTAGAAATTAAAATATTTATAAAGACTAACTATATTTAATATGAAATTTAATTTAAATTTTAAAAATCAAATATCCCCGGCCCATCTTTTTAATCGTCTAGCATCTACTATTTTCCCCCAAAATTGCACTCAAATACCATGGACACCCCATGATGCCCCATCGTCACCAACACCCTGTCACATTATCCCACTAAACCAGCCGACCCATCCCCACTCCCAAGCAGTTTTTTTTAGAAAAATAGAGTTCATAAACGGTCAAAATTGCGAAAAAATATGATGAGAATTTAAAATTTGAAGATAAATTAGAGATCGAAATATATAATTGACTAGGGGCTTTTAGTCCTAGCATTGAGATGATGGAAGAGTGAGTAGGCTTGACGAATTCGAGGACTAATTTTTCATGAGATTGTTGCTTTGTATTTATAATACAAATTAATATATATAGTATTTCAAAATTCTTTATATTTCTTTTCAATATTTAGCAAAGTTTTATTTAGTTGAAACAAATTATTTTTTGTTTTTAAAATATATACAAATTCTATATTATATTTTACATGTTGCATTTATTATTCATTTAGTTTGTTTTTCAATTATATAAATTATATATTTTTAATTTTTTTAGATTATACATAATTTATTAGTAGTTTAAAAATATTAATTTTTGTTTATTTTAAATTATTTACTGATTATATATAATTTTATTTTTATATTTTTAAAAAATATTATTTGATTTTGAAAAAATGTTATTTGTATTTATATACATATTTTATTTTATTTTAATATTCAAATTTTAAATAAATTATTTAGCTTTTAAAAAATATTTATTGTGTTTATAATCATACAAGTAATTAAACCCATGCGATGCACGGTTGTGGTTGAACAATTGTTTTAATAGTGAATAATATGATTTTTTAAAAACTCTTTAAAAATAACTTTTTAGCTAATTCATTTCAATACACAATTTTAAATTAAATCCATTCATTAATCCATAGACTCGTCTTTTTCTTATTTTTAGTACATGAAAACAATCCAAATCATTGTTAATATTTTTTTATAGATTTGTCTTTCAATTTAAAAATATTTTTTAATGAAAAAATTCAATGATTTTCAAATTTAGGGTGGTTTCAGTTTTATATATATATATGGATTCTGGTATGTTGCAGTGAAGGATTGTGACACTTTTGCTCCAGCCTCCAAATAGAGGTTTAATGAAATGTAAATTTACTAAGAGGGAATTTTTAATACTGGAAATTTACACTAATTCGTTATAAAATAAAATAATTTGAATATGTTTATATTATTATTTCAAATAGCAACTTATAATTAATTATAGACAAATTTACGGTTTAAAATTCACTTAAATATAATATAATGTTATACTTTCCTCGTATATAATAAGTGTTCTTTTTGCTATTTTTCACTTTATTTTTTAATTTACCCCCTATATATCTCTAAAGACAAATAATAAAAAAAATTATTTAGTTCATATTTTTAGTTTTTTGAAAATTTTAACACATACTTATTATTCTCTTTAAAAATAGCATATATTTTCACTTAATATTTAAAAAACATCTGGATTCACCGTTTATCTGAGAAATGACTATATTGATAATTTAGGTTAAAATTGAATAATATATTATTTTCATTACTATACAAGATTTAATAATATCCTCCTCCTGTCAATGAAATAACAATGAAATGTATTCTACTTCACCTAAATGATTTTGATTTCATTCCAATTTTTAGATATAATAAATTGTTCTCCTTAATCCGTTAAGATCTAGTATAAAATTATTCAATATGATTATGTTTTCATATATTTATTCCAAATATTATATATATAGATATATATAAATTATTATTTATTAATATTTTTTTAAAAGATTTGTCTCCCAATTTGGCAATATTTTTTGGAAAATTCAACGGTCTATATTGATAATTTAGGTTAAAATTGAATAATATATTATTTTCATTACTATACAAGATTTAATAATATCATCCTCCTGTCAATGAAATGACAATGAAATGTGATTATATTCTACTTCATGATGGAGAATAATATTGCATTATATTTATTTATATTTACATTTTATAATTTAGAATTTTATTTATGTTTTAATTAAGTTAGTGGGTGGTTTTAGTTATCTATTATAAATAGGCGTAGGAACATTGTAAAGAGGAGCTTTTGATGAATTTATAAAAATGAGATTATTCTCTCGTAAAGTTTAACCTTATTGTATCACGTCTTCCGTCTTTGCGTCGGGCCAGGTATCCGTAGTCTAACTACGCCCTCGCATTTATGGCAATCGGCGAGCTTGCCAAGGGAAAGGGACCCGCGGTCGATCCCATAAAGGAGATTCAGAATCACGTGGAAGTATCAATGATGACACTAGACTACGATACAGAGGAGGAATTTGATTTCCTCTGGTCGCAATTGCCTACTGCAGTCAATGGAATTTTCGATTGCTATTGTCAATGTGACGAACTCATACTGGATTTTTCGGTGCAGTTGCCACCATCTCAGGTTTTTTTGGCCGCTCTCATGGCCGCCGCTGCAACCAACAACAACACAGATCAACCGTCACCCACCCTCCCCTGCCATCGCAATCATACCCCCTGTTTCTCCAGACCGCCGCTCGACCACCGCCTCCCACCCCTGCAACACCACACCCCATTCGCAGAGGCACAACCGCCCGCCAAACTAATAGGGAATATTCTATGGATATCCCTTAATTAGATAAGAGCGAATTAAATGGATGTAAATTGCGTATAGATTTGTTGTGATCTTTTCCCCTGTATTTACGTAAGTTTGTTATACCTGCAATTGATGTAAATCTGTTGTAAACTCTCATTATAAATAGTGGAGCCGGGCATCACCAAATTCACGGTGAAAATAGTTCTCTTCTCTTATGGTTTAATTTCTTTCTTTACATAGTATCAGCAGTATACACAGAAAACCCTAAATTCTAAAATAATCGCCATTTTCTAATAAACCTCGCCCTTTTGTCCACTTCGTTTGAGTTCAGCTTCTGATTGAAGCTTGCAGCACACTCATTGCATACCAAAATAATTTAAGTTTCCAAACATAATTAAAGTTTCCTTTCCCTCACTACCTGCAAAATCCTCTCGTCTTCTCCCTCTCACAAATTTCAGAAAATCCAATCTCTCTTCCCCTCCCTCTCGCACGATCCATAAACCATAATCTCACCTGCAAATTTTTCCTCATTTACCCACCGCAACCTTTAACTCTCTCTCTCTCCTCTCACTGCAATGGCCGACACCCCTATTCCTCTCTCTACTCTCATCCACATGGTCACCATTAAGCTCACCTCCACCAATTACCTGCTGTGGAAAATTCAGGTGGAGCCGATGCTCCGATGCGATAACCTGGCTTCATTCATCGACGGATCTGCCGTCGAGCCCGCGCCAACAGTCAAAAACTCTGAGAACGTCGATGTTCCGAACCCTGAATTCCAGTCATGGCACAGACGCCATGACCGTGCACTAAGTTTGCTGCTCTCCTCTCTCACCGAAGAATCGATGTCCGAAGTAGTCGGAATCAGCCGCGCCCGTGATGTCTGGATCGCCCTCGAGGCGGCGTTCAGTCACTCCTCTCCATCCCGCGCTCACCATCTGCGCGACGAACTCCAACTGTTGAAACGGGGTTCGTCTTCCGTGGCCGAATATGGCCGCTCCTTCAAAGGACTGTGCGACCAACTTGCAGATATTGGACATCCGGTTGCCGATGTTGACAAAGGACACTGGTTCCTTCGGGGTCTTGGTCCTCACTTCCGTGCCTTCGCTGATGTTCGCATGACTTTGACGCCACACCTCAGTTTCAACGACCTGCTTCAGCAAGCCAAGACGTACGAACTCAATGATAAAGCTATGCTCGGTGATGCTTCTCCACCTGCCGCCTTCTACGCCAACCGTAATTCTAACTCTGATCGAGGTGGTCGTGGCTCTGGCGGTGATCGTGGCGGTTTCCGCCCAATGGAAACGCATCAGGGGGACGTGGTTGCAATGGTAATGGCTTCCCAAACTACTCTTATCATAATTCAAACCATAACAATGCAGGTCACTCCTCCTATCATGGTAATGGTAATGGTCAGTCCGTTGGAAGAAAATTCTATCCCCCTCGGTGTCAGATTTGTCGGGGGCCTCACTATGAGAATCACTGTCCATCGCGTTGTGAAAAGGACCGTACTTCTCAGGCTGCTAATGTCGCCCAGGCTCTTGATGCACAGTGCAAAGTCTCCCCACAACCTCAGCAGGATTGGTATCTCGACACTGGGGCATCCGCTCACATGACCTCCTCGGTTGCTACTCTTGACACTTTCGAGCCCTATACTGGTAATGGACGCGTCATCGTTGGTAATGGTGACGCACTATCTATCTCTCATTTAGGTTCTCGTTTTGTTAACAATAAATTACCCTTGTTAGATGTTCTCGTTGTTCCTCATATAACAAAAAATCTGCTTTCAATAAGTAAATTAACTACTGATTTACCTGTTGACGTTTTATTTTCTAACAAATCTTTTGTGATTCAGACTCGGATGGAAAAGGAGATACTAGCAAAGGGCAGGTGTAAGGATGGATTATATGTTTTGGAACATGGCACTCCAGCCTTGATTGCTGCTTTATATTCTAAAGTTTCTAAGTCGTCGTTTGAATTATGGCATTCCCGTTTAGGACATGTTTCTTTTTCCATTATTCAGTTGTTAAATAAACTAGGTCACTTGGTTGTTACTTCTATTTTGCCAAAGCCTACTCTGTGTGCATCGTGTTAGTTAGCTAAAAGTAAATGTTTATCTTTTTCGTTTAATGAAAAAAGTGCTTTAAATGTTTTGGATTTTGTTGGGATATTTTAGTTTTGATAAATTATGCCAAAACATTATCAACTTGTATTTTTGAAGCTAATCTACAGATAACAAGTTGAGGGGGAACTCAATAAATCGCATTTAAGATGATCGAGATCGACGAGGTCATAGACGAAGTCGATCGAGATCGATGAGTAGGATGAGTTCCGAAAGTAAACCGATGAGTGAACAATAAGAAACATCTTGATTTTTGAAGAAGAAATGTCGATCTGATCTTGATGCAAAGAATGATGAAAGGTCGATCTTGATCTTCTTCGCAATCTGATGACGATGTTCTTGACCGATGTCACCGACGATCTTCTTGACCGACCGACGTGGTGACTGGCAAATTGACCGACGGAGTCGATGACCTTGATGACCAGCAATGGTGACCACGCTGGTGACTGATATTCTTGACCGATGTGACCGAATCAGACGGATCTTGACCGACGTCATCTTCTTGACCGACCGATCTGGTGACCGATGTTGTTGACGGATCTGGTGACGACATGATATCTGGCGACGGATCATTTGACCAGATCTTCCGACTGATGTTGTCTGATCGATTCGTCTTGGTCGATCGATCAGAGACCAAGAATCAAGCAGACCCATTTCTCTACAGATCAGATTCTGCGGACCGAAATCAAGATACCAAATCAAAAACGACCGTAATCGGAAGAGTTGATAAGAATAAGACGAAATAACGATCCGTTAGACACACAAAAGCGGTGACGAATAAGAAGACAACACACATATTGATCGACGTAAAATTGCAAGAAAAGTCTGAAAAAGGACAAAGAAAAAGTTTGGAAGTTATTAGATGGATTTGAATATTACTTTCCAACGGTAATATTTAAATCCACACTATAAATACATTGCACTATCTTCAAAAGAATAAGATGGAGGATCTGCAAAGTGAAATTAAAGCCAAATATTCAAGCAACTTCATTCATAGAACACAGAGCAAGAAATACACACATATATTCAAAAGTGTTCTACCCTAGATCTAAGCACAAATGCTATATCCTAAGCTTGGAGAGATTTTCTCATCCTTAGCATTGAGGCTAAACAAATGTAAGGGAAAATCTCAACCTAGTTGGAAACCAAACAAACCTTACCCAAATCAGTCGGTTAAGTTTGTAGGTGAGTGTGAACTCGGTAAACATCTAGCAATCCCGAAAGGGAGGGTAGGCGATCCCGTGAGGGTGATAAGTCCCGTTTGAGTGAGAACTCGGTAAACATCTAGCAATCCCGAAAGGGAGGGTAGGCGATCCCGTGAGGGTGATAAGTCCCGTTTGAGTGAGAACTCGGTAAACATATGTTGGTTAAGTTGGTGCCCCATGAAGGGAAGAGTGGATGTAGGACGAGTTGTCCGAACCACTATAAAAATACGTGTGTTCTTATTTGCTTTCATATTAACTGTCATACATACTTTAGCAAATCTGCATAACACATTCGGAAAAAAAAAATTAAGTCACCTCCCATTGAGATTTTACGAGTTTTAAATCGGGTTTTTCGGGACCAACAGATTTGATTCACTGTTATCTTTGGGGACTGCTCCCGTTACTTCGGTTGATGGCTATCGTTATTATTTTGTGTTTGTGGATGATTTCTCTCGTTTCTCTTGGTTATATCCCATGCGTGTTAAATCTAAGTTCTTTGAAATTCTCCAACGTTTCTCAACCTGGTTTGCAATCAATTTGGCACTAACATAAAAGTTTTTCAAAGTGATGGAGGAACTGAATTTACTAATAATCGTGTTCAAGATTTTTTTGCTAAATGTGGTGTTTTGCATCGTTTTTCTTGTCCTTACACTCCACAACAAAATGGACGGGCTGGACGAAATCATAGACATATAACTGAAACTGGCTTATCTTTGCTTTTTTATGCTCATGCACCTGCACGTTTCTGGACTGATGCCTTTTCCACTGCTGTTTATGTCATAAATCGTTTACCCTCTCCTATATTGGATAACAAATCTCCCTTTGAAATTCTTTTTGGGTCCGTACCTAATTATAAAATTTTCAAAGTCTTTGGTTGTAACGTTTTTCCCTACTTACGTGATTATGCTTCTCATAAGTTATCACTTCGTAGCACTCCTTGCATTTTTCTCGGTTATAGTAGCATTTTTAAGGGTTTTCGGTGTTTCGATCCTATTGCATCTCGTACTTATATTACCCGCCATGCGCAGTTTGATGAGCTTAATTTTCCAATTGAAAATACCAGTCCATATTCGTCTACTGCATCTAATTTAGATTTTTCTGAATTTTTTGAACCACAGGTCCAGTCCACTAATCACCCTGGCGAATTTGGCCCACATTCTCGCCCAAATGGGCCGCCTACAGCTTCCCACCACTCTGGGCCGTCCTCTCTTAGTCCCCCCATTAGGCCTCCATCCCAACTGAGCCCACACCGCATTAATCCTGATCTCCTCCAGCCTTATATACCTATGGAGCCCACCAATCAACCCATGCAGCCCAACATCCATCCCAACCAACCCCATGCAGTTGAGCCTATCAATCAACCCATGCAGCCCAACGTCCATCTCAACCAACCCCATGCAGCCCAAGAAATTCCACCGACCCAGCCCCATAACCCCACACCAACCCAGCAGTCCGAGCCCGTTCCAGCCCAGCAGTCCGAGCCCGCTCCGCCCATTGGCCATCCACAACAGGTTCTCCCAGTTAACAATCATTCCATGCAAACCCGTGCGAAATACGGTATTGTTAAAACTAAATACTTTGTCGATATAGCTTCTACTGCTTTGTTGTCTTCTCTATCTGTTTCGCAGGACCCTAAGGGCTTTAAATCAGCTATTAAGGTGCCTCACTGGCTCACTGCAATGCGTGAAGAGATGGATGCTCTGCACAGTAATGACACCTGGGAGTTGGTTCCTCGTCCATTAAACCAAAACATTGTTGGATCCAAATGGGTGTTTAGGACGAAATTCAGATCCGATGGCACAATCGAAAGATACAAAGCACGCTTAGTTGCACAGGGATTCACACAAATCCTAGGTTTCGATTTTTCCCACACTTTCAAATTTCGTTGCTCGTCTTGTCGCATCAAATCAATCATTTTAGCAGTTGATGTTCAACGTCGTTGGCCACTACACCAACTTGATGTCAAGAATGTGTTTCTTCATGGTGTTCTCGACAAACCTGTTCTTATGGCACAACCTCCAGGGTTTATCGATCCGCGGTTTCCAAACCACGTCTGCAAACTCAAAAAGGCCCTCTACGGCCTCCGTCAAGCTCCCCGTGCCTGGTTTGATCGTTTCAGCACTTTTCTTACTAGTTTAGGCTTTCTTCGAAGCAGGGCAGACACTTCCTTATTTTTCTTGCATACTTCTGCGTACACTATTTTTCTGCTATTATACGTTGATGATATCATTGTTACAGGTAGTAATACATCTGTTTTGCAGGATTTTATTGCTCGTGTGAATAAAGAGTTTGCTGTCAAAGATCTGGGCTCTCTGAGTTACTTTCTCGGTCTCGAAATATCACGCACTGATCTGGTCTATTCTTGGGTCAGGCAAAATATGCCCATGACATATTCACCCGAGCCTCATTATTGGACTCGAAGCCGGTTTCCACACCATTGACACCTGGGGAATCACTTGTTCGTGCTGGCGAACCTTTCAAAGATCCAACCTTGTATCGCTCTCTCGTAGGTGCTCTTCAGTACCTCATGATCACAAGACCGGACCTTTCTTATGCTGTGAATCATGTCAGTCAATTCCTGCAGTCCCCAACTGACGATCATTTTTTGGTTGTTAAGCGCATACTGCGCTATGTTAAGGGCACCGTTCATTTCGGCCTCACATTCTCTCATTCTTCGGATTACTCTATTTTGGGATATTTTGATGCAGATTGGGCCCGCTGTGTGGACACACGTCGATCCACTTATGGCTACTCCATCTATTTAGGAGGTAACCTGGTCTCCTGGAGTGCTAAGAAACAGCCAACAGTAGCTCGTTCGAGCTGTGAGTCCGAGTACTGTGCACTAGCTAATACCACTCAAGAGATGATTTGGTTAACTCATTTGCTTCGTGAGCTCCGTGCACTACCCCCATCCCGACCAGTGTTGTTATGTGATAACAAGAGCGCTCTATTTTTTAGTCAAAATCCCATTGCTCATAAGCGTGCCAAACACATTGACATTGACTGTCATTTTGTACGAGAACTTGTCTCTTCTAAGAAGTTGGATACGAAGTACGTGCCTTCCAATCTTCAAGTCGTTGGTATTTTTACAAAGAGCCTTGCTCGACCATTGTTCGGGTTTTTACATTCCAAGCTTCGTGTTGACGAAAATCTCACACTTCGCTTGAGGGGGGGTAATAGGGAATATTCTATGGATATCCCTTAATTAGATAAGAGCGAATTAAATTGATGTAAATCGAGTATAGATTTGTTGTGATCTTTTTCCATGTATTTACGTAAGTTTGTTATACCCACAATTGATGTAAATCTGTTGTAAACTCTCATTATAAATAGTGGAACCGGGCATCACCAAATTCACAGTGAAAATAATTCTCTTCTCTTATGGTTTAATTTCTTTCTTTACACAAACGATGCTCACCCCCAACCCGCCGCATCTCGCGCGACGTCGCTCGGTGCCTCCATCGGCCACATCTCCACCATCGTCCACGTCTCGTGCAACCGCCCCAAACACGATAGCGAAGATGGAAAGCCACGATCTGATGCCCTACACACAAATGGGCCTTCTTTTTTAAAATTGGGTTTTACCGAGTGCAATAAGCCTCTCAGTGAATTTGAAGACGTAGGCCGAATTATGTCTTTAGGCAAGTTGGATAATGACTTATTTGGGCCAGCAAGCTTTTTTTGATGGACATGGGCCTGCAAATTTAATTACACCAGCTGAGCCTGCTTTGGAACACTTTGGGCCGCGAAATAACTTTGAGGAAATTGGGCTTCTACCTTTTTTTAATAATTCTATAAGGCATGGGACGTTTATGAATCAATTTGGGTCTGGAAGTAACTATTATTTTTTCATCAATAGTGATAGTTAAACATCGTGAGGAATTAATTAATTTCACTTTCCCCAGAGAAAATCGCGTCGTTGCCTCTGTTATACCGCTGGAGATAATATTATTGCAGATTTGAGGACGAATCTTTTCGAATGGGAAGAGAATGATGGAGAATAATATTGCATTATATTTATTTATATTTATATTTTATAGTTTAGAATTTTATTTATATTTTAATTAAGTTAGTGGGTGGTTTTAATTATCTATTATAAATAGGCGTAGGAACATTGTAAAAATGAGCTTTTGATGAATTTATAAAAATGAGATTATTCTCTCGTAAGGTTTAACCTTATTGTATCACGTCTTCCGTGCTGCGTCACTTCACCTAAATGATTTTGATTTCATTCCAATTTTTAGATATAATAAATTGTTCTCCTTAATCCGTTAAGATCTAGTATACAATTATTCAATATGTTTGTGTTTCCATATATTTATTCCAAATATTATATACATAGATATATATAGATTATTTTTTATTAATATTTTTTTTAAAGATTTGTCTCCCAATTTGGCAATATTTTTTTGCGGGAAAATTCAATGGTTTTCAAATTTTGGCAGTTTCTGCTTATATATATATATATATATTTAAATTCACTATATAAGTTTACAATTAATTTTTAATTAATTTTTTTTATTTTATTATATAAATTAATTTTTTTAGTATTAGATCAAAGAGTAATGGAAACCGTTAGAAACTCAACGGTTGAGATCATTTCTCCAAGAAAAAGGACCAGAAAAAAACATGGTACTAAAACTGCAAACACAAAATTTACATTGGACCACTTCTGCAATTAACCCTGATAAATTCTACTTTCTTTTTCCTCCACATTTTTCCAGTCCCTCTCAAATTAACTAGCTAGTTTTGTCAACTTTTTTACTATTTGCATTAAGATAAGTTGGATCGAGTTATTAAAGGCCTATTTGACGTGTTATCGGCCAGTTACTCTCCTTGCGATGCGGCTCTGGAAGAGTACAATCATAAATTTAAGTCATTCTGTGATCAACTGGCTGCTATTGGCAGACCCTTGAAGCTTTACATATTACACATTTTTTACACTAGCAAGTTAAATGATAATGTGAAATTACTTGATGTCATTACCAAAAAATTACTGTCTATCAATAAACTAACTTCCAATTACCCGATTGATATTATTTTTTTCTTAAATCTCGTCAATCCACTATACAAAATGAAATATTAGCATTCTACCTGATTAATAAAAAAGAAAAACTCAAACTGCCGACGGAACTCATGCATCGTGAAATTAGAGCATACATAATTCATTTTTTTTTAAGTTGACAAAAATACCCTATATTAATAGTTAAAATTCTTTTTTACTTTCTCTTAATAAAAACACAAAAAATTATATGAGACGGTCTCATAAATGAGATTGAGTACAACTTAACACAATTAACATACACTCCTTTCAAAGTGTTAATGTGTTAATGTCCAAATTACACTCTGCCTCATCGTGAGACGGTCTCACACAAGTGTCCTCTAATAAAAAACTCTTATGTGTCTTGTATACCCTTACTAAAAGGAATCGTGCATGGATCACACGATCCGTGTGTGACCTAATAAAAGGGATGTACATTAATTTAATAAGAAAAAAAATGTCATCAAATATGACCGTTTCTTACTTTTTATCAAAAGAGGGAAAAAACATTTAACTATCAATATAAGACCAAAAAAAGTTTATCCCTTTTTCTTAACCAAAAACGTGTTTCCATTTTTAATTGTTCTGGTTGGATGGCGGTGCATCACCGAATATGCATACACTATACACACGTATATATGTGATCAAGATTATTTTTAATTTATTACATAGTAGTCATGTATCGCTTTTAAAGTTCAAGCCAGTTGCACTAGTATAATTAATTGTAACAAGCATTGTAATATTTTTAAGTGTAATTTTAGCTATGCCTAAGCAAATTGACAAGTAGTAATGCATTATATCATAGTTTTAACAAATTGTCAACCTAATAGTGAGATGAAAAATTTGCAAAAACTAACAAAATTGAGTAACACTCATGTGAACCAGGTTCACACATGAACTCTATCGCTGTTATGTGTAAAAACTATCACTGTAATGCACAAAAACTTTCACAATTTAAAAATATAAAGCATTTTCTACAAAAACTTTCACAATTTAAAAATATAAAGCATTTTCTACAAAAAACTTTCACAATTTAAAAATATAAAGCATTTTCTAAACAGTGATAATTTTTGTTCATAATAGTGATAGTTTTTATACATAACAGTAAGAGTTTTTATATGTAACAGTGATACTTAAATAACCGAGTTCATAGCATAAACCAGGTCTATACAAGTTTTTGTCAACAAAATATTAAGGAATTAAGTTATAATAAAACCTTAATGAATTGGCCTAACTTATTTAATTATGAACAAACGACGAACTTAGAGATTATCTAAGAAGAGGCAAATCTAAATAATTACCCTCACATATTTTTGGCTATATATATGTGCAACATTCATTCTCTTTTTGCATAGAGTGAAACAATTAACCATCAATTAAAATGGCAACCAAAATATGGATTCCAGTTTTTTTGATGTTCACTCTCCTTGCAAATGCTAATGCTACCTTGCCAATACTTCAACCATTCCTTTGCGCCCTTTTTCCATTTCTTTGTCCACCACCACCTCAGCCACCACCACGCCTCCTCCGTCACCACCACCGCCACCTTCTCCTCCGCCACCTCCTCCTCCGCTAGCATCTCCTCCACCACCGGCACCATAGGCATCTCCTCCTCCTCCACCACCACTATCTTCACCTCTTGCACCTGCATAATCATGATTATATCTTCGTATTTACGTTCTACCAAAATTATATTTGGTAGTTTCAAATTATATGTCACTATATATAGTATTAATATAATAAAACGACTTCCTAGAAGAAACTGCTTTTTGCTTAACATGGAATATTTCGACTCCGAGTGCAAAGGATTTCATCAGAGCCTTTAGTTTGGAGGAAGCTATTTCATGGGATTTGGAGTAGTAAAATTTTAGGAGAAGTTTATATGTTAATGTACCCACTTGTACTTTTACATATAAATAATCAATAGAATTAAACTCTTTTATCAGTTGCTTACTTGCTTGATTTTCACTTATTATTTGTTGTCCTTATTTTCCTTATTTCACTTGTTATTGTTGTTCTTATTTCACGTATTATTGAGTTTTTTTTAATCTTTCCTTTAGTATTTTCATGGATGCATGAGATTAATTTACAGTGCATGAAAAAATAAAATTTAAAATAGACCCCCGGGCAAAATATATATGTTTACTTGTGTACATTTAAAAGTTCGAACTCGTAAAGAGATATAAAATTAATTCATTTATAATATTACTGGAATTGTTGTCGAGAAGGTTTGAATCTAGGACATGGGCGTGTCTCATCTAAAAATTAGAACTCGTAAAATGTGGAAAAATGTATAATTAATTCATTTATATAATTACTTATATGTTTGTATAATATTTGACATGTGTATGTAAGGAAAAATAATATTTATCATAATCGAGTGAGTTTCATGTGCACTAAATACACCACGAATTTCATAGTGTATTTTATAATCATGCAATTTGTTCCACTGAAATATGCAATTTATTTACACTGAACGTGCAACTATTATTTATATAACAAATATTATGTTCTTAACTCTTGCATCAATGTTAATTAAAATAAATATAAATTATGAGAGAATTTTGCGTGAGATGAACACTTCATTTTAGTATTTAGGTTTTACTTTGTTTTGAAACATGACTCGAGTATGATCATAATTAATTCAACGAGTCATATAATAGGTATATTATTTTGTGTTTAAGATCGTCTCATACGAATTAATTGTTAATTTCAATTAAAAAATTGAAGCTAAAAGGGTCATTTTTTATTTTTCTTTGAATCGATGTAATACGCAGCAGTTTTAATTTTCTGCCAGGATAAACTTAAAAAGAGCCTGATATATATAACAAAATGTGATTTGCCTAATGTGAAGAAATTTATAGCATTAATTCCTGATATTCCATTTATTCTTCTTTTTGGATGACCCGATACGTACATACTATATTGGCAATTGGTTGGGCTTTTCTCAAATTGACATTATTGGGCCTAACATAAGCAAACATTAATAATGATCATAATCGCGGAGTGTTGATACAAAAGCCCATCCGAACAGTATAGTATTTGCTATAGACAAAAAAATCTGGCTTTATTAGACAAAAATAAATAAGTAAAGTATAGTGTGAACAAGTTTTACGGTGAAACTGATTAAGGAGTGTGACTTATATTACTAAAGTGTGTGACTTTTTACTGTAAAGTGTGTTACTTTTTACTATAAAGAATATTACTCATAAAAGTGAAGGGTGCGACTTATATTATAGCAAAGAGTGTCATAGTGATAACTGAAGTGTGTGACTTATATTACTAAAGGGTGTGACTTATATTACTAAAGTGTATGTCTGTAAAAATAAAAATCAGTTTCACGGTGAACAAGTTTTACAGCATACTAACTCAAGTAAATAAATAAACGATGTGCTTAATGATGTACTTGTTAGGAATTAAACTGCAATTGTGGAGAAATTGAGAGAAACAAGAAATTAAAGAACACAAATTTGGTTACCCAGTTCGTCAGGAATGACTACGTCTGGGGGCACTACCAAGCCAGGAGATACACTATATTTTCGAGTGATAGACAAATACAACAATTCAATAGGTATTTAAAGATGAAACTAGGCCAAAACCCTAGATTGGCCCATCCTGGTCGAAACCCCGGACCGCTCGACCTCTCTCCTTGGTCGAGCGGAAGTACTCGAGCTCGACTGGTCGAGTGCCTTGTCCACCCTGGAATTGGGCGCGCTCGACCTCGCTTCTTGGTCGGGCGAAAGTGCTCAACCTCAACTGGTCGAGCGCCTCTTGCTCCTTGGACTCCTTCCCCAACTCAGGCTCTATAACCCAACAGTACTGATGTGTAATCGAACGGGCAGTAGATATTTCATAATTGTTTTCATAATTTATATTTCACTTTGTATTTCACAGCAATGGCAGACGTACGTTGCTAACAATGGGGGCACGTGCCCCAATAGCCTGCCCACATATAGCCTTTTTAATACTATTTTTACATTATATATTATAATTATAATTAGAGTAATAGTTATATATATTATGCCATAAATAAAAATTTAAATGCAAATTCTAATTCCAAATTATTACTAGTATTAATTTCATGTAGTGTTGATATAATGAGTTAATTATACAAATATTTCAGTTTATGAAAATTTATAGGTTTGAATTGTAATAGGTTTGAGTTATTATGTAGGAAGAAATTATCAATGTATCTTATATTTGTATTTTATTTGTGAATAAGTCTTCAGTGAATCTGAGTTCACGAAGACATTCTTTAGTATACTATGCATATAAAATATCACTATTTAAATAATGAAGTGTTTTTTAAACATTAATATATAGTGTTTATGTATAATAACAATATAACAATGATAATGCATATACATATAGTGATATTTGAAGAAAATTGATTCACGTGAACTTGGATTTCACACAAATTTTTATCATTATTTGTGCCCCCACCCAAAAAAAATTCTAAATCCATCTCTTTTTCACAGTATGGATGAATGACACGTATAATAAAAGAAAAATCCAACGAACTATCATACTCTGGGTTCATATGTTAAATATCTAAAAGAGTATAGAATAGGGGAATCAAACGGTATACAAATTTCTTATTGGGAAGAATTTCATATCAAATTTCAATCTGTAGGCTGTCTTGACTTTTATTTTTTCCTAAAATTTATTTTCTTTCTCAATTGAAGACTAGACAAAAAAATAAATTGTCTCAATTTAGGCTATGATGAAAATTTAATTTCCAAGCAAGATGATAATAATAAAAAATAGATGCGTATGACACTTTTTATTGTCCTCATGTGATTTAAATTTAATAAATATGTTGGTCGTTCTTAAATTGAGAAAAAACTCGATTGAAATATTTGTGAAATGAAACTCAACCAAAAAAACCCTTGTATGGAATTTTTTCCATCCATATTTTTGTTCAATTAATTATTTTGAGTGAATATAACCTACAGCCCGCTATATTAATCTTTTGGTTTTCAACTCGGTCCAATTTAGTATTATAATGGGCTTTGAGTGTTCGGCCCAATAAATTAAAAAAGCCCCATCCAAACCTAGGGCTTTATATATATGAGCAGTCTCAAGAAATTACCTTCTGCAGAGGAAGAAGTTCGCCGCCACCGTCGTTTCAGCTCATCCTCGCCTCTGTAAGTGTTAATCAATGGAAGAATACCTAAAATTTCGTCTATTATACCATTAATAATCAGTCTTATTCCATGGCTAAAGCTGCATAATTTCGTTTATTATGCCATTAATCAGTTTCCTTTGTTTATATTGCTTGGAACCTTAGGCTATTCAATTAAATTTCATATTCTGTAAATAACTAAGTTGATTTGGCATGATGTAAGAGGAGTGATGTGTTGAGATATTTGAATCTGCTCGTTTCTTTTCTGGTTAAACGTGCGACTTGATTTAAACGATCTGTTTGCGATCCAAATATCTTCTGTGCTTGACGTTTTCCTTAAAGAAAATAATACAATTGAAATTAGCAGTTAAGGCACATAATTGAATTTTTCATGTGTTTAGCTGCTTTTGGGATTAGTTCTTGGTTTCCCTCTGTAGGATTAGGATATGATGATATCTAATTTTTAGTATTTCTTTATATATTATAGGCTGGGAATGGTATGACTAATCTATGCTGATAGTAAACTTTTATTTATATACCCTTTTCATAATTAGTTGGAGAATGATGTGATAATCCAAGTAGCACCAATTATTTTTTTCCCACATGAATATGTACATATGGGTATGTGTTATCCTATTTTTTAATATGTTTTGGAATGAGTATTTTTGTAAAATTATTTTGCTTCCATCTGATTCATGTGTTTTGACTTTTGACTTGATAATGTGACCCTAGGAGGCGAAATTGCTTTAGTAGTCCTTACTAAATCCAATTAATTATTTCAATTGCTATATTACAGAAGATTCTAATTTAGCATTAGTAATTTGCTAATTGGTTTCTTTCATGTCCACTCTAGGTAAGCCATGAAGCACAACAATGTTATCCCCAATGGGCATTTCAAGAAGCACTGGCAGAACTATGTCAAGACATGGTTCAACCAACCTGCCCGGAAGACCAGGAGAAGAATTGGTGATTATTTCTGCTTTTTTATTAAGTTATTTTTTAAGCTAATTTGTTTTATTCCAAATGTCTAGCGATTAGAATCCTGCCTAAATTGTTTGTTCTTTCTCGACTCTTCTCTTCTCAGCGAGACAGAAGAAGGCTATTAAAATTTTCCCAAGGCCCACAGCTGGACCCCTTCGTCCAATTGTTCATTGCCAGACCCTGAAGTACAACATGAAGGTCAGAGCTGGTAAAGGATTTTCTCTGGAGGAGCTGAAGGTGAGCCATCTTTTAGCATATTTGTGTGTGCAAAGTTTATAAATCTGTTGACTGACTTGTATCATTAACTGTTAACACTTGCTCCGTTGAATTACCTTGCCGTATAAGCTGTTTTATTTATTGATTGTATTTTTTATTCTATTTTGTTCTATTCAAAATGAAAAATTAGTGTAGTTTCTAGACATCCTATGTCCAGTTTCGTTGTATGGTGGTTAATTCTTGAATAACTAGGCTGCAGGCATTGCGAAGAAACTTGCCCCAACTATTGGTATCTCTGTTGATCATCGTCGTCGTAACATGTCCTTGGAGGGTTTCCAGACTAATGTCCAGAGGCTGAAGACATACAAGGCCAAGCTTGTTGTCTTCCCCAGACGTGCTCGCAAGGCTAAGGTAATACTACTTGTCTATATATACACACAGATGCATTATTTAAATAAAGAGCAAAACTTGGTTGCACTGTGCAAGTGCAAGGTGCATAACTAATACTATTCAATGGAAACAACTAATACTGACCACCTAATACCTTTTAGTAAATCAACTAATATCTTGCTTGGTGGTTCTAGACTAATGTACATAACCTTTTGTCCCAGGCTGGTGATTCTTCACCTGAGGAGTTGGCGACCGCCACACAAGTCACAGGTCCTTTCTTGCCTATTGTGCATGAGAAGCCCACTGTTGAGCTTGTGAAGGTCTCAGACGACATGAAGTCATTCAAGGCATATGACAAGCTTCGTTTGGAGAGGACCAACAAGCGTCATGCCGGTGTTAGAGCCAAGAGGGCAGCTGAGGCTGAGAAGGAAGAGAAGAAGTAGAAGGGTTACTACTTTTATCGTCTTTGGGGTATAGCAATATTACATTTTAGATCTGAATTATTTTATCTTCATTTTGGTTGATTAGTGTATCAGCTTGTACTGAATTTTTGAGATGCATCAGTACTATCATCGTTTTATGGATAAACTTTTATTAAGCCTGTTTTTCTGTTCGTCTGCAGCCATGATTGTTTACTAAATATAAAATTTATTTTAATTATTTTTCCAGTTAGATAGAAACGTAACAGCACATTGGTAGGGAGTTGATATCTTGAGCTTTCTTTGAATTGAATGATCTGAAATATATTCTTTATATGCAGTACAAATCTATTTAACTTAAATTCTTTCATATATTAATCTGCTTTACTTGAATTTATTTACCCAGTGTAGAATAGTATCTCCTATTAATTCAAATTGATGCCAAGTTGTGAAGCTAATAATTGCAATGATGCACAATGCAAACTGTCACTTGTGAGTTGTAACACAAATATGGTGAGGCAAATTGTGTTTTGTGCAGCTTCTTATTGGTAAATTTTTTAAATTTAACAGTCTATAGGTCAACTTCTTCTGCTTTTATAGATTAAAATATGGAAATACAATTTCTTCTTGGCTTTAGGGCATACAAAAATTTGTTGAAATAACTATTGTTTAAACAACTAATCTTATGTAAAATACACACAAAATACAAATTAATTATACTGATAAAACTAATTTACACTAAATAGGTTATGAAATATTGTGTTACATCATTTTATAACAAGATATCTCATCTGTTAGGTTTCTTTTATTAAGCAGGTCCAATCATATTTTTACCTTTCATAGAAATTAATTTTTTTTTATTTTATAAAAAATTCAAGGGAGATTTATTAATAATGCAACTTATTAAAGGTACATATTCTTTAAAAATTATTAATAGGTACAAAATAATTATACATATGTGAATACAATTGCATATTATGTGCAATTTCGACTATATATATATATTATCATTTTGTACCTATTAGTAAGGTTAAAAATTTTTGTATTTATTAATAACTTGATTCAAAATTTTGTACTTTGAGTCAATTTTCTATAAAAAAAAATAAAAATTGAAAACATCAGGACTGAGTTGGAACAAAATTTGGTTTCTTCCTGTTTTATATATATTTCATTAATTTCAATTGTAAAAAATAAAAATAAAAATCCAAATCACAAGTTATTGACCAATTAATTTTAGCCAACCTACGTCGCAATAGTATGCATAGCCATTTATTAAAAGTAAAATTAGTTGAAGCAATTCGCCTATATAAATGGTCTACCTTTCATGTCTTTTGCTATGCACCAATCTTTATTTCCATTTTGTAGCAATGGTTGGAAGCAAGAGAATGGAATTCAGGTGTTGGTTTCTAGTTACTCACTTGACCATTTTGGTAGCAACTATAAATGCTTCTTTCTTTCATTTTGAGAAGCCATGCATAGCATACCCCATAAATTTACCTCCGTTTCATCACCATATGTTTCACCATCACCACTCCATATTTTGTCCTTCCCCACCTCCACCTCAACTTGAACCGCTTCCGCCGCCGCCACCACCACCACCACCACCTTTCTTTGAATCTCCGTCTTTACCAACACCTAAAGGCGCTCCAGTTCCAGCACCGTCATCTCCACCACTATCTTTACCTAGCACGCCTACTCCAACACCATCCCCCCAAACATTTTCGCCTGTATCTACACCTAGCTCTCCTTCTCCAACACCGTCATTTCCACCACTATCTACACCTAGCGCTCCAACTCCAGCACCATCATCACCCCCAATATTTTCACCAGTATCTGCGCCCAGAGCTTCTTCTCCAGCACTATCTCCACCACTATCTACACCTAGCGCTCCAACTCCAGCACCATCATCTCCCTCAATATCTCCTCCGGTATCTACACCCAGCGCTTCTTCTCCAACACTGTCATCTCCACCACTATCTTTGCCTAACGCTCCTACTCCAGCACCATCATTCCCCCCAATATTTCCTCCAGTATCTACACCCAACGCTTCTTCTTCAACACTGTCATCTCCCCCAATATTTCCGCCAGTATCTACGCCCAGCGCTTCTTCTCCAACACTGTCATCTCCACCACTATCTACGCCTAGGGCTCCTACTCCAACACCATCATCTTCCCCAATATTTCCACCAGTAACTACGCCCAGCGCTTCTTCTCCAAAACTGTCATCTCCACCACTATTTACGCCCAGCGCTCCAAATCCAGCACCATCATCTTCCCCAATATTTTCTCCAGTATCCACGCCCAACGCTTTTTCTCCAACACTGTCATCTCCATCTAGCGCTCCAACTCCAGCACCGTTATCTCCCCTAATATTTCCTCCAGTATCTACCCCTATTGCTTCTTCTCCAACATTGTCATCCCCACCACTATCCCCATCTAATGCTCCTACTCCAACATTTCCACCAATATCTACTCCTACCACTCCAGTCCCATCACCATCAGTTTCAATTTAGATCTGGCCTCTGCACGATCAACCTATTTATTAATAGCTACTCCAATTTAGCTAGTGTCACTCTTACTGTATCAGACATATATGCACTACCAGTACGTATCTTGTCATCATATTCTATATATATGGTTTTGACCTACCAAAGCATGCATGTATCACAGAATTTCAAGCGTTGGAGAGTACGTATGATATATATATTCTACATTTGGGAAGTGTTCCATGTTACCTGCTGCATTAAATTGATGAATTTTGTTATTTATTGCGAGAATTGAAGGTTATATATGTAGTTGTTACTGTCGTATTATATGTATTCTCATTCAGTGGAGTGCAATAATGTAAATTCTCTCCAAATACGATGTACGTATATGTTTAGGGATGAGATCACCTGTTTCTACAAATACGACGTTCGCCATAAATATATGAATGAATGACACGTGAAATAATAATATATATGTAACGAATCATCATATTCTAAACCTCTGTAAGTTAAAAATCCAAAAGGGTCAAACACCAATAAATTTCAAAAAAGTGAAATAGGAGAATCGAACTGAAATATTTAAGTCTCGACTAAATTAATTAAGCGTTTATTTAATTAGAGACTTTAGCAGTATATGGACTATAAAGACTAGACTGACTCATGTATTAATTTACC
Organism: Stenogyne calaminthoides; assembly: GCA_037126765.1. Lineage (NCBI taxonomy): Eukaryota > Viridiplantae > Streptophyta > Magnoliopsida > Lamiales > Lamiaceae > Stenogyne > Stenogyne calaminthoides. Next base: position 4,162,906 of record JBBCBC010000034.1, read on the forward strand.
TCCAATTACAAACGTGTGTATATATATTATAAAGACACGTGAATTTTTGTGTGCTTAATTTGTGTGTGCAATTCAAATGATGATTAATTGAAATGATGTTTAACATTCACAAGACTATAAATTCGCGCGCGTGACGTTGGACTTCCAATATCGTTATGATGTTTTAGTATAATGTACAAAGGGGAAGGGGTAACCCCACACCCCCGTTCCATCTCACATAAGTTTTTGCATGCAAATAAAATATTAGTAAGGCAAATTTGGTGGATATATATGTACTATCAATGTTATGTACGTATAGACATCATCATTGTTATGGTATATCTACGTAAAATAGAGCTCACCGTGACGTCGAGTTATCTATATATATATTCCTTTATATTGATGTACAACCAGGGACGGACCCAGAAATTTTACCGAGGAGGGCCCAATTTATAACATAGTGTAGCTAAATGCACTTTAGAATTTTTATATATTTTCGAAAATTATTTGGACTAAACATCTTTATATTAACAGAGTCGAATACATTTATATGTATATTGAAAATGTGAATTATACATATTCTTTCTCTATTTTGTTACCCCTTTCTCACCTAAAAATCAATATTTTATTTATAGAGTGTTGATTTTTACAAGGATTAGTAATAGTGGTGTACAGTGAACATGATGCACATAATACTTTGTTTAAAGGAGACAGACATTCGTATGAGATAGTTTTATACATGATATAGGGTATAATCTATAACACAAATAATACTCATTCTTCCAAAATATTAGAGCGTTAATACACAATTTATGCTTCGTCTTACTATGAGACTGTCTCATACAGGTGTGTCTTAATTATAAGTATATATATATATAAGAAATTCAAGTGGGGTCAGGGGGGCCCAGTGACCCCCCTCGCTCCAAGGTAGGTCCGTCCCTGTGTACAACACACAAATATTTATGTTTGAAGATTTAAAATTTTAAGTTGAAGAATGTATACTACTTTTAATATATTGTGTAATAAAAAGTAAAGTGTTTATGTGAATCTCCCGTTCCAATTTTTTGGTTAGGTCTTGTATATATTTTAGTAAGTGTGAGCACGGTGCATTCTATAATATATTTTAAAAGAGTGCCACTAAACACACCCCAATATCCTCTAATTCACTACAGGAAATTCGAGATTTCGCGACGAAAACATTCATCACTAAAACATAATTTTTCGTCACAATTGATAATTTGTGACGATTTTTTTTGTAGTAGAGATCGTCATTTATAGTGCGTGGTATTTTGAAAAATGTGACGGTATATTAATTCGTCGCGAAAGGGCATCATTTGGTGACGAAAAAGTTCATCGTCCCTATATGTTTCCACCTATTGTGACGCATAAATTGTCACCTTAGGCATCAAAAAATCGTCACTTAATATGACATTTCGTCACTAAAGTTCAACTTTACGTGACTATTTAAATAATTGTCACAAAAAAATGTTACTTTAGCGACATTAATTTTGTCACAATTAGCTTGGTTATTTCGTCACATTTTCTATATTCGTCACTAAAGAGTTGTTATTCGGTGACGAAATGTTGATCGTCGTTATATGCGTACATATAAAATGACAATAAAATTTGTCACTAAATAGCATGATTTAGTGACAAATTTTTCATTGTAGCAAAATGATGTGGAAATTGTGACGAACAATTGTTGTCACTATAATGTATTATTAAGTGACGAAAATAATATTCATCACTAGAAGTTTAGATTTAGTGACAATATATTGTTCGTCATATTTGACATTTTCTCGTCATGAAAGAATTGCCAAAAAATGACGAAAAAAAAGATCGTGGTTATATATATAGGTAAAATGACAATTGATTTTCGTCACAAAAAAATGAACTTTAGTGACGAAATATTCGTCGTCGTTAAAGAAGTAAAAATGGTGACAAAATATTTTTTGTCATTAAAAAATATTATTCAGCGACGATGATGATAATCGTCACTAAAGAAATTGATATAGTGACAACATGTATCGTCATGATTACTTAACATACCGTGACTATTATTTCTTCATAAAAATAATACATATTGTGACGCATTTATTTCATCGTGAAATATTTATTCCTATTATCAATTTATTTGAATTTATATATATATTAAATCAGTAATAATACTAAATAATAAATATTACAATAAAAGCTAAATTAATTAAAGATAAAAAAATATATTGCATTAACAAAAAAAACTCCGTCAAACAACACACCCCATAATTTTTTTTAAAAAATAGATATATATATATAAAAAATGACTAAGTTACCCTATATAAATATGGGATACTATTTTATCTTTCTTTTAAGTTTTATTTATTTTGATTTTAGTCCTCTAAATTTTTTTCACTTTGAAATTGATTCTTTATTTTTTATAAGTCTAGTTTTTGAAAATTATTATACGTGGAAAAATAATTAAAAAAAAAAAAAAATTTAAAAAATATATTAAAATATAAAAATAATAAAACAGTAATTATATCTTTAAAATGAACTAAATTAAAAAAAATCAAATAAGAAAAAAATGAAAAAAAAATCTGAAAAAAAAATTAAATTAAATTTTATAAAATATTATTAAATCTTCAAAATAAGTAAATTAAGAAAAAATAAAAAACCAATTAAAACTAAATAATATATTAAGAAATAAAATAAATCTTTAAAATTAATTTAATTAAAATGGATTTTTTAGATTTTATTTAGTTTTACCGATTTTTTTAATCTTAATTATTTTTTAGATTTATTTTTTTAAATATTTTACAGATTTCATTTAATTTTTTTTCACTTTTTTTTAATTTAAATATTTTTTAAGAATTTAGTTTACTTTTTAATGTTTTTATTTTGTATTTAGCCTTTTTATGATTTTGAAGATTTTTTTTCTAATTAAGTTTTTGAATTTATTTATGTTTGAATTAATTTAGTTGACTTTTTTGTAATATATTTCTGATTTTATATAAAATTTTAAGAATGTTTTCATAAAAAATTAATGAATACAAAATAATCAAATGATTTATTAGGAGAGAAATGTTCATGAGAAAAGGAAAGGTAGGAAAGTGTTATTTTTATATTTTAATAGAAGAATGATATAATAGAAAAAAAATGGTGTGTGTTTAGTAATGCATGTTAATTTTTAAATTTTATTGGGGTGTGCTTAACAAATGGGGTGTGTTTAGAGGATTTTGGGGTGTGTTTAGTGGCACTCATTTTAAAAATATATTACAATTTATTGCATTGGAATAAATAAATTATTACATTGAAGCGTGCAATTGGAAAATAAGTTGCACCCTACACCTCGTAATCGTAAGAGACTCTAGCAAATTCGTGTATAAATATAAGTGTCTGCTTAAGTTATTCATTTTTTTTTCAAACCAAAATTATTCATATCATAATATATAGCCAACGTTTGTATAAGATGACTTAATTAATTATGAACCACAAAAATGTGGGAATGAGATCACCTATTCTATAATTGGTATTCTACTTGTATTTCATAATATGAATAAATGACACGTGGAATAATAAAAAATATCAAACGAACCACCATACCCCGGGTCATGTATTAAAGATCCAGAAGGATAAAACATCAATGGAATACGAAAAGTGGAACAGGGGAATCGATCAGAAAAAAGTGTACGAGACGCGATATTCTTAATTACTCCATTTTTTTTTCAAATTTCAGAAGGTCTCATGTTTTTTTTTCATAACTCGGTATCCGGCCAAGGATCAATTAATCCGGAGGACCAAAATCCACCGTCTACTAGGAGGGGCTCACTTCAAGCCAGACACTTTAGAGGGGTTCAAACCTGAAACCTAAGCCTCAAATCTACACCAGTAGGCCAATCCTTGGGGGTCATGTATATATACTTCCTCTAAATTAACAATATAAGATGTATTAATGGTATTGATGTAGGAGATGTAGCAGCATGCCCACTCAAGAACAATATAAATTAATGGTGATCTAGGTGATAATTAGGTTTTAAAGTGGTGAACAATCTGCGGCGTAATGTGTAAAGTGAGGTGTTTCTAGGCTTCCAAAATTAGTACAATTACTTTGAGCCTTCATCTTTGGTATCCAACACCTATACCCACATAATTGTACTTCACTATAAAATGTATGGACCAATTGCGGTATAACCTAATATACGACACAAGTCATCTACTCTATCTAATATTATTCCAACATTTATTATATATAAACACAATTTTAATTATCAATAATATTATTCATCAATCTTAAGTATCTTTACATTTATTCCAACATTTATTATATATAAACACAATTTTGAGTCTTCGCCGAAAGAATTTTTTTTGATGAAAAATAGAAACTATAATATTTTCCGGCCAACTAGACATGACTACCCGAAAATTTATCAATTTAAGGCATGAAAGATTTTTCATATCGATTCAAGGCCTGAAAGATAGAATACATGGTCTTAAAATGTGTGAACCTCAAATTGATAGTTGACAAGGTCTCATGTGCAATTGGTGCACGGATTTAAGATCCGTGCACTCGCCCCAACCCTACTCATATTGTATCCACATAACATGTCTAATATATTTAATTGAGTCAAATTTTTTTTAATGGGTCATTATGATGCATGAGTGCACGGTGCACTTGGGTATACAAGAGACCCACTCTTGATAGTTTCTATTTTTCAGGTTCTGAATTGATAGTTTCTATCTTCCAGGCCTTGAATCGATAGGAAAAATCTTTCAGGCCTTAAATTGAAAAATTTACTATCTTTTAGGCGCTGAATTGACATTTTTACTTTTAAAACCCTGGAACTTAGCTACGATGTAGTGTACTGTTTATTGCACTTGCAAGTTGCATCTAAGCACTAGGTAAACCCCTATTGCTACTGTTGTAAAATATGAGAATAACGTTAAAGAAAAATGAAAGAACATCAATTTGTTGACTCAGTTCGTCCAAAAGGACTACGTCTGGGGCGCCAAGCTAGGAGGGTTTTCACTATAATTCTCTGTAGACTCACTCTTCTGTTCTCTATATCAAATGACGGTACAATAGAATATGTCTATATATAATAGGTATTGAGCTTTAGCCCTAAAAGCCCTAACTCTAAGCCCACCACAATAAGTAATGTCCACTAATACTAATGTATTTACAACAGCTACGCTCTTTTATTTTTGACTATTTTTTAAATTTCTGTTATGATCATTTTAATTATTAAATTAATAAGTAAATCGTTTGAAGATCATGACATGCCTATTTAAATGGATAAAACAGTACTCACAGCATTTAGTTAAGCCTGAAATAACATACACTGATACAGTACTCTATCTATTTATTGGATTAGCAAATGAATAATTTGATCAAGTTTTGGATTTTTCTCTCTGTTTTAACCATGTCGGTTTCAACTATGAAGGCTCACTTTTTCAAAAAGCCATGTTTACCAGCACCACAGTATAAACACCATTTTGATCATTTCCATTTCAAACATAAATTTTGCTCGTCTCCACCACCACCACCGTCTGAACCCGCCAATGCGCCGTCACCCACGACGGAGGAGAATCCTCCGGCACCAGCTCCCATGTAGATCATTCTGCATTTTAATTTTTAATACAAAAAAAAGGCATTGCGATATTATTATTAATATCGAAGCAATAATGTGTTAATGTTCTAGTATTGCTTGCAACGTATACGTGCGTACATATATATACGCAGCACTTTATATAGTAATGAATAAAATTCTTGGTTTTAAGTATTCATCTACACCAATTGCTAGCTAATAATTAAGGCCTCTCTAAGAAATTAATTAATTAGCTAGGAGATGAATCAATTCGGCCACAAGAGACATGCATGCATGCAAAATGTAGCTTTATTGTGTGATGATGTAGTGAGTTTAGCTGAAACTATTATCAATGTATTTGTATGCATTTAATAATTAATATATATATAGTGAGGTTATTTTATATCTGCAGTACTTATTTACAGTAATTATTTACTTAAAGCACGTGAACACCATTTTATTATCAATGAGAAAAAAGTTCCACAAATGGAACACAAAGTTTGTCAAAAAGAGATAAATCTGTAAATTAAATCACCACGGAGACGAAAGTTAAAAAAAAAAAATTAGAGGAACTTAAAATACTGTAGTTTAAATCAAATTTTACCAAAAAAATGCCTCGTAGCTAGTAGCTCAACATATGCACACATATAGTTTTTTGTTGGGCAAATTATGTGGTAATCTAACATTACAATCTAATTCTTCATTTTCTTTAACAAGTACATTGTAATCTTAAGTTTTACATTAATTCAATAAAGATTCAATATAGAATAACTTAAATATGAGTGCGTTGCAAATTTGCAATACATTATTACATATAAGGAGATCTCAATAATAATCAGATTAAAGACATCATCTTTACTTCTATTCTTAGTTCATTATTGTTCTTGGGTTAATTGCAAAGTAAATTATAATCTTTTAATGTTGTTTCAATTACATATTTTCAAAATTCACAATTTAATATATACAACATTTTAAACTATTGCAATTCTATCATTTTGATTAATTTCAGCAGCTCTTGCTGACATTATAGTATATAAAATTGAAAAAAAAAAGGGATTAAATTAATAATTGAAATAATAATAAAACATCGTGAATTTATTTTTTAATAAAAAAAAAAAACACAACTACCGCATCAAAATAAGTTGTCGAAAAATAATCATATGATTTTTATTTTATTAAACCTTGTTTTTCTGCCTTATAAGTGACGCTGATCATTGTTAACTAATAAAAGGTAAATTTTGATGGGTAAATTTTGATGGGTATCTTTATTTTTTTTCAGTGAATAAAAACTAAAAATTCGATATCTTCTTCATACTACTGTTTATTTAGACCCAATTTCACTAATTTTATGTTGATGGGCCCTTGCAAAGAAAAACACTGTTTCAATAGATTTGACGAATGAAATGAACAAGGTCAACAAGGTAATAAAAACTTTATGGGGGCATAAACATGAATATTGGAAGTTCGGGGGTAAATCGTAATTACTTCAGTATTCAATTTTCAGAAACCCTACAGTCTCTTGGTAACCCCTAATTTCAACATCAGCTCCGTCGGTGTTCCGTTCGAAAGATTTACAATTCGCCGGCGAAATTAGTAACTCCAATCGATCCACAAGATGAGCTCTTACATGGGCCGATTATTCCGCCGATCCAATTCGAGCTTCCTGCTACGAAGCGGAAACGCCCTAGAAGCCGAAGTCGTGCGCCTGAGAGAAGAAACCTACCTCGTCGACGTCGGAGTCGGGCGGCCGCGAATCGCCCTGGCGAACGAGCTCATAAACCCCCCGAGATCCGACGGACCATCCAGTTTTGCAAGCAGAGTAGGGTTCCTCAACCCGGTTAGAGGAGAATCGAATTTGAAAAATTCAATGTTGCAGCGATGCTTCGTTGATTTGGTCACGGGCGATGCTCGGACCAAGCTTCAGGCCGTCGCTCGGTTCGAGGACATGAAAGGACCGGCGGACGACGCCGGCGTCGGAGGCGACGGCGAGCAGCCGCTCCTCCTGCCGCGGCGGTTCAGGCGGCAGCGGGCGTGGATGGAGCTGAAGAATATGTGGAGGGCTAATAAGAAAGTGAAGGGCTTCGTTGCGGCTAAAGTGAGGGGAGGGTATTCGGTTGGGATTGCGGGTTATCTTGCGTTTGTTCCGTACAAACAGCTGGTCAATCGGAGGGAGGGCGATCGGTTTATCATCGAGACCTTGTCACCGAAGAATTTCGTGGTTGCGAAAGCTGGACAATTGGATGTTCTTCGTTGAGGTTAATGGTATTGGATTATAGTTTTTATTAATTCCTCTGCTATTAGAATTATCTGTTTTGTTCGATCTGATGGGCGATTTTTGGTCTCTTGATGTTGGTGTTTATGTTGCCTCAATAATCTTTGTTGCTAGATTGGGATAGTAATTCATGAATGTGAATGGTATTTGATTTGGTTGATCAGAAATTGAACATTGTTTTTGACTTCATGTTGTGTAGTAGGTTTTTGTGCATACAAATATAGGGATAAATTTAGTTAATCATTGAAATTGTAAGATTTTGCTAGTATTCTGAAACAAGTCTTGTTTTGATACAACTACTTCAAGATGTACCTTTCATTCTTTCCTCATTTTGGATGGACAAAATTAAGAATATCTACTTCAAGATTGGAACTTTTTAAATCTCGAGACTGTTTCCTGAGTGGAAACACTGTGTTTTCTTAGGTTGCATTTGGATTAAAGAATCTGAGAATGAATTCGGTATTCTTAGTAGCAAATCTATCGATGGTTGTTTGAATTGATTAGAATTAGGGGGCACATGGTTTGAATTCTTATGTTGGAGGAAGGTGTGTCTCAATGGTGATTACATTGTTAGTGTTTTGCTCGAATTTTAGATAAATGGGACAAAACATGATTGTTGGTTGAGAAATAGTGGAATGATTGAGGAGAAATGATTATAGGTGGAGAGATAGTTAATCAAAATGGTGTAATGATTAACTTATTTCGAGTCTCATTACCCCCTATCATTCTTATTACCATTCCAGTTGAAGAACTTCAAAACTAGCTTCCCGTAGAATCTATCCCTCGGTCATCAGATATTTGAGGAATTTGGGTCGATTTAAAATCCGCTCTAACTTGGGTGGATTTAATATCCATTTGATATTATATATTGCATTTCATATCCCTCGGTCAAATGCAGCTTGATGGTCTTTTGTAATTCGGTTCAAAGTCTACTAAAGACCTGCATTCTCTAGAGTAGTTGGTCACTCATTGCGATCAATTAACCTTTGCTTCAGATTAAGTATATCTGTTGATGATTTTCTTCAAGCAGTTACTCTACCAACTGTCATCAGATAGACTGCTCCATTGCCGCCTTGATTATCATTTCAGAAATCGGGAAGCAGGTATAAAAGATGCATCATTTTCAAAATTGACAGGTAAAAAGAATTCAGTTACAATGAATGTACAGTCTTAAGAGGTGATTGATTCTAAATTTTCGATAGGATAATGAGAATCATCGAATGATCAATTACAATGAAAATGATAATTACATCGTAGTGGTTTGACTCTAATCTCCACATATGTGGAGGCAAGAAAGGATTGTAGATTGAGGAGTAATAGAATGACTTAGGTATGATTATAGGAGAGGAGTTAATTAATCAAAATGAGGTAATGATTAACTTATTTTGAGACTCATTGTCCCGAACAAGTTTGAGGAACGTGTGAATTGACTATCTTTTACTCTCATTAATCACAAAATATACTTATGTTCATTTTCATTATCATTCACATTGAAATTTTTTGAACATAGTGTGACCCCCTGTAGTTACTCAGGGTTTCTCTGTCTCACTAGACATGCTGCATAAAGCTTGCTTATCGTTGTAGGCTTTGTAGCGTAACGCTGGCAACTAACTTGGAAGTTGCATAACTCAAATTTTCTTCAATGAATCTATTCTTATGTCCACAATAGAAGTGGCCCTTAGCTTGAACTTGATATGCTTGGATTTCTGGCCTGGTTTTTCCAGATGGACTACAAATCAAGTTTTCGTTTTGCTTCCATATTTGCTTGTTCCATGTCCGTATTTGGTTACAGTAATTTCAAGTTATACCAAGTCCTAACAATATATCAGAGCAGCTAGTAAGTTGTATTCTCATTTGTCTCAATACATTTGATTGGGTTTGCATCGTGTTCACGTGTCTTATTAAGATTAGGCAGACCTATTTCCAGTTGGGAATTAGGCTTCTTATACCTATAGATTAGTACGTGGTAAATTAGTAACCTCTACTGATGGTTTTGCTGGATCCTTTTAATGTAGTCTAGAAAAAACTGAAAATAAAAAAAATTGACAATTTTATGGACTGTTAAAAATAACGGATGTGATCTTTGTCGTCAAAGCTTGCCTGTTTCGAGTAACACTGGTGATTGGTTAACCTTACAATGCATCACCCCAGATGTTCAATTTATATAAACATGACCCCCTTCAAGTTTTTGAAAGTATGTCACATGTTGTCTGAGTGACACGTTGTCGAACAATTACGGTTAGGTGGCCAATTTTCCAAATTTCACATGCTTGGATATATTTCTACTAACGTGGCAGGAATAAATGGGGGGTGACTGGAGAGAAATTACATTTCTGGACTAAAACCAAATTAACTAGTAAAGAAGTTTTCGAGTTCATTCTAGTTAGACCAGTATTCAAAACCATAGGTATAGCTACAATTCTGCATTATATAATAACAACAATTTTCAGTAATCAAATGAGAATGAGATTGTGATTCTGATTTTCCGCCATTAAAATAGCGTCGTCTGATTTTGGAATCTGGATTCGCAAGTGCTAGAGTAAATAGATACGATTACTCGGTTCCCCCAAATTCTAATCAATTCAGCTGCTAAAAACAAGATTCTATTTCTCTTGCAATCTTTGGTTGGAAAGAATAATATGAATTGCTTTCATGAGTTTTGTGAGTTGCAGTCCGATCGGATGATTATCTTTGGAGAAGCACTTACAAGAGCCAAATTTTATCAATTCATCACATAAAACAAATGCAGCATCCAATTTGAAGTTGGGTAATTGTCTGGGCTTAAGGTGGGCGTAGATGATGTGGTGGTATTACTCAAGTGGTCAATATTTACTTCACTTGGTATAGGACAATATGAAAACTCAGTTCATAAAATAGAAGGGATAAGTTAAGACTAGCAGTTGAAGAAAATGACACACATAGAAAGATAAGGATTATAGAAATTTAGAAATTATAAAGCCACCTTGAATGAAAGCCGAAACAACTACGAAACTCTTCATTACTATCATAAAGTACAGTGTATAATTTAAATTCATGAGAATGATTAAAGATTTAAATAAAAAAAATACATTAAAAAAATCAATATCCACCCATGACCCACCCCCATACCCCTGCCACCAAGAACAGAGCACAATTCTTGAATGGGCCCATCTGAACGTGATAAACATTATCGAGAATCCACAGGGCCTAGACGATTTTCATGGAGTTTCTGTTTTTTCTCCTCTTCGATTTTATGGCTGCCGTTTTTACTACTTTTGTTTGTGATTTCTTCTGCAATTGCTTTGGTATTCATTCCGCCATCCTTTTTCACTTAATTTTTTAAGCATAAATAAACATAAACAAAGAGCAGTGATCATTTGATTGAAGAAGATATCATTCATATTTCTCCAACAAAATCTCCAACTAAAGTTAACAGCAGAAGTCTTGCGAAACACACAGGATGATGAAATTTTACGAAATTAGAAGAAAATCAACAACAACAAAAAAACACTACATTCTTCTTCCCCAATTATTGATGTTATTCTCCAAATATACAACCACTCTCCGGAACACAAATTCCCCCACCACTCAAGTAATCTACCTACTCAACCATTTCACACCACACATATATCAACAAAACGAGAAAAGGAAAAAAAGAGACCTAATTGAAATATTCACAAGTTACAACAGAAACAAAATCAGATCTACCTAGCCGTAGTGCCGAGCATACGATTGAAGATCCTGGAACAAGCATACCTGAATCGAGGATATAATCTCAGAGTATGAGCGCTTGATTCCTTCCACATGCCCTCCATCGTCTCCACGAATAGATTCAAACTCCTCACCGGAGGAATGTAAAGCGTCAACGGAACTGCAGAAAACGCCGCCGCGAAGAACAAGTGCAGCATCTCGGAAACAACCGCTAACCAGATCTACGCAAATTTGAAGAATTTTACTTGATTTTGGAAAATCTCGCTGAGTTTCGGATAGAGGGAATTTCAGGGGATTTGGTAATTTGATCTGAAAATAGTTTTTGGAAGGATGTGGGAAATAATATATAAAAAGGCGGGGTTATATCGTATATAATTGTATTGACGAATAATAATGAGCTAATAATAATAATAATATAAATAATGATAAAGATTAGAGAGATGTGAGTTAGTAAATAGTAAATGGGATGCGGTGCGTGGAGGTACAGCTACCTGTAAATGAAATGTACAACAATTCGTAAGGTGGGGCCCGATTTGGTTTCTCCTTTTGTGATTTTGGTCATCCAACGAAAAGTCAACATATGTCCAGAAGGCTTTATTTGATTTACTATAATAAATTACATAAATATGTACATCTTAGCATTAAAACTTAATAATAAGTACAAAATAATTATATATATACAAGTGTATTTGCATTTTTAAGTGTTGTTATGCACATAAATAATTTTTTTTTCGCCACGCTTTCATCGCATTTAACACGCGACCAAGAAACAAAGCCATCCGCTAATCCATCGCATAAGTCATCACCACGATACATTTCCGCTCATTCATCTGTGTTCGCCAAGAGCATGCCAGTTTAGGCGACCAGAGGGTGCTGGGCGCCAGAAGCCATCATACTGCAAAAATTATGCTCTCCCGGCAACCCAATGACCACTCACCAAGATAGACAAACAAGGGTAGTGGTCGAACGGAAAACCGCATTTAACAAAGAAGGAAAGACGGCTTCGATGAACAGAGAAGGAAAGACGAAAAAACCGCATTTAACAGAGAAGGAAAGACGGCCCTGCATTTAAAAGAGAAGGAAAGACATGCCATTCAAGGCCTTTTCGAATATGCGGCAAGAATCAAGGCACATGGCCTACAACAATGTTTCGTGCAAGCAAAGCGACTTATCGGGAGCGAAAGCACGCATACGTGGTTGATAGAGATCCGAGAGTGGAGAGAGAAGAGTGTGCTCGCCCTCTGCGGACGAAAGCACATAATCAAGGCAATGGCGTTTGACTTCATTTAATCAAGATTTTACTCAACGCACCACAAGGGTCGGGCCTCGTGAGTACGGACTACAACCAAGCGAGCACAAGAATCAGTCACCCACGACGCCACCATTACCAATTGATGACAAGGCGGAAACTTCGAGCAAGTAAAGACAAATGTCAACCAAAGAAGATTTAACAGTAAAACGTGGCAACACCACATAGATTTGTGCATGTTAAGAAATCGCCAAATTGCTAGCTGTAACACCACCAAATTTCAAGACAGACACCACCAAATTTTATCAAAATCCTATAAATAGGCCCAAAAAGAAAAAAAGAAGGGTTCGGGAATTTTCCTAAGATAGCTCTTGTATCAACTCTCCTCCCACATAACCATTGTACTCGCCACTAACACATTGTGTTCGACGACTCCCAAACCATAAATAATATAATCCCGGCCAGATGCCAGACGACGTAAACTTTGACGAACCCAGTCATCAAATCCTTGTTGTCATCCTACATACAGATGTGTTTTTATACACACACACAGTGTTTGACACATCATTATTTTGTTTGTTAAGTCGTAACACACATCGCCACATCAGATTTTCCACGCAACACGACTTGCAACAAGTGTAATTTTAACTTTATAGTAATCATATTTGTATATTAGTAATTTGTATTAAAAAATTATATTTATTAATATATTTTTTCTAATTAAAATTACGCATTTGTAACATATTAGAAGAATGTTACTCTATCTGTAAATAATTGAGATGATAATCTTGATATATGGTGATTTTCTATGAATTAATAATCTTTAAATATGTTTTTCTTTTCAGTTGTTAATTTAATTTTAGAAAGTATTATAAAAAAACTTTCACAAAGTATATTAGTACTACTTTTCTTCTCCCCTTGAAAAGACCACACGGTTAATTACACAAGTAATATTCCTTTTTATTCATTCCATTATTACCTTGTCTTACTTTCTCCTTAAAATAAAATATAAACTTAATATTTAGGGCAAACATTTTTATCTTAAACGGCAAAAGAAAGAACTTTATTAAGTAAGAAAATGGGTACACGGGTACTCTCAAACTTGCAAAAGAAGTGAAAAGCTAAATAATAACGACATTCAAGATAAGAAGGAAAAAAATTGTCTTTATCTCTTTAGAAGATTTATTACTACAATTCAAAAGGAAGATACCACTAATTTTAGAATTCTTCGTCATTATCCACGACCAAACTCTTGCACGATTAATAATCATATCTTTCCTACGGATAAAAAATGAAAAAAAAGAACTTGTCTTCCCAAGACTCTAAAACAGTAATTCTTCTAAATAGATCTTTGAATCATTTAAATTAACCAATGTATGTCTCTCAAAAAAGGGGAAAGAAAAGGAAAATAAAAACCAATGTTCTTTTGATGGCGATGAGGTTGCTCTAGCCTTCATGGAACAACAAGACCGAAAGATGAAGAAGAAATAAAGCCTTTATTTATTTCCTGCACTTTAGTCCTTTATTTATCAGTTCTGGACCTTTTATTTGCTTATTTCGTTTATGGGCTTCAGCCCAGCCGGGATTGTATTTAAACAACTTCTCACGTTTTGAGAAGGGGATTTTGACGTATTGCTTATTGAATTTTAGGGTTTTACCCGTGTTGAGTGTCGTCTAGTTCATCTCATTTGGTCTATATTGCTTCTTGTTCGTTTATCCGCTGCATCATCTTTGAACCCTAAAAGCAAAGTGTGATAAAAGGTAAAGCACAAAAAAAAAGTATGAAAAGGAAAAGGAAAAAGAAAGAGAAAATTATAAGGCATACCTTTTTTTTGCGAGTATACAATTTTGAATTATTTTCGCATTTTTTAGTTTACGAAAAGAACAGTAAAGGGACAAAGAAAAGGTTCTAGAATTGGACGTGTTCTCTTCTTTTTATACTTTCAGGGGGTGTAAATGCATGTATTTAAAACTCTGACTCCTCAAGAGAAAACAACACAGAAAGCAAGATAAAGTCAGGTCACATGTGACTTGAGAGTTGTGACTTGTGAGTTTTGTGGCCACTTATAGACCATGTCTAAAGTTTGGATTCAATTACTTTTCAAATTAATTCGTATTTGAAGAATTTTCTTTTATATGCGCATATGATATAATAAATACACATATTTGTAGATTTTAAATATCGGGACTCTGTTTACCAATAAAATTAGGAACACTGATTGAAAACGATTGGATATTTGGAAATCCTATAGAATTAGGTTCCAAGTATCAACTCATTTTTAAAATTAAATAAAAAGAATTAGTAAATTAATTGCTACAATTTATAGAATGTTCGGGCTGCTCTCATCATTCATCAGGTCAATTTTGTCACGAATTTATATATACTCCAGACATAAGTTATCCATATTCCCAACTAAAACATTAATATATGACCCAACACTTTAACTTGTCTTCCAACTCCCACTTTCTCGACCTCTCTACTATAAATTCAATTAAAAACTTGTTATATATGATCTAGCTGTACGATACATATATATGCGGCATGATGTGACTAAAAATTAATGGAATTTGATGCTAAACTTTGCCAAGAATACTTCTGTATATTGCATTTTAATTATGCATGTTTTTTTTTTTTTTTTTAGAATACATCAAACTAGTTCTTCAGGTTCCCAACATGGCTTCATTTTTGTATGCGTAAATTAATTATGGATGTCAAGTTGTCAACAAACTACATGCCACATGCTAATTGCTAACCGTTGATTTTTCCAATGAGATGTAATCGCAAATTAATTAGAATATCCAATTTTTTATTATTATTTACCTATTTAATAGTTTCTCTTTCAAATATTTATTAGTGTTGAATGAAGAATGATGCAACTTGAGTGAGGTAACGTATATAATGTGGTTGCACCTTTTGGTTAATTTTTATTTATGACCAGGGCAATAACTTGATTGAAGCAAGACTCACACATGTATACCCATTTGTGTCTTTGTTTGGGCTTTTATATATATATATATATATATATATATATATATATGTCATTTTATTTATAAACTTGGTTACAATGGCTTTTGATTTTTGCAGAAACTTTCCCATTACTTTTGTTGTTCAGTTTTCCGGAATGAACCAAAGATGAACAGAAATGCCGAGATTGATAGACGTAACATATTTTATGAGTTAAACAATCTACATCAAGAAGCGTACGTCCTCGTTAATTCTACTTATCTCTCAATAGAGAATATTCTATGGATATCCCTTAATTAGATAAGAGCGAATTTAAATGTAAATCTTGTAGATTTGTTGTGATATTTTCCCCTGTAATTACAATAGTTTGTTATACCCACATTTGATGTAAATCTGTTGTAAACTCTTATTATAATAGTGGAATCGGACATCACCAATTCACACGGTGAAAATAATTCTCTTCCCTTATGATTTATTCTCATTCTATCATGGTATCAGAGAATGAGGGGACTGGCGGCCCAGTAGATGTGTTTGGCCCAGAAGATTGTTGCCCAGAGTACATATCTGGTCCACTCGGCCCATTTGACCCATTTTGTCGAGAAGAAGAATTTGGTTGCAACTCCAGCTGCTCAAAAAGGGTACGTCTTCTGTTGCTGAGTACGGCCGTGCCTTCAAAGGGTTATGTGATCAGCTTGCTACCATTGGACATCCGGTTTCGGATGTAGACAAAGGTCACTGGTTCCTTCGTGGTCTCGGGCATCACTTCCGCGCCTTCGCCGATGTTCGCATGACGTTGACGCCACACCTGAGCTTCAACGACTTGCTCCAACAAGCCAGAACATATGAGCTCAATGACAGAGCCATGCTCGGTGAAACTCCTCCTCCTGCCGCCTTCTTTGCAAACCGACACCCTAATCCCGATCGTGTTGTTCGTGGTGGTTGTGGTTCTGGCGCTGCTTTCCGTCCTCCCGACAACAACCCGGGCGGTCGTGGTAGAGGTTATCCTACTGGAAAGAAGCCTTTTACTCCTCGGTGTCAGATTTGTCGGGGACCTCACTTTAGCGAATCATCGCCCATCTCGCCACGACAAAACCAAGCCCTCCTGTGTCGCTAACATTGCTCGGTGCTCTTGATGCACAAAGGTAACATCTCGCCTCAAACCTCAACCGGATTGGTACCTCGACACGGGTGCATTTGCCCACATGACTTCTCTACCGCAACCCTTCGACACGCTTAGAGCCTTACACTGGTAATGGATGTGTCATCGTTGGTAATGGTGACGCATTATCTATCTCTCATCTTGGTTCTAAATTTGTCAATAATAAATTGCCTTTACTAGATGTGCTTGTTGTTCCGCATATAACAAAAAAACTGCTTTCAATAAGCAAACTAACTACGGAATTTACTTGTTGATGTTTTGTTTTCTAACAAGTCATTTGTCATTCAGACTCGGACGGCAAAGGAGATACTAGCAAAGGGTCAATGTAAGGATGAATTATATATTTTGGAACGTGGCACCCCTGCCTTGATAGCTGCTTTATATTCTACTATTTCTAAGTCGTTGTTTGAATTATGGCATTCTCGTTTAGGACATGTTTCTTTTTCTGTTATTCAATTATTAAACAAACTCGATCACTTGGTTGTTACCTCTTTTTTGCCAAAACCAACTCTATGTGCGTCGTGTCAGTTAGCTAAAAGCAAACGTTTATCCTTTACTTTAAATGAAAAACGTGCGTTAAATGTTTTGGATTTGATTCACTGTGATCTTTGGGGACCAGCTCCCGTTAGCTCTGTTGATGGATATCGTTATTATGTTGTGTTTGTGGATGATTTTTCTCGTTTTCTTGGTTATATCCTATGCGTGCAAAATCTGAACTTTTTGAAATTCTCACACGTTTTTCAGCCTTAGTTTGTAATCAATTTGACACTTTTATAAAGAATTTCCAAAGTGATGGAGGGACTGAATTTATTAATAACCGTGTTCAAGATTTTTTTGCTAAACGTGGAGTCTTGTATCGTTTTTCTTGTCCTTATAATCCACAACAAAACAGTCGTGCTGAAAGATTACATATACATATTACTGAAACTAGCTTATCCTTGCTTTTTCACGCTCATGCACCTGCACATTTTTTGATGCTTTTTCCACTGCAGTTTATGTTATAAATGTTGGGGAATTAATTGTCCGGATCTATTCGGGATGAATACTTAAATACAAACTTAATTCTAACAATTATTACTAGCATGAATTAATCCTATATTAATTCAAATAATAATTCAACAACAAATCATGCATATAAACAACACGAAATCCTACGACGATGCGAATTACTACGAGTTTACGTGAACTTACCTCTTGGAATGGCAATGGACTTGTCGATGAAAACACACCAAAAGACCTTCCCAAGTATTCCCTAGTCCTTGTTCGACAATCCAGTGGAAGGAAGCTCGCGAACAATTAACAAAAGGAAAAATAAAATTTGTTGCACCACCTTTGTGGATTTACTAATTTTTCCAGCACATGGAATTGTACTTGGGAATGAAACATTCATCCCCTTTTATAGAGGGGGTTGGACGATTTTTAGTGATAAAATAATATGGGAAAATCTTTTTCTTGATCTCCAAGAAATCTTGAATATATCTCCTATATTCTTTTCTCCATAATTAAAATATTCCACAAAAATCTCACTTCATCTTGTTATGGAAATTTTCGAAAATAATAGGATCAAGATTCCAAGATTTGGATCTTCTTGAATTTATGAGATATACTTGTATTCCAAGAAATACATATCTCCCTGAATATATTTTCAAGAAAATCAAGAAAATCTTTCTTTCCCTTTATATTTCAAAATTTTCGAAAATCACACTATGAATAACCAAGTGGGAGATTTCTTGAATTTAATGAGATAATCTTGTATTCCAAGAATACATATCTTCATTCCATAACAAAATTCAAATAAAATATTTCTCCCCTTTTATTCATATTTTTTGAAAAATATGAGGAAAAATAAGCAACAAATTTATTTTATTTTAAACACTTTTTTCAGTTATTGGACTTTATCTTGGGCTACTTGGGGGGCCTTTAGGAGAATTACGATTGGACATTTCAATGGACCTTGAATTATCAATATTGAGCCACAATATTATTCAAGCCCATAAATATTAATTAATCCCACTACATAATTAATATTGCACTATCCATCTTAACCCACTATCCATCTTAACCCATATTAATTCAAGCTTAATATAATTAATATCTCCGGTTATTTATATCCCGTGTTTAAAATTATCTAGCCCATTAATTAATTCAAGCCATTTAAATAGCTTTCCATTAATTAATATCTTTTATCCTATAGTAAAATTAAGAATTTGTTCAACATTATTATCCATACTGGGAAACTAGTTCCACTTGCAAGATTTGGTATGATAAAACTTACAATGAACCTCTATTTATTGGCAAATATTTAAAGATCGCGAATTTATTTCAAAGAAATTTTTTGTACAAAGTAAAAGATTCTTTTAATCCCAACAATAAATCTTAGCAATCGCTTTTTAGACCAATAATATTGGGGATATAAGGTATTTTAAAGTTTTGGTTGTAGTGTTTTTGATTTGCTTGATTATGCACCTTTGTTGGGGATTAATCAAAAGTAACTTTGTATAATCTAAACCTCAATTTCCGCACTTATTTATCAAATAAATTGTTTATCACCATGCAAATATGATTGAATGTTATATATATTTATCGATAACTGCTCAATAATTAAACTAACAATCAGAGTTAATTTAGTGATACCCACGTAAGATTAAATTAACTATCCTTGTAACTATAAGTCGCCATTCACACCTAGATGGAAATGAACAACCATCGCGAAAAGGTTGAGGTGTAAGGCTCAATTTTGACCAAGAGATTACACTAAATAATCCTTCGAAAACAAGGATAAATTCTTCAAATCAACATGGAAGAATTAGACACTCGAACCTTCGCCCCTCCACGGGATCGGTAACTATTGCTTTGACTTATCATGGGTATTGATTCAATACGCATTTTATCTTGGGCAATATTATTGGTCACATGTGATTGCTAAGATTTAATTTCGCAGGTTACGCTTGTTTGATTTGCCCCTTGGGAGGTTCATAAGTTTTATCATACCAAATCTTGCAAGTGGAATTTGTTTCCGATGGATAATAATGTTGAACCGCTCTCTACCAAGACAAAAGATATTAATTAATGAAAAGCTATTTCAAAGGGCTTGAATTAATTAATGGGCTAGATAATCTTAAACACGAAATAATGACCGGAGCCATATTGACCGTAATACGGGTTAAGATGGATAGGCAATATTAATTATGTAGTGGATTAATTAATATTTAAATTATATTGTGGCTAATATTAGATATTCAAGATCCATTAGAAGGTCCAATCTTAATTCTCCTAAAGGCCCCGAGTAGCCCAAATATATAGTCCAATAACCTAAAAAGGTGATTAAAATAAAATAAATATTGTATATTTCCTCATTATTTTAAAAATTATGAATAAAAAGAGAGAAAGATTTTCTTTTGAATTTTGTTAAATGAAGATATGTATTCTTTGGAATACAAGATTATCTCATTAAATTCAAGAAATCTCCCACATTCATGGTGAGATTTTCAAATTTTTGAATATTATGGGCAAGAAAGATTTTCTTGATTTTCTTGAAAAGATATTATGGAAGATATGTATTTTCAAATACAAGAATATCTCATAAATTCAAGCAGATCCAAATCTGATTCTTGCTTAAAGCATATATTTTCAAAAGAGAATATACATATATTCAAGATTTCTAATTACCAAGAAAAGTCTTATCCCACATTGAAAATTCACTTAAAAATTGCTCAATTCTCCTATAAATAGGGATGATTAGTTTTCCCAAGACAATTCCAAAATATTAGCAAATCCACATAATGCAGTTTTTGTTAATTGTTCATTATCCTTCCAATCGATTGTCGGGTCAAGGGAATACTTGGGAAGTCCTTTTGGTTAGTCCGTCCGACCAAAGCCAATCCGGAGAGGTACGCTCAAAACCCGTTTCCGCACGCCAGGGCTTTACGGACTTTTTATATGCATGATATGTTGTTGTAATTATTATTTGAATTAATATAGATTAATTCATGCTAGTAATAATTAATGAATTAAATTTGTATTTAAATATTCACCCCGAATAGATCTCTGGCATAATCATTCCCCAACAAAGACTTCGTGATCTTTCTCGGTTATAGTAGCATATACAAGGGTTTTTGGTGTTTCGATCCTGTTACTTCTCGTACTTATATTACCCGCCATGCACAATTTGACGAGTTTAATTTTCCATTCTCAAATAAACTAACAAATTCGGCTAATCCCTCTTCCTTGGATTTTTCTGAATTTTTTGAGCCTCAGGTCTTGCAACCAAATTCTTCTTCTCGACAAAATGGGTCAAATGGGCCGAGTGGACCAGATATGTACCCTGGGCAACAATCTTTTGGGCCGAACACATCTACTGGGCCGCCAGTCCCCTCATGCTCAAATAGGCCACCTAACCACAAAAGTCCTTCTCGGTCAACTGGGCCACTTGGACAATCTGGTCCACTATCCCTCAATCTAGATTTGTTACAGACCGACGTCCCCATGCAACTTAACCTCGACGCCCCCAAAGAACCCATGCAAATTCGAAAGGTGTCCAAAGAAGTCGAACCGCCACTAAATTTCAAATTTCATCAACCAACCACCGGGTCCAAGCCAATGTCTCATCACCTGTTTAGCAGCCTTCGTCCAATCTCTCCAGGTTCCATCACTAATAATCATTCAATGCAAACTCGTTCCAAATCTAGTATTGTTAAGCCTAAATATTTTGTGGATATAACTTCTACTGCTTTGTTGTCCTCTTTGTATATCTCCCAGGAACCGAAGGGCTTCAAATCGGAAATTAAAGTACCTCACTGGCTCGCTGCCATGCATGACGAAATGAATGCCTTGCACCAGAACAACACTTGGGAACTAGTCCCTCGTCCATTGAATGAAAACATTGTTGGCTCGAAATGGGTTTTTCGGACGAAGTTCAAATTCTATGGCACGATCGAACGATACAAAGCTCGTCTGGTTGCCCAGGGCTTCAAGCAAATCCCAGGGTTTGATTTTTCACACACCTTTAGCCCAGTTGTTCGTGCTGCCACTATTCGGGTCATCATAGCTGTCGCTATTCAACGTCACTTGCCTCTACACCAACTTGATGTCAAGAATGTCTTTCTCCATGGCGTTCTAGACAAGTCCATCTTCATGGCACAACCACCTAGTTTCATCGATCCCCATTTTCCAAATCACGCGTGCAAGCTTAAAAAAGCTCTCTATGGCCTTCGCCAAGCTCCCCGTGCATGGTTTGATCGCTTCAGCACTTTTCTCACTAGCTTAGGCTTTCTTTGAAGCAGGGCAGATACTTCCTTATTTTTCTTGCATAATTCTGAGTACATTATTTTTCTGCTATTATATGTTGATGATATCATTGTTACGGGTAGTAATCCATCTGTTTTGCAGGATTTCATTGCTCGTGTGAACAAGGAATTTGTTGTCAAAGATCTGGGTTCCCTGAGCTACTTTCTCGGTCTCGAGATATCGCAGACTAATAATGGCCTATTCTTAGGTCAAGCAAAATATGCCCACGACATACTCACCCGAGCCTCATTACTTGACTCGAAGCCGATTTCCACGTCTTTGGCACCTGGGGAATCTCTTATTCGTGCTGGCGAACCATTCAAAGATCCAACTTCATATCGCTCTCTCGTAGGTGCTCTTCAGTACCTTACGATCACAAGACCGGACCTTTCACATGCTGTGAATCATGTCAGTCAATTCCTGCAGTCCCCAACTGACGATCATTTTCAGGCTGTTAAGCGCATCCTGCGCTATGTTAAGGGTACCATTCACTTTGGCCTCACTTTTTCTCGTTCATCGGATTACTCTATTCTTGGATACTCTGATGCAGATTGGGCCCGTTGTGTGGACACATGTCGATCCACTTATGGCTACTCCATCTATTTAGGAGGTAACCTGGTCTCCTGGAGTGCTAAGAAACAGCCAACAGTTGCTCGTTCGAGCTGTGAGTCCGAGTACCGTGCACTAGCTAATACCGCTCAAGAAATGATTTGGTTAACTCACTTACTTCAAGAGCTCCGTGCACTACCCCCACGCGACCAGTGCTGCTATGTGATAACAAAAGTGCTCTGTTTCTGAGTCAAAATCATATTGCCCACAAGCGTGCCAAGCACATCGATATTGACTGTCATTTTATAAGAGAACTTATCTCTTCTAAAAAGTTGGATACAAGGTACGTGCCTTCCAATCTTCAGATCGCTGATATATTCACAAAAAGCCTCGCTCGACCGTTGTTCGAGTTTCTACGTTCCAAGCTTCGTGTTGATGAAAATCCCACACTTCGCTTGAAGGGGGGTAATAGTGAATATTCTATGGATATCCCTTAATTGGATAAGAGCGAATTTAAATGTAAATCTTGTAGATTTGTTGTGATCTTTTCCCCTGTAATTACGATAGTTTGTTATACCCACATTTGATGTAAATCTGTTGTAAACTCTTATTATAAATAGTGGAACCGGGCATCACCAATTCACACGGTGAAAATAATTCTCTTCCCTTATGATTTATTCTCATTCTATCATCTCTGTTGACTACTCTACTTTCTAAAAGTTTATTTTTAAGCAAAGTTCTTCTTCTTTTTTAAATTTTAAGCAAAGTTCATTAGTTTCATGTTTATATTTTTCTCACTCTATTTGATGGTTGGAAAGCCCTTCTCCTGTCTTCATTTCCTTCCAATTTCTGATTTGCAATATCTATGAGTTTAAGTCACAAATTAATCAACTCATAATTTTGACTCTAAACAAATTCAATCTCATACATTATTTTGTCGTCAATTTAGTCCTGATTCCTCTTACAACGTACTTGAAGCTGAACTCCAACTTATTTCTGGAGACAGAAGACAAAAAAGGATTTAGACAAACTTGCGTGAACATAAGTTCATTATAAATTCTACTCTTTTAGTATTATTGTTTACACAAAAATTATCATTAGTTCATAGGTGTGTTATTTACTCAAAAATTTAAGTATTACCCTGAAAAAAACTTTAACGTACGTTTCTCCTCAAGTTCGATCTGTGCGGTTCCTGCTGTGACTATGCTGACTCGTTCAGCTATTTCCACCAACACCATTTTTTTAGGAGCCTCGAAGTGAACAAACCGGAACGTTGAGAACCTTGGCGGTTCGAACATTAGCTGAATATGACCTTTCCATTTTTCGATTCTTAGAACCAAATAATAAAATTGGGGGAAAAACTTTTTTATCCTATAATTTTGGAATGAGTTTATAAATATTCTAACATAAAAATAAAAGGTTTTTTATCACTAAATTTATAAATTCTTTTTTAGTCAAGAGAATATATTTTTTCCAACTTTACCCTTTTTTATTCTTTCATTATTTAAGTTCGTACCACCATATATACATCACGTATCAACATTATTTCAGCATGTACCACCCTTCAATTAACTCCGTACCACTATTACTTCAATCCGTAAATATTGTTTCAGTCCATACCACCATTCTATTAACTCCGTACCACTATCAGTCTCGTATCACACTTATTTTAACCACGTACCACCTTTATTTTAACACCGTACCACCATCATTTCAACTCGTACTATAATTTAATTCAACTGGTACCATCAATTTTAAATTTGTACCACAATTATTAATTTCGTACTACAATATATTAACCCCGTACCACCATTTAATGAAGTCCGTACCACCATTTTTTTAAAAAAAAATTGTTGACTTCATTAAGGGTATAATTGCCCAAAAAATTATTCTCTTGGCTAAAAAAAATTGAAATAAAAAACTTTGATAAAAAATAACTTTTTAAATGAGAAGTGGCTAAAAATTGGGGTTTTCTCTATAATTTTTCTATTTTTTTGTTTTGATTCTATTAATTTTTATATTTTAATTTTCATCATTTAATTTATATAATTTTGACTTTTAAATTTTGATTTTCATCATGTAACTTATATATTTTTTTATCACATTTTTTATTTTGATTCATGTAAGTTACATGACAAAAATTAAAATTTAAATGTAAAAATGACAAAAAAATTCAAAAGTGTGTAAATTACATGACAAAAAATAAAAAATTAACAGGACCAAGATAAAAAAAAAGGAAATTTTCCCATAAAATTGTTTTACAGTTAAGTTTGTATTTTGCAGGTTCAAACTTCTTAATTGTGATATATTCTATATATATATATATTCCTATAAGAGAATATTGATTTTTTTGTCAGTTTAACTCTCACCCGTTTTTTTGTCATGCACAACACTGCAGCGGGGTATTGTACCACCTTCTGCGTGTGTTGTACTAGAACACCCTGCAGTGCTGTTCGCAGCCAACAAAAAAATCATGTTCGGGATAAAGAATCTGCTGGATTATTTAAAGGAGTATGACATGAGTGTGGTGTAATATTTGTACCAATTTCTCCTTTTATTTAATGATTTTAAGAGAGATGATCGAAGTGTATATAAAATAAATTAGTAGGTCGGCCGCACGCAAAAAGTTCTATAATAGATTTTCCATTTTCTATGATCTCAGGAAAATATATGTGTTTGTTTAATAAAGGAGAGGCTTATTCACGTTTTAGTTTTATGTATTAATATTTGTGTTGTGCACATATAGGAGTACGTACTAAATGTGCGAAATGTGAATTATGAAATGAAAATTCCATGTATGTTTTTCTATTACCTACTTATTTTAGCGACCTTAATTACGTTGTACAAATGCAACTAAAATGTACTTGTGCTACGAATTAGACGATTAATTCAAATTAAGAAAAAAATTCATCCACGTACACGCAAAACATAACTCGTCTTGCACCACATTTCGACAAACTCAATATATATACACATATATATGTATCACGCCAATTGTCTTGTAAAATTTAATTTGGAAGTTCTTATATCTTATAATTTTGCAAGAAAAAAAAATGCAAAAATGGTGAAAACTCACGTATTAATCTTCACACTGATCATGTCTTCATTATCTTTGGTAACTAATACCCAAAGCCTTTTCCAAGAAAGTGAAAAAATAGCTAAGTTTCGCGTTTATCTTCAAAACGTGCTAGGCGGGCCGAATGCAAGCGTGTACGAAGTTGCACGGGCCAACATTACGTCTACTTCTCCCACGCTCTTCGGCCAAGTTAGAGTGGTGGATGACCTAATAACGGCTGGGCCCGATCCCAACTCGGAGAAGTTGGGCCGGGCCCAGGGGGTGATCACGTCTTCGGACATGGAACACACGGCCATCATTATGAACATCAACTTTATGTTCACGGCTGGTGAGTACAAAGGTAGCACGATCTCCATGGTGGGAAGAAAATTGTTGGAATACGACGATCAGGAGCTTCCAATTGTTGGTGGTACGGGCCTTTTTCGGGCTGCACGAGGGTTTTCTATTTCGAGCAATTACTCGTACGATGGTGCCACGGAGTATGGCGTTCTTGTGTATGATTTGTATGTTGTTTATCATGATCATGATGTGGAGCAAGGTTTGGGATTCTCATCACTCTTTGCTAATGAGTGATTTATTGAAACTAATTTGCTAATTGGGATTGAGATGTGTACGTTATATATATATATATGCAAGATATATAGATGTGTACTGTGGTAATAATTTGGACTTATATTTTTAGGGTTCATGGTTTGTATGTTATAGCATTTTAGATATCATGATGGGAGTTGGTTAACGGTTTGTATGTGTGTGTTAATAGCATTATTAATATGACAAAAACTCATATGAGACGGTCTCATGTATGAGACAGGGTACAATTTAGCACAAATCACACTCAGTACTCCTCCTAAAGTGTTAAAATGTCAATGCTCAATTTATACCCCGTTTTACCGTGAGACGGTCTCATGTAAGTGTGCCTCTATTAATATATATTCTCTCTACTAGTAATATTTATACCGAGATCTTTTTTTTTTTTTTTGAGAAACTAAAAAAGTTACATGCAAGTACGGTAAATATCGAAAAGGCCTTCCACAAACTGATCCGGAGGCTCGATCCAACAATATGAACTCTCAAAAGAGCGAAACATCCGAGCTAAAGAATGTGCCACAACATTGGCATTTCGACTCACCCACTCCACCTTGAACCTGGGATGATTATTAAGAATGGCCCTGCTAGCCTCGATCAAATCCGAGGGCGCTTTACGGAGGGCCTCGAGATCTTTAATAATTTTGTATTGAACAAAGTCGATCAGACTATAATTATATATATATGATTTGATATATGAAATCATATGTTGAGTTGTGAAGTGAGCCTAAATACTATTGTATTTATTGTGAAAAAAGATATACTATAATTATTCAAAATACAGATTAAAGAAGCTCAAATACAAAGAACATTAATAAATACCCAATAATTATGAACAATCACCCAATACTCAACTAAAATATGACATAACTCAAAGTTAAACTTAATTTTCACATATAAACTTCAATCATCCAAATTATGATCAAACGTATTAGACCTTAGTACTATAAACAAAACTCACGGTTAAAATCGAACAATAATTCATATACATGATGAAATAATCAATAAAAACCAAATAGAGAAAAAATATTACCTATTGAGCCTTCAGATGCTTCAATCCTTACAATATTTTCAATAACCTATTCCAATCTAGCTAAAAGCTTGAAGAAAACTTAAAATCTAAATTTGACTAAGCTATGTTGTACTAAAATGTAGAGAGAATGTATGGTGTAAAATGGCTGCCCAATGTGTTAAACCCTAGAAAATGTTTCTGCCCTAGAAATATGCTGCTTCTTTTAATTTGGTTCTGTTCCCCGTTGCTCAAAAAAATCCCTGAGATATTCCTAAAAAGCGTGATAGCTATTTATGTGGATGGCCCAATTAAATGGAGTGGCATGATTGTTATTCCATTTTTCCAAAAAACCATTTCTCTCTTGCAGATTGATTTGGGCCTTGAGCTATGAAGGATAAGTGGCTGCAAAATTAATGGCCTGAAATGAAGACAATGGATGAGCTGAAAATGGGCCTGCTAACTGGGCCGAAAATATTAGAACTTGAGCTTTCTTCTTCATTTTCGCAATTTGGGCCGATCGATAGCTTATTTTCTTGCAATGCACCAATTTTGTTTTGCTCATAATTTGAGTTTTGGACCTCCGATGGATTTGATTATTTTTCTGTTGAAACTCTCTTTTCGACGCGCTTCTAGATCAGATCAAATCAATTATGTATCAATTTTTGTTCATTTTTCATCTGTTTCCTACAAAATCAACACCACACCCATTTTTTCTCCACTATTGCAACTTAAGTGCAAAATGGATTGAAATCACATCAATTATGACACTAAAATGAAGAAACTAATGAGCAATTATCACCTCCATCAATTCGTGGTTTACAAGTCCAGACATCATCAATATCTGATTTGGCCTGCAATATGTCAATTTCTAGAGTAGGTTTGTTATGCCTTCTAGAGTAGGTTTGTTATGCATGTGCACCTTGTAACATAATTTTTTTTAACATGTAATTTGTAAGTTACACCCTTGAATTATCACTACGACACTCTTTGTTATAATATAAGTCACACCCTTCACTTTCATGAGTAATACTCTTTATAGTAAAACGTCACACCTTTTACAGTAAAAAGTCACACTCTTTAGTAATATAAGTCAAACTCCTTAACCAGTTTCACCGTGAAACTTGTTCACACTATACTTTGCCAATAAAAATAACAATTTTCGATTTCATTTCACAATATTATTTATTCTCGATTTGACGTCAATTCCACTCATAATTAATATACGAAAAATAGCATCGATAAATATTGACTACATTATACAAATGAGCATTTTTCATTTTTTATGCCGTTCAACATAATAGTAATCGTCGTATAATAGCTGCATTGCTAGTTTTTAAATGCACGCTCATAAATTACTAATAAGTTTTTAAAATACATGAAAATTTTTTTTAGAATTTTTATATTTATTAAATAATAATTTAAAATTTTGATATCTATAGATATATAATAAAGGATAAGTCTTGTATGCATCATGCATTGCATAGTGAATTTTAGATCAAGCAACTTCTTGCACTAAAATATGCAATTTTTGTTTATTTTTTAAATAAATATGAAAAATAAATTACACGTTTTTAACGTGAAAAAACTGTATATTATGTGTATTGTTATAGCCGGAATATGTCCTGACGTATTAACAATTACTCACGAAATGAACAATGAGAAAACAAGAGAAAACACGGAATTTAGTGACCCGGTTCGCCGGAATTCGGCTACGTTCGGGGGCAATACCAAGCCAAGAGTGTTCTTATTATATCAGTCTAAAGTACTACAATTTCGATCCCTTTACATTGTGAATCCCTCGCTATATTTATAGGCAATACAATTAGGTTACAACTACTCCCCGAGCCTCCTTATTCGGCCCTTTAGGGTTACAAACCGATAAGACATAATTCCCTTTAATCGTGGCCGTGATCTTTGCGCCTAGATACACTTTCCCTACTTATCTCCGAAAAATCCACCTTCCCAACTGCCTTGATCTCTTTCTATGTTTATCTTCCTCGGCCTTTGGGTGATCGCCCGTGGCCGCCGACCATAATGGCCGAGGTCGCTTATAGTGGTCGCCTCCTTTGGTCAGCTAACTTCCTCCAGTCTAGAGTGAAGGTCGTCATGCGGTTTTACTTATGGTCATGCTCTTGGCGGGTGGTCGCCCCATTATTTATGGGGCCACAACATGTATAAATTACATGATTTTAAAATACAATATAGAGTGCACGGTGCACATGAGACCACCGTCCCACTCAATAATGAATTGGAGGGTGTCTCACTTCTTAAAAGCTCAATAATGAATTGGAGGGTGTCTCACTTCTTAAAAGCTAGTATTAAAATAAAACAATCAGTTAGTTAGTTGTCAAATCGGTGCCTAATTTACAATATGATAATTTTTTATTTTTTTTTGGAAAGAGCTTGATATGATCTTTTGTTTGTGTATAAATACAGCATTGTTCAATGTTGAATTCAACCAATATAAGTAAAGAAAAATGGCGAAATTTCACATACTTTTCATGGTTACAATTTTCCCACTACTTGTCATAGCTAATGTCGAAAGCCTTCCCCAAGGCAATGCAAAAAAAAGCCTATAATTTTGTTTTTTACCTCCATGATATTATGAGCGGGCCGAATGAAAACGCATTCGTGGTCGCAGAGTCCAAAATCACGCACACATCCGCCACCCTATTTGGGCAAGTCAGAGTGACGGACTATCTGTTAACCGTTGGGCCCGATCCCAGTTCGGAGAAGTTGGGCCGGTCTCAGTTTCTCGTGGTCTTGTCGGGCCGGGAAGTGGAGGCCTTTACAATGAGTCTCAATTTGTATTTTACGGGCGGGAAGTATAATGGGAGTACGATTTGCATTGTGGGCAGTAATCCGGTAACGCAAAGTAGTGGTAGGGAGCTTCCTATTGTGGGTGGCACGGGCGTTTTTCGGTGGGCACGTGGCTTTTCTACTTCGAGGACTTATTCTAATGATTCTGCAACCAATTATGCTGTTTTGGAGTATAATATATTTGCGGTTGTGGATCAAGAATTTGCTGGATTATTTAATGATATAAAATATAATTAACAAGGAGTCCCAGGGCTTGATGCATATATAATTTGCACATGAATGGTATGCACTTGTGTTTAGTGATAGCTGGATCATGAATAAGGGATAGGGTTCAACGTGTGTGTTTAATTTCTTAATGTTTCTCTAAGATTATTATGGTGTTATGTAACATGAGTGTTTCTCTAAGTACGTAATATTTATTTGGTTTTATATATGTATTATTTTCAAGCGATAATCGAACCGTAAAATCAAACCGTCTCGATCATCGGTTGCCGGTTCAATCGGTTGAACCGACGGTTCAACCGTATATTGATTTATGCATATTTCTTTTATATTTTGTATGTTACATTAAAAAATAAATATTTATTCATAAAAAATAAAAATTATACTAATTTATACTCCCTCCGTCCTAATTTAGATTATCCGTTTATTATAGACACGGAGATTAAGAAAAAATAGGAGATAATAATATTAAATGGTGTAAAGTGAATAAAGTGGGTTTGGTGGAGGAAATGATAGTATTAAATGGTTTAAAGTGGATTTGATGGAGAGAAATAATAGTATTAAATAGAATTTAATGTTGTTTTATTGCCTTATTTAGAAATGTATAAACAAAATTAGGACGACTATTTATGGAAAGTGGATAATCAAAATCAGGACGGATGGAGTAACTTATAAATCTTATATATTAAAATAAATATAATAGAGTTTGGAGATCAGAGTTTATGGCATTGTGGATTAATTCCACACAATATGTGATGACGGTAAAGAGATTAAATGAAATTGATAACTTGTGAATAAATTTATGAGAGAAAAAATGATACTGAGATAAAAACAATAATATTATATAGAGAGATTTAAAAAAAAATAATAAAAAAATTTAAAAAAGTAATTTAATAAATAATAAAAATAATAAAATCGGATTTTTTTAAGGAGTAATTGGACCGGCGACATGAGCGGTTCACGGTTCAACCGATATTTGAAAACACTGCGCATAGCTATGAAATGAAAATATCATGTATGTTTTTCTATTATCTACTTATGTTAGCGACCTTAATTAAGTTGTACAAATTCAACTAAAATGTACTTAATTATGCTACGAATTAGATAATTAATTAAAAATTAATTTGTGTACCATCCAATTCTTTCATCCACGCGCAAAACATGTAACTCGTCTTGCATGACATTTCTACAAACGCAATATATACACACACATATTTATGCATCTCGCAGAGTCTTATATAATCCTACCTCTTGGCCTTCCAGAAATTAAACCCATTTGGAGTTCTTATATCTTATAATTTTGCAAGGAAAAAAAAAACAATTAATGGTGAAAACTCACATATTAATCTTCACACTGATTATTTCTTCATAAATTTTGATCACAACTAATACCCAAAGCCTTTTCCAAGAAAGTGAAAAAATAGCTAAGTTTCGCGTTTATCTTCAAGACGTGCTAGGCGGGCCGAATTAAAAGAATTTTGTCTCATTTAAAAGTCCGAACTTACAGAGAGTTGTGAAACTAATTCATTTATTTAATTTTCTTTATTTTCCCCCTCACTCGTGAGCTGAATTCTCTTACTCCAACTCAGGACGTGGGCGTGAGCCGGAAGACTCTGATACCATTAAAAAAAAATTATCTCATCTAAAAGTCCGAACTTATAAAGGTGTGTAATTAATTAATTTATTTAATTTTCCTAACACGAATGGAACCGTGTACGAAGTGAAACATCGTCGTTTTAAGCGATTTAATTTCCGGCAATATAGAACGAAAATTGAGTAATTCAAATAATTATAAGACTAAATTATTTCAAAAAACAGATACCGGACTAAATAAAAAAAAAATGAAAGAATTTCATCTCATCTAAAATTCCAAACTTGTTGAGAGATGTGAATTTAATTCCTTTATATTATTTCCCCAACACCTCCTCGTTCGTGGTCTGAATTCTCTTACTCCATCATGAAGAGGAGTCTCATCGAGTGGACAATTTAATATTATGGTGGAATTGGTTTCAACGAGAATCGAACACAACATATGAACATGATGAGCCTAAGACTCTAATACCATGAAAGAATTTATTTCATTTAAAAAATCGAACTTGTAAAAATGTTTGAGATTAATTCTTTTAATTATTTAATTTCACCAGAAAAAAAAAAAGTGCGGGACCATTTAGGACTTAATTATGTCCTTATTAATTATTAATGGGGTTGTCAAATAAAAAGAATATAAGAAATGCATATTGATGTATATGGAAGTAAAGTAACATGTGATGAAGCAAGAGGAAAAGCCATTAGTGTCGAATACTCTCTTTTCATTCTATTTTTCAATAGTAGGTTACAATGCTTTCGAAATACATAAATATCTCAACAAGGAATGAGGTAGAACATACAAGGTTGCAGCTCATCGTGGCCTAACTTGTTAAATGCTTTAACCGAAGTCTTAAAATGGATATATAATTGTGGAGCTGCTCTAGAAAGGGATCTGATCACCTAGCATCTTGGGGTATTTTTTATTTTATTTTTTTAACAAAAATTCGTATGATACGATCTCATATATGAAATAGTTATAAATTAGTATAAATTAACATTCACCAATTCCCAAAGGAGCTACATTGGTTACAGGGGGCATTATTAGACTCTTACAAAAAAAAATATATCTTAATACTATATTAAGATTAAAATCAGATTAATTAGTATAACAATTAAAATTTTCATAGATACAATTGTAAATCAAATCTTGCGTAGATATAATTAGTTATAACTATTTAAAATTGTTCAAAAAAATTAGATTTTTTCTAGAGATTTTGTAAAATATACAAACAATTAATTTTTTTTTTCAAAGATTTTGTATAATAAATATTTAATATCTGAAAAAAAATATGTATCAAATCTTGTATAGACTCTTTAAAAACAATTAAATTTTTCATAATTTTTTAATAATAAATATTTATTATTTACAATAGAATACAATTAATTTGCCAATTCAAATTGCGAAATCTTTCATAAAAAACATTAGAATTTTTTTTATACTATCAAAATTATTTCAACTCCGCGTAATTATTTTATTTTCCCTCCATTTCATTCTTCAGATTTGTTTGACAGATTTCCCGTCGATTTCGTTTTTTCAGCGCGAGAGATGAGGGATTTTATTATCTATCGTATTTTTTTTCCGTATGATTTTGAAAAAATGAGGTGGAATGCCACATAAGCTATTAGGCTCCATAAGGAGCCCAATATTATATATATATATATATATATAGATGTGTGTGGTGATAATTTAGACTTATATTTTTAGGGTTCATGATGGTAGTTGGTTAATGGTTTGTATGTTTTAGCATGTGTCCATCACTAGTATTGTATTATTGTGAAAAAAAAAAATATCTTAAATT
Organism: Stenogyne calaminthoides; assembly: GCA_037126765.1. Lineage (NCBI taxonomy): Eukaryota > Viridiplantae > Streptophyta > Magnoliopsida > Lamiales > Lamiaceae > Stenogyne > Stenogyne calaminthoides. The sequence continues at coordinate 4,196,720 of JBBCBC010000034.1, forward strand.
AACGTGAAATATGCTACTCTTGCTTAGTATATGCGTTCAAATTTGCTTCATGAGAACAATATTAGCAATGTTCGCGTTTTATATTAGCTAGGAATCATGCGTAAACTTCACATTAATTTCTTAATTGAAATCAATTTGAACACAAAAGTATAGCAAAGCGTGCCTTTTTTTTTTTTTTTTACCAATATTGAAACAAATTCGAGTTTAGATTTTTACAATCACAAACATACACCACCATCATGTCAATTCTAAAACAAAAATTAATATACATCCCTGATTCCGTCAAATTATATATACACTGAAATTGGTTTTTCCTGGAGAAATGGAATCGAAGAGATTAATTCCAAGTCTAAAATCGTAGCATGGTAGTGAAATATTTTTGCATATATAAGTTGTTTAGGATATTAATGGACCAAAAATTCTCCACACTGGTTGATATGTTCAATATTAATGTATGCTAGCTTTTTCTCACAATTTCACAACCCATAAACTGGAATAGCTTTTGAGTTTTCTTTAATATCTCGTACCAGATGAGAAGAATTTCCAATATTATAATTTATGATATTTGACATTCGGATGTTGGAATTTTTTTTTTTTTTTTTTTTGAGAGAGCTCCGAGAGAATTAGAGGTTAAGGTCCAAAGCTATAGATGACAAATGTCGTGGGAGATCTTCACCTACCCAGACTTGAGGGTCGGGAGAGGTGCAGGCTGCTTTTGCCAAGTTGTGTGCCAAAGTATTTTTGGTTCTCGGGCAGTGCCAGACTCCTTTCACTGAGGTGTCTTTGCTGAGTTTGCGCGATTCGAGCACTAGATGTTCCTCGATTCCTAGATACGTTGCATCAGACTTGATTGCTTTAACGGCATCCATGCAATCGGAGAAAAGGCGCGCATTGTTGTTACTATGATTCTTCCAGAATGAGAGTCCGCGTATGATAGCGTGGAGTTCGGCGGCTAGCACCGTGCCTGGTGGTTTTATTCTGGTGTAACCGACTGTATATAACTTCCCTCCAGGGTCAAAGAACGCGTACCCAGTTGCGTAGCGAATATTGTCTTGATCGAAGGCAGCATCGACGAAAATTGAGTAACAGGGTGTGTGATCTTGTCCAGTATTGTTGGTGCAATTGGCAGTAGTCTTTTGATGGTGTAGGTTCAGACTTGCCTTTGCCTGTTTGAACGCTACTAGGAATGAATCTGTCCAGTCGGCCTTGACGCTCTTAGTCTGGATGTTGATATTACCATTGGTAGACTGTGCCATGTTGCATCGTTCTTTCCAAACACCCCACATTTTCATTGTACATCTTTCAAGCGAATCTTGGCTGATCACAGGGATTAATGTGAGAAATAAGTTCTCGTTCTGCATTTCCTTCAACTTCTTGATTGTACCCTACCATTCCGTGTATTTCCATGCCTCCTTCACTGTTTGACAGAGAAAGATACACAGTGGTTAGTATTAGCCCAATGAAACCCACACAAAACGCACCTGGGGTCCCCGCACATGGTGTATTCGTAGGTTGGCTTCGGTGGCAATGATATTATGGGCGGCCTTCCAAGCAAATAATTTAACTTTAGGTGGTAGTTGGAGGTTCCATATTCTCGTCCATATGATATTGTTGTCGGAAGATGTGGTAGCAGCATCAATACTGGTCTCTGCCTCAATGTTTATGCGTTCCTTATAGGCCGGTTTTACTGAGAAATTCCCTTTTTTCTCCAGCTTCCAGTACCGTGAGTCCGGAGTGTTGATCTGATTGATAGGCGTTCTTTTGATAACTTCCACTTCGAAAGGGAGGAAAACGTCATTTAATTTTGGGATGTCCCATTTTTTGTCTTGAAGCATAAGATCTTTTACAAACACGTTGCTGTCGTATGATACGCACGAAGTGATTTTCCCCTTCTATAGACCGTGGATCCAAGCGTGCTTTCTAGCATGAACACTGTTCCCATTACCAATTTTCCACAAGGCACCCAGATTGATCATGTCCCTACTCCAGAGCAAGGATCTCCAAATGTATGACGGGTTTGATCCAATTGTTGCGTCCATAATGTCAGAGTGTTTGAAGTATCCTGCTTTATAAAGTTTGGAGACCAGTGAGTCTGGGTTGGAGATGAATCTCCACACCTGTTTAGCTAGAATTGCTTTGTTGAAAGTCACTAGGTCTCTGAAGGCCAAGCCTCCCTTATCCTTAGATTTGGTTAGGGATTTCCAATCTTTCCAGTTAACTTTTCTATCATCTTTTTTTTGCACCCCACCAAAATCTTGCGGTCATGGCCTCAATCTCCCAACATATGGTGCTCGGAATTCTGAAGCAAGTCATAGCATACGTCGGGATTGTCTGTATAACTGCCTTGATAGTTTGCCTAATAACATTTGTATTGCTATGTGCGAGATTAGACGACTGAGCAGTTACCACCTAATTAATTGGCACACAATTCTTAAATGAAATTGTACTTGCATGTGATATATATTTATCCTGAATTTTAGTAATTCTGATCAAAAAAATTCTTACATTTATTCATTTTAAAAAGATGGATACATATAAAATGTGTATCTTAATCATGATTCCAATTCTCCGGTCCTTCCACCTCAATAAAATAATAATAACTAATTTTTAAAATAACAATTTATTAGTAAACTCTGAATAACATACGAAACATCTAAATGGGCTTAGCCGGTACTATTAGAGTTAAAGCCCATTCTGGAAATGGGCCACAAAAAACTAAGTGCTCCAGAGCTCCCTCATGCTTTCAAAATGGCCTAGGTGATTAGCACCCCTTTTTTTTTTTGAGAAAATACACCACTTAATTTAGTTCACCCCTCATAAAATTTTTACACCATCAATTTATTTCTTAAATTATCCTTCTTTTTCTTAACCCTTTATTTCATCTATAATTTTAAAAAAAAATCAAACCCCACCCTCCCCAAAAAAAAACAAAGGAGGAACTATTTCTAATCTCCTACACAAACCTCCGCCCGCAAATGTTATTGCTGATGTCCTAAATTTGCTTGCGTCTATTATCCAAATAATGACAAAAGGATAATATTAATGGTTTAAATTTTTAGTTGATAGTTAGGGTTTAGTATATTCAAAATTTTATATTAAAATGTTTGGTTTATGGGAGAAAATTCTTTGGGTTCTTGATTAAAACGAAGGAACTCACTTTCAATATCCATCGAATAAACAAAGTTCGCTATTTAAAAATTCAAAACTGGTCTACTGATTTATTTTATTGATTTTCGAAAAAAAAAATCAAAAATTTCATGCTTTTTCATAAAAGTATTCTGAAATTATCAAAGATTTCGATAAGAACACCCAAAATAATATTTTGAGATAAACTGAGAGTTTTCGGATTTTTTCGAAAAAAATAAAAAATCTCAGAAAATATTTCCGATCTCTACTAAATATTTCAAAAAATTACTGAAATTTCAACAAAAATTCAAAAAACTATGTCCGAATTTTTTAATTCGCTTGATTTGAAAATAAACGTGATCCTACTATTCTACCCAAACTTTTTATTTGTTCAAGCTACAATCATAATCTTAAAAACCCACAAATAAACAACAAACACTATAAAAAAATGTTGCATTCTAACTTAGTTTTAAATTTAGACAAATTAAAATTTATATATGTATATTGGGCATGACGAGGGACTCCTATCCTTACAATATTGATCACAAATCTACTTTTTTCACCGGAGAAAAACGCAAGCATTCTTGGAGTTTCATGCCATGCGTTTTTTTTAGGAAAAAATGTGCAGTGTCTGATAAATTTATTCAAAATCTATTGAGGTAAGGGGGCGTATGCAGTTACAAAAGAAAGACAAGAAAGGTAATTTTGTCATTTTATTGTGCAGTAAAATTAAGAAAATGAATGAGTGGTGTATTTCCTGATATTGGGGTGCTAGTAAGTAGTAACCTGAGCCTTTCAAAAATAAAGTGCTCCAGAGGCCAGAGCCCATCTCATGCTTCCGCCGGTAAAACTAGACATCACATCTTGCTAACTGCACCGAGAAATAATAAAACAACAAGAGTAAAACAAAAAATTCCAAGAAATTTGGGAAATTGGGAATGGCTGCGCGTTTGAGATCAGGGCTTCCTATCCTCCGCCGTGCCCTCACCGCCGAATCTCTCTCCTCTGCGGCCGCTGAGAAATCGGTATGACGAATAATTGATCCTTGATTTAAATTGATTTCATTTTGATGAAAAGAAATGGTATCTTTGATTGTTAGGTTTTCTATTTCATGCTAAAGCTGATTATTTTCTAAGAAAAAAAAATGTGTTTATTAATTCTTTTGTGGCAGAATTTAAGATGGCAATCTAATTGTAGTTATAGTTCATCATGTTATATGGTTTTTTTTTTTTTTTTTTAAATCCTGATGTACTGACTGATGATTGATGAATGGTAGACTATATTTGTTTTCCCTAGTTTGAAGTATTTTATGTTGCTGCTTAATAGTCCCTCATTGGCTCATTGATTGCAGTTCAGGAGGACCTATGCATCTGCACCTCCTTCAAAAGAGCAGAAAGTAAAGGTAATTATCCTTCTTCAGTTTTATATTTACTTTAATATACATTGACTGGAGCTAGGGGTTTCCTTAACATAGAAGATTGTACTGTCATGGATACAGTAGATTTCTATTCATTGGATTCATAACTGTGACTCTGATTTTCGAAATTTCGGGCTCCAGGCTAATGTGTGAGACTGATGCTAAATTGCTATATAATCTTACTTTGATAGATGACTAATGTACATTTGGTGTCTTTTTTTTTTTTAGCTGTATGTTGTTACAGGAATATCTGTTGGTCTTTGATATTCTATTGATTGATCTTAGGTTCCTGTGACAATGTTTGGAGTTTCTGGAAACTATGCTTCGGCCTTGTACATCGCAGCAGTTAAAGAAAATGTGCTTGACAAAGTTGAATCTGAGCTTCTTGCCCTTGTTGAGGCTTCAAGTTCAAAGAAAAGCCCTACCTTTTCTCAATTCATGAAGGATTTGTCTTTAACTGCCGACACCAGAGTGAAGGCATTAAACGATATTTGCACTCAAGCCAAATTTTCCGATATCACAAAGAACTTCTTGGGTGAGTGCTTGTTAACTCATGAATGAGTGGGCACTTTGTTATCACTGTCTGGATTTAATTTGGTGTCTTATTGGTTGATTCTTTTATATGTGGTGCTTTCGTCTTGCAATTGTCTGTAACTGCTGAGACTCTTTTGCTTGCAATAAAGTTATATCTGTACCGTAAACTTCTAGAACTTACCAACCTTGAGGATTGTATCCACTGCATAACAATGATGTCTTGTGGTCTATTTGTTTTTTTTTTTTTTTTTTTTTTTTTTTTTTATCAGCCTTGGGGTCTATTTGTTGTTTCAGAAATTCGTGCAACAGTTCTGGGTACTCTCCTATTATCCTCATTTTCAGTATCTTTCTACTTACATTTTTATCTCTTTACTAACTTAAATTACTATTGTCAAAGTTGCAAATGAAATATGGCATATTGTGATTCAACCTATCTAAGTTGGAGCGATATTAGTTAGTATTTCTGCGAGGGTCATGTAAAATTAGTTTTTCAGTTATAGAATATTGTTGGTAGGCTCGCCACAGGAATTTTAGGTCATGCTAATTTACCTGGATCTGAATAAGATGACTCGAGTTCGTACTTTTCATGTCATTAACACAAAGGTGGTAGAATATACTTCATTGCAATATTCAGTTATACTAATTTTAGTTTCACTATCCCGGCGTTTTCAGACAGACCAAAGTTTTAATGGTTTACACAATTACACTTGCACTCTACACTGTGTGCTTGTCATGTTCTGTAAAATTCTTTCCAAGTTTTGTAAGTGTAGTTTACCCAATTTTTGTGAACATTCGTCCCTGTTTCAGGAAAAGAATAGAATGGGTATATGTACATGAGTCCTTCCGTAGAATTATTCTATTATTGCATAGTTGTATTCTTGTTGGAATTTGGGCTGTGAATATATTAATCTTACCCCTCCTCTATAAATCTTGATATGTATATCCATTATATTCCCTTACATTTGCTTGTATCAGTTATTGTTGCTGAAAATGGAAGGTTGGGAAGTCTAGAACGAATGTCCCAGAGATTTGCAGAGCTGACTATGGCACATAGAGGGGAAGTTAAAGCCACTGTAACCACTGTGATTGTAAGCTCATTTCTAATATGTCACTTATTGAGCTCCATAATTAGAATATTTGATTTCTGGCTGCCTGTGATAATTATTTTGATTTATTTTTGCACAACGCTTGACAGGGAAAATTCTACTCCTTGATTTTCTGTTGCGTATAAGTTATGTTTAGCAGACAATGTGTATCTTTTGCACTAAAATAGGATTAAATAAATAATAAAAAATGATAGTTAAACCCAATAGAGAAATAGTCTTACTATATCATTGACTAGAGCCGGCACTATGGATTTGCTCAGTTTGAATTTTGGATTCAATCATTTTTTCTAGGGCTGTGACTTTGGATTTTATAAATTGTGTTCTTGTTGAGGAATGTGGTCAACTTGCAATCATTTCTTCTATTATCTAGGACTTTGGATGCCAAATATAAATATTTGCAATATTATTGATCCAATTCTTTGTTCCATTCTCTATGAGTTAGTGTCTTTGTGCTTAATTTTTGTCTCTAAAAGCTAAATTTAGTTCATAAATACATTGAACTAAAATAAATAAAAAATTGAGGTTTAGGCGGAGGGCTGGACTACAATTTTGTAGGCCTGATGAAGGTCTGGGCCAGCCCGACCCAACCCAAGGATATCAATTAGCCCAATGGGCTGGATTGGGTTAGGCTGGGCTGCCCGAATTGCCAGCTATACATTTGATACCTGCAGTTTATACCCGTGGTGTTTAGTCGGGATCAAGTTTGGTTTTATTCACATTAAACCAGCTCCAAATATACTAGTGTCTTCTTTTCTGGCTTATACGCCCATCCTTTGCAGCCTTTACCTCCCGCAGAAGAGAAGGAATTGAAAGAAACATTACGAGGCATACTCGGACAAGGGAAGACAGTTAAGGTTGATCAGAAGGTGAGTTATAAACGTTATCATGTAAATAGCATTTCTCTTCTATTGAGCGAACGCTAATGTCCATCATTTTCCTAAATTGGCAGATTGACCCCAATATTCTTGGTGGGATTGTGGTGGAATTTGGACAAAAAGTTTTGGATATGTCAATAAGAACCAGAGCTCTCCAGATGGAGCGATTCCTTCGCCAACCTACTAACTTTGACACCGCATAAATGGTGATTATGTCAAGTGTCAAGTGCCATATTTTCTTGATATTCTCGATTTTGTCCTTCCGCATAAATGCTGATTATGTCAAGTGCCATATTTTCTCGATATTCTCGATTTTTTGTCCTTGAGCATCTGGAGTAGACACAACTCTCATTTTGATAGTGAAGTGGTTCTGTTGGTACCATCTTGTTTTTTTGTCATGTTTTTCTGGTGCATGAGAATGGGAGTCATTCCTTTTGAGTTAAGCTGTTGAGACATTATAACACACTCACATTAATCTACAAATCGCCATGTAATAATTTTGAAATAATAAAATTTTCAATTTAATTTTATCAACAGAATGATAGTGTTCACTGTATTAATACTGATGCTTTTAAGGTCGAGTCCTGTCTATATGGATCAACCCTGTTTATTCTGATTCTTAATTGAGGATTACTTGTTTTCTGTTTGGAAGTTCATTTTGCTTATTTGTCAGTCTTCATATTCGTTATTGCTGAAGTGTTGCAAAATTAGTAATAGCTTAGAGTTTTAAAGTATTATTTGTTTCTCTGTTTTGCGGTATAGAATATTGGGACTGTCGTACATGAAATATATAATTATCAAGAGAATAGTGAAAATGTTATATATTAAATTACCGTTGGAATATCGTATTCAATCAAGTGCATGATATTCAAACTGTAGTAACTTGAGCATTTGGACATATTGTAAAAGCCGGAAAGAACGTACTGTGGAAGCAATAAAAATGAATCCACCAGCCACTTCCCTTGATTTTCAAGTTTTTCCACGAAACAAACATTTTGCATCCTTCTTTATCATCTATAGCAGCCCTTTTCAAGTCATAAATGAAACGAGAGTTGAGTCCAGTTTTAATTAACTTAAGTTTGACTTGTTTACTATAAGGGCCAAACTCAAGTTTATGCAGATTGCTTCCCGGTTCAAACAAATGTAATTTAAATTATTGGATTATCAGTTATGTGATTCACGAGTTTTAAAGAGGCGGGCATGTGTGCCTAATAAATGGAACATGATCACATTTTTTATTATTTTGGTTCTAAGTAATTCATGAGACCATCGATTCAATTCACTCGTGTCCTTAGATATTACAAATATAATGCATTTTTTTTATGTATGTGACAAATTTAGACTTATTATTTGTATGAAATATTATATAACCAGATGAATTTTGATCTTCTTTTTGTAATTTTCTTGAAAGAACATGCATCCCCCCAAGCCGGGAATATGATTGTATTAGCTTTTTTAAAGTGAGATGCATGAGGACAACTATTTTACTTTTTCCTGACAATTTCAAATTTTAGATATTTTTTAATTTTTTTAACATTTTACTTTTTTTCCTCATCGTTTAAGGATGCATTGAGTTTTCCAAACCTAAAAACGATGATCCCCATCGCTTACTTTAAGACTTGTGTTTTGTCTTTTACCATTTTTGTCTTTCAGCTATCGTGCAGCACGATTACTTAAATTTAAATGCATTCATCGTGTCAAGAATAAAATCTTACTATTATTTTGTTTAATGCAAAATAAAACTTGCCTCAATTTTCAACAAATGGAAACATCATGTGGCAATGAGTTCCACACTAACTGAAGTGATTGCTCACACATTGGGCAATCAGGCCACATTTGAGGGAATGATATCAACTGTTGAATATTTATTAATCCATTTTATATTCCATAATATATAAAAAAATGACATGTAAAATGTTTAAAAAATATCGGCAAACCATCATTATTTGGGTCTATGTGCTAAAGATCCAGAAAGTATAATATAATTGGAACATGAAAAAGTGACATAAAGGAATAAATATGCAAGTGAGGGGGAGATGAGATTGATGGAATTCTTTCAGTATTTTTTAAAAATATTATTCCCTATTTGTAAAGAAGCTATTGATAATTAATCCTTTTGATACAGAAATTGAAAAAAATATTCGATCTAAATTATAAAAACTGAAATAATTGGTTATTTATGTGAAGCGTCTATTTGACCTAATTAAAGAGACTCGCAAAAAACCAAGAAAAACCTCAAAAATACGTTTCTTTTTATTATTTCATTTTGTATTTCAAAATGGTACGAAAAATTTAAATCAATCAACTCACAAATACATATACATATACGTATAATCATATATACATATATATATGTTAGCTAAATCCACAACAATTAATTTAATTCTAGTACAAGACTGTATAATAATCTTTCAACTAAATAATTCCAGCGCAGATTGATGTACATGTATTAATCCATATCACTTTATTAGCAATCATCCAAATAAAGCAAAACAAGAGGATAGATAGCTAGATATATACACATTTATTAATTGATGTTCAATTTTATTAACAATGTCTTAGTAGCGAAGAACAATAAGTGTCGTGGCAAATGCCCATTGATGCAAAAGTACGCTTTCGATACAGCTAGACATGTACATTTGATAGACTCTTTGAGTACCTTGACAGTTTTCTTATTTATTTGCCTTTCCTTACTTCAGACAACATCAATTCCCCATGCAAATCTCTCTAACATAATATACGTACACATATGTGTATCTACATTTGCTTGAAAATCAGTTGATGCCTATCATAGTCGGATTGAAAATTAAGTGAGCTTTTTTTTGGAATATAGTTATATTTGCATGCCTTGGAAATTTCATGGGGTCGATTATTAGGTAGTGAAAGTAACATATATTCTTGGGGGGTGGGATGGGGTGGGGTGATGATATTGTGGCATGAAGTCTGCAAATGAAGCAATCTTGATGAATGATCATCACTACTCTATATCTTTATAAGAAGTAATTCTTACTCTTTTATTTATCCTACTTCAAGCATCTATACATACACACGCACTTTAATAACTCCTATCCTATTTTAATGCTACAAATTAGCTTGCAGTGGGAGCAAAAATTTTATTGCTAACATTTGGAGTTGGAATCACGGATGATTTTATAATTTTGGCCTAAAATAGATTTAGTTCCATAATTTTTCGATTTAGTCTTAATATTTTTTATAATGACCAATTTAAGTCTCAAGTTCACCGAAAAATTCAAAATTACGTTGTTTGGCCGATTGAATTTGGGGCTTTCCGGCTGTTGGTGTGACTCGGTGATTGGACTGCCACATGTAATTTTATTTTATATTTAAACTTGGAAAGGCCACAAAATGAAATCAACTTTTTTTTTTTTAATTCTATGATTTGTAATTTCAAGTGTAAAAAATATTTTTTTTAAATTACATGTGGCAACCCAGTCGGCCGAAAAGTTCTAATTAAATTCAATAGGCGAAATCGACATACTTTTGAATTTTTCGACGGACTTGGGACTTAAATTGGACATTGATAAAAATATTGAAACTAAATTGACAATAAAAAAAATTATATATGGGACCATTTACGATTAAAACTCAAACATCTCAAATATATATATTCAACGCAATGTTTTGCCTACCGCGACCTATAAGAAGTTCATGTTAGTAACATTTTCGCTCGATGGGGCTTCTACATGTGTTGGAACGTTGGAAGACTACAACTCGTGTCTTGTAAAATTGTAACTGATCAATAGGGGAACTAAATAATTTTAAGGGCAAAATGACTACATTCCATTATTTTTTAATTGTTGGTCATTTCTAATTAATGTGTAAGAAAATTGGGCCTATTGATAATTGTGTAAAAAGTTCAAAAAGTTCAGTATTGCCCAATTCATATGCAAAAGTAACTGCCCTAATTACCATAACTTTTAGTTGACGTACGTATCTATATATAGTATAGTATTATTAAACTTTAGGCTATATATTGTATAGTATTATTAAACTTTAGACAGTTTTTGCTAGAATGAATATATATATATATATAGTATATTTCGTCTAAAAATCATGAGAAATGTTTTTATAGCGGCTGTCAAACAAGGACACAAAATTTTCCTATCAGTCGTGCTCATGTCAATCCATTAAATTCGAAAAAAAATTAGAGTATATGATTTGATATTTTGTAATTTTATTGAAAATTTTTATTTTTTATCATATTTTATCTTGTCATATTATGTAACATGTATTAACATGTACTATGATAATGTAAATTTAAAATTTTAATATTTTTTCTTATTGTGTTTGTATTGTGTTGATATGAATTCTTTTCATGTTCAAATCGTGTTAGCACAAATTCTTACCGTATTGTGTCCATATTTAGTATTACCGGCCGTTTCATTATTTGTAACAACATAAAACACAAGAAGAAAACACGATTGTCATGCACCTGCACCTCTACCTGTTACTCCTTCCAACGTAAAATGATTCCTCATTATAAATGCAAATTATTCGGGCAACCTCGATCGAGAAATTGTTCAATTTACTGATGATTTTGAATTATAAAATGTAAATGTGTTTTTTTTTTCCGAACAATGTAAATGTGTTGATTATGGCTTGTTTATGAAGGGTTGATTAAAAAAGGCCACGAATAAAGACTTATTATTGGTTGGGATACTTATCAGCTTTTTTCAAACCAACTTAATAAATTAATCCTTTTAATATTTCTGTCGACAGTTAATTTGCTTAAGAATCGCGTTAACTCAATCCGACAGAGATGCTTACATTCTCATTCTCGTACTTCATGTAACAAAAATCAAACCTATGTAATATTTGTAAAAATCTCTTCTCTGAACTCAGTACTATTACGTGTTAGTTGATACTATACCAACTTCACATATATCATATATTACGTGTTAGTTTAAACCGAAACCGACCGAACTAAATTAAAATCGAATTGAACCGAACCAAATTAAAAATTCGAACGGTAAGATCGGTTCGATTTTTCTGCACAAAATTATATTCTTTCCAGCAATTAAGCATTCTTTCTAGTAATTGAATCGAACCGAACTAAATCAAAACCGAATTGGTGCCGAAATGGAAACGTAATGGAAACGTAGTAAAGGAAGACATAAATTTGTGTAAGAGTGGATAACAAGTTAGGATTTTCAGACTTGATATATTAATTATTAAATGATATTAGATTAATAATTTATATATTAATTATTAAAATTTATGAATATTAATTATTAAATAAATATAAAATTAATTAATTTATATATTAATATCGGTGGGTTCGAATTGTTCGGTTTTTATACCCTACAAATGGAACCGAAAATAAAAAATCGAATTTTTTTAAATTTTGAACCGAACCGATTAGCCTATATATATAACCGAACCATTTTAACCTAAAATTGTTGGTTCGATTCGGAAATTCGATTTTCTCGGTTTTATGCCCACCCCTAAGAAATACAAGTCTTGGGCGAAATTAATGCATTCTTTAAATAAATTGATTAATGATTATCAAAGGTAAAATAAATTAAAAAGAATATACTGCAACGAAAAAAAAAAGTAGTCATTCTTATCCCAGAAGAATTTTTTGTTTCAAAAGTAAGAATTGATTTTTAAGTGACGTTTTTATACCTTTTCGATTAAAATGTTTTTTTTTTTGAAAAAAAAGGGATTAAAATGCTTAATCGTTATCAATTACTGTGATTTTACTAAATGAAATTAACAAATTATTGAAAGGATATGTAGGTTAATTTGAATGAATAAATAGACGGTTGTATTAGACAAAATCTCATTTTATTTGTAATTATAATACACATATTTATATATATAAAGAAAATTGATCAGGAAAGGTGGGCCGTCCTCGTCACCCTTCCCCCACCCCCCACTACGTACGTACATATGCCGCTGATATATAATAACTTAATAAGTAATCATTTTATAATGTGCGCGGCAATATAAAGGATGATATATAGTATACGAAATTGTTATAATTAATTAGATTAATTTGATCGAGAGTCCAAGTGAATTATATGAAACTGATTTACGCAAGAACACTCATACTATCTTTAAGTGGAACTAATACTATAAATTCAGAAGATTAGTTTACATAAAGAATAAGATGAAATGACAGACGTGAAACTAATAACATAAAAATCTTCTCTTATATGAATTGTAAAACCATTATTCGTATTATAACTCTTATGTAAGATCAGTTAAATCGTAAATTATGTCTAAAATAAGACTAGTGCATGCGGTGCTGATTTTGTTCGATTCGGAATATATATAATACTGAAACACGTGTGAGTGCATAATGGTATGACGAATGTGATGGTTTGTGGGACTAAAGTAATTACTAATATTTAGAGAGAGAGAGAGAGAGGTTAATTAACTAAACAAAATTAATTAGTTGTTGGTAAGTAGGAAGATAATTAAAGAAGGGGTTGGAGTGGAAAACGGATTGGAGGGGGACCTTGCATGAAAGGGATGTAAGGTCTTCTTGTCTTTGACTCTATCTGTCCTAGTAATCTCTTTTTATTAATTAATAATAATAATAATAATTAAATTGAAATTTCTTCACTCACAAGGTAATCATCATGTGTGTATCAGAATTACTAACACATTTTGCTTCCACTTCACATAATCTCTCTTACAAAATTCTCTCTCTAATCATGCTGCCCTATTTATTTTCATTTTCAGAGTCTCCATCAAAGCCAGTTGGAACAACCTGCAGGATCCCAAAGTTAAGGCAGCAGGGGAATTAATAAGAAGAAGTTGAAATTCAACCCCTTGTTCTAGCAAGCTAATTCCCTGCCCACTTATATACATCAATTAATCCCAGCCTAGCTAGCTATATATATATTTTAAAATCATCAATTAATTAATGAGGAAACCTGCAGCAGGTGATGATGTTGTAATGGTGAAAGAAAAAGGCAATAATAATGTGAAGCTTCGGAAGGGTTTGTGGTCTCCGGAAGAAGATGAGAAGTTGATGAGTTACATGTTGAGGAATGGGCAAGGCTGCTGGAGTGACATTGCTAGAAATGCCGGCCTCCAGAGGTGCGGAAAGAGCTGCCGCCTGCGGTGGATCAACTATCTGCGCCCTGACCTAAAGCGCGGCGCCTTTTCCATTCAAGAGGAACAACTCATCATCCATTTGCATTCCATTCTTGGCAACAGGTACCCCTTTTATTTCTTACTATTATAAAGATATATGATCCCCCTTTTCAAGATATATGTGTGATCAATCATAATTCGTGGAACAGATGATCAGGTATATAATTAACAAGGCAAAAATCTTTATGCATAACAGAAAGCAATTTATCAATTAGATACCAAAAATCGGGTATATGTAACCAATTAATTTGGATGTCAGTTAATCTGGCTGTTATTTCCTCTTAGTTATCATTGTACACATGACATATACTGCTACATGATTAATTAAGCCATTCTACAGTGTAGATCAAGTATATATATAATATATATTAGCCAATTTTACTTCAATGGTAGGAGGAAAACAGTTTCTGATCTCCATATAAATATCCATTAATTAATTTACAGGCTAGAGTTTAATAATTAAAATTTTAATTAAAACAAGTTTAAATCTTTTAAAATCATATTGATTATTTTGGTTATGTAGTACTGATATTGAATTTCTCTTGGAATAACTGGCTAGAACATTTATATGAAGGTTTTCTCGATACCACATACGCGACATGCACTCTAGAATTAATGCTTATAGTAATTGATTAAATGAAAATAACTAAAAATTAACTAATTGATTAATTGATTATATATATATAAAACACAAATGAAATAACTAAAAATTGACCTACCAATATATATAGGAAAATGACGTATTAATATTGTATATATGTTATACTCCTATATATACCTTAAAATTAGATGCATGCGCCTACCTAGCTGTTAGGAATTTATATTAATTTTCACCACATTTCCATGGACCTCATGATTAATCACAAAGACTCTTGCTTTCGCATCATGAAACTCTTATGTATATTTATATCCATCCATCATCAACCATGCACAAACTTGTATTCAACGTTTAATTACACATATATATCATGTATGTACAATTATTTGAGAGGGCTCATTAATAATCATTATCATACACATATCTGATTTTATTTTTGCAATAATACATCAGGTGGTCTCAGATTGCTGCCCGCCTACCAGGTAGGACGGACAACGAAATAAAGAATTTCTGGAACTCCACAATTAAAAAGAGGTTAAAAAACACCACTAGTACAACATCCACCTCCCCAAACAACAGCGACTCTAATTCAGACATCAAGCCTGCAGCTGGCCTAATGGCAACTACAATCTTCATGCAAGAATACGACGTCGCTCCGCCGCCTAATGTCTGCATGGATTCCTCCTCTTCCTCCTGCTCATCCATGCAAATGCAACCCCAATTCACAAACCCTTTCAACCCTCATCTTCCCATTTTCGACGTAAACGGCGTCGCTGGGACGGCTAATTCTTTCTTCAACTTGCACCAACAAGAGGAGGAGCAGTTTTTGGGGGATTACGGGGTGGTGGAGCCGTACGTGATGGGCTTGGAAAATGACCTTTCTGTCCCTGGGTTGGAGGTCAGGGGCACTTATGGTCATGTGGACAAGTTGAATAACAATAATAATAATAATAATAGTAGTAGTAACCAAAGCTGCATCAAAGTAGAGGAATTTGTTGGGACTAATAATAATAATGGTGGAAATAATTGGGAGGGAGAAAGCTTCAAAATGGGAGAATTGGATTGGGAGGGTTTGTTGGCTAATGTCTCTTCTTTACCTTACCTTGATTTCCAAATTCAATAATTCCTTTTTTACCCCCCTCACACACACACGCGCGCAATATTTGACTTATGAGAGTGAATCTCGATGAGATGCCGTTCTTGAGCGAAATTTATCCACCTTTTGTATCCCTCTTTTATTTTTTATTTTTGAATAAAAAATCGGATTAATAGGTAGATGGACGTGTACATTTTCATGAGTACAGCCTAGGATGAACATATATACCTCCCCAAGATCAATGGTCTCTTTCTCCTAAACCAAAATGTGAATACTGATCAATTTGATCCATCATTTCTTACAAAATAAAGGTTATATACTTGTTCAATTTAATTCCATTTTTTTTTATATAGATCATCGACCAATAATTGTAATGTGAAGGTGAGTGTAGCTTTGAAAGTTTATGCAAAATTAATAAGATTGCTTAGTGTAGCAGAGAAATATGTAATTAGTGGATTTTTTTTTAAAATTTCATTTCTTTGTCGTACAATATTGGAACTTTCGTGTATTCCTTATTCATGCAATATTATCAGTTTGGCTCCAACCATTCTCATACCTACCATAGGATTATATATTGGGCGATTCAATAATAAAATGAGAGCTGAGTTAGCATTTGATGTAATTAGTGCCATGGTTTCAAAAACAACCACATGCACCATTTGATGATTATATTATGCAAACATTTATACTTGTGTACCAGTGTACGAACTGGCTTAAGAACTTGATCAAAGTTTGACGTCGACGTATATATACTTAAAAAAAAAACGTGTGCAAGACAAGATTAGCATATATATAGTAACTCAATTTCGAAGTTAATAATCCTTGAAGAGTACCATATAGTAGTAGCATACTAGCATATATCCTTAAGAGGCATTTTGGAAGTTAATAATTAAAACTCAATTTGCATATAGTTAATTAATTAATTTTGCAAGTTGCTTTTCACAAAACGACACAAGTCATAATTAGTTGGCATGTTTCATGAATCATATGAGCCATAGCCGTTGACTATAAACCACCAACCAATTATGTTATCATATTCTCCTTTTAAACGTGATGACGAATATATAATAAGTAAATTAAGAAGAATGCGCCCTAGTCGACCAAAATTCAATAATTATATACTTTTAATTCTTGATCACTTCAAGGTATAATGTATGTGATCATGCATTTAAGCAGATCTACACAAATTAATTGGTAAATGTCGTACTGTAAATATTAAAGATCTAACTATTTAGGGTTTCTTCGATGCATATAGGAGATCAGGCTCCTTATCCTGACTTAGACGTCCTTTGATGTATACACCTATATATATGTACCTTTATGTTTTGATGAAATTATAGAGCAGGAATTCTCTCTATATATGTCCCACCTGTCATTCCTTTTCATATTAAAAAAAAATCATTTAATCTAAAAGCTCGGAATTGTAGAAAGACGTGAAATTTTGACTTTACTCTTTGGGGTGTAAGCTCATTGGTGAACAATTTCTTTTAGTATGTATGATATTTGTTTCAACCCAAAATGTGAGCTTAAGCAATGAAAATTTTCATCTCTTCTAAAAATTTGAGCTTGGAAAAATGTGTGGAATCAATTCACTTACATTAGTTTCCTTAAGATTGTATACATTATACGTTTTTCACAATCCTTTTACATTAACAAATGATCTTTTATATTTTTTCATTATCCAAAATGCACTAAATAATAAAAAAAAATCTGAAAACTTTCCGGCCTGCTTGTTAGTTTGTATAAGCCCATTACCAAAATACAAGATCTTATATCGTTGATTCAGATATATAAGAGGTTACAATAAACTCTTCATTTCCAAAAAGCCCATTGGGCAATATTGTAGACTACCTTATACAAAGTTAAGACAAATTTGGAAGGCGTTGTGACAGTTTTTTCATTTTCCTTTTTTATATAAAGACAAGGAATCAACAATGAATAGATTGAGATACATTATAGCAAATCAGTTGAGAATATTTAAGGATTGACGTGAATTTAAAATCCTTCACTCTTAATTAATTTTGAACGTTTTATAGAGATAAGTTTTTATTTTAAATGCTTACAGCCTTACACTATACATCAATCAATCAATCTAATGCAACTTAAAATATTTCACATGATTATAAAAAAAATAGTTTAATGGTACGAGAATTTGAAATGATGCATATTCAATCTTTTGAAAATAATTCTTGTACAAATTCTGCCAGAAAACGTGAAAAAAAAGGAAAAATAAATAAACGTCGCCTGAGAGATTCGAACTCTCGCGGGGAAACCCCATGTACTTAGCAGGCACACGCCTTAACCACTCGGCCAAAGCGACTTTGATGCTTATTTTTATTATTATTTCATTATCTAATATTATAAAGTCATTGTTTCTAACCTTGATATTTTGCTATAATCTCTATATCCTTATACGTAAATCTGAAAAGAATATAAGATATCATTAATAAACATATCATGTGTTAAGAGTAAAATATAAAAAGAACACAACAAAAACAGGATATCCTATGTGATTTTTCTTGTAGCAAAATCTTATTTATTTTTAGATACAGTACCATCCCCTTATAGTTTTTCAAAAGAAAGAAAAAAAGCTTGAATCTCAGGAAAATAGACTCACACTATTAATATATAGATAAAGATGTGTTATCATTAAGAATCAGCTATTTTAATTTTTACAAACTCAAGTGTTGGATTTAACTGGACTTTTTCAATAACTAGAAAAGAAAAGGCACTGCAGTAGAATAACAACCAATTTCTTGACCCAAAGTCCATACAAGTTTATAGCCCGAAATTAGGCCCATAAACATAAATCCTGAAGCTATACAATCAAAAAGTTTAATTTCTAAAAATGGAAGGACAGTGGTGTAATTTCGATCATTAGGAAAAAAGTTGAGTAAAACATTCTTCCAGACAGGACAATGGGGAAATAGAGGAAAAACTAACAAGTAGGAAATTAATAGATTCAATAATTTTGAGGGATCAATGATTAAGACATGTATATCCCTATTTTTTATTTTATTTTTAATAAGGGAGAGACGAGAAATTCTCCCACATGTACCGTTAGCTCCTAAATCTGGTGGATTATAAATCGAGGAATGTGCTTAAATAGCAGACACGCGTGGGATAGAGCGACAAGATTCAGTCCTCACAACGCACCTATTCAAACTTGCATTGTCGGGAAACTTCTCCCAACAAGTCTTACCACTTGGTTATGTCTCTTGAATCCCTATTTAATTTCCCTGTTTAAAAACCCTCGATACATGTAAACCATATATATTCCCATGCCCCTTTCTCTCATATCACACATCTAAACACGTACTCTCTTAATTTGAGTGCAATGGCGATTGGGGAGTCAGAAGAAGAAGCGCTATTCCGATCATACCCTTATGCAGTGTACTTTGTGCAGAGCCCTTCAAACAGCAGCAACATTAACATTAACGAAGAAGCCGCCCGTCTGGCCCTCTCCCGCTACTCCTCCTCTCATGGATCCAACAACTCCTTCACCAAGAAACTTGATGAAAAAACCACTACTACACCTCTCGGAATTATTAATACCAAAACTCTTGATCAACAACAACATGATCATATTTATGATTCGAATAGAGGGTGGATTAACTACTTGTCTTTCGGTTATTCCCATTCCGGCTGGTGGATTTTGTTTCAGTTTACTTGGAGGTTTTTGCTCAGCTTCTTCATTGCTTTGCTTGTTTTTTATCTCGCCGTTAAGTCCCCTCCTCCCAACTTTTCAATCAAGGTACGTACCACAACTTATATAATTCCCTTTTTTTTCTCCATAATTATTCTCTTAATTAATATTAATTATGCTAGCTAGTACCTACTTTAATTATCTCATACTTCCTTACTAGCTTCATTTGATAAATTTTGATCCGGACACCAGTTAGATTAATGTCTCTTTATTCTTTCTTCCTAGCTAGATCTATTTGTTAATGTTGTTTCTAATTAATCAAGAGTGCTTATATGAATTAGGTTCACATGAACTTTGTTTTCTAAAGTACAAATTAGTATACAACATAATATGATTTAAAAATTGGTATACAACATAAATAAATTACATGTTTTAGTGAAGGAAATTCACATGCAATAGTATGATGTATGTAATATTAAGAATTCTTTTTATGGAATATGAAGGAACTGATGGTTGTTTTACTCAACGTGGATAGCCAATTTTTGTCTAGCCCAAACTTAAATGATATCTAGGCCCATAAAAAATAATATGTACATTGTATTTGAGTTGAGTCCAGCCAAGGTTAATAAGCCCAAGTATATATAGTTGAATTGGACCCAATATTATTGGGCTGGTGGGCTGAAGAACATAGCTAATGTACTCATTGTAAATTATTGGAATTTGGAATAGAAATGTTTTCAGCCACCTAAAACTTTTTTTTTGGTATTTGTTTGAATCTGATGAAATATTACTATTTTAACCAACAAAATTTGTGACTATAGCAGTATAGCTTGATGAAATACATTTTGTCATTTTGTATTAGATAAACTCTAAGGTCATGCTGTTTCATATTTATTTTGTATAATATACTGTTTTTCAATAATACTCAATTTTCATATTCTTTTATCATCAAGTTCCAAAAAATTGTAATAATATAAATTATTAAATGAGATGTATAATACTCCCTCCGTCCCATAGTTTATGGTAAAGTTGTCATTATTTTTGTCCCATAATTTATATTAAAGTTGATTTATCAATTTATCACATATAAAATACTAATAAACAATTCTTTCTACCCCCAACTACCCATCACTTATCACGTTATCACATAAAATATTAATTAACACATCTTTCTACACCAACATTTTATCATAAATTCCTTATGAACATTAAGAAAGCCATAAATTATGGGATTGAGGGAGTATTATAGATAATATGATACATGCCAAAAAAGTCAGATCTTGTCGTTCAAGAAATCAAATGATTTTGCTTTTTGTTATTAGTTCTTTTTAACCCTTTATATTTTGTCGACCTGGATGGAAGTCACCTTCATGCATCCATTGTGTTTCATCACTTATTTCAAATCAATCTAGGTGTTATGTTATAAGTTAAAATACCAAAATGTATTAAAGAACAATATATAAAAATTTATTGTGTGCAACGAATTTAAATTAAGTTTTATGTGTGCTCCTTACTCATTTACCGACTAATCCATATATATTTTTTAATCATTGCTTAATGAATTTTATTTGAGAAATTTGAGATGGTCTCCCAAAAGAGATGGCCTCAAAGGCTGGGTCTTGTATGCACCCGAGTGCATCATGTACTCATAGTGTATTTTAAAAACGCATAACTTGATATGCTGAAAAGTGCAATTTATTTACACATAAAAGTGCAATTGTTAATGTGAGAACATAGTTGCACTGTTTGGAATAGTCGCACGTTCCTATTTTGTATAATTACACGCTTCTAAAATGCACTATGAGTGCACCAGGTGCACATGAGACTCACTCCTTTTAAATATGTATATTTGTAATTTGATGCATAATTTGTGGGTAGCTAGTCAAGTGCGTTTATTTTGCTCCACTAGACAGGCCATGATTAAGGGATCGATATCGATCTAAAGACACGAATTAACATTATATCTAGCTCAGGTACTTATATATAGTGTTGAAATATTGAATAAAAATATTATTATTATTAATTTTAATTTATTATAGAAATGAAAATCATTTCCCTTTTTCAAGTATCAATACATTGTAGGGTCCAACAATAATAACAACACTTGAAAATTAATGATAAATATCTTTGAAATGGTAACAAATGGGGGTTTATATGATGGCAATTCAATGGGGTTGTTGAACCATTTAGTTCAAGATAAATTGGTAATATGTACACAAAAAGATATTTTACTCAAGACATTTTAATTTTTACTCAAATAATAGTACCACAATCCCAATAGGTAAATTGGATCATATATCGGGTAAAAAAATATTCTAAAGTATAAATTTTCTCAAATTATTATTCTAAGACACAATTGCACTTTCTCATATGCAGTCGAACTTGCACATTATTTAATTGAATAATATGTAAATTCGACTACGTATATATAAGTGGGAAAAAAAAAATTACACCTTAGAGTATGAATCTCTCAAGTCTCAATTCTGTATATGACTGATGCCCTGAAAAACAATGTATGACGTAAGTTGTTTTCAAGATAATTAATTAATTATAGGTCATCAATTTTGCAGATTGCAGGAATTCGAGAGTTTAGATTAGGAGAGGGAGTGGATGGTTCTGAAGTGACAACAAAGATACTAAGCTGCAATTGTTCCATTAATTTAATCATAGATAACAACTCCAAGCTATTTTCTCTTCACATCCAGCCTCCAATCGTTCAAATATTTTTTGACCACCTCCCTCTTGCAATGTCACGGGTAATTAACCTAATTTTCCTCAATTTTGATGGTAACATTGGACAAATTATAAAAAATTGAGTTTTGACTTTGTTTTACAGAGGAAAGACAGAGAACTGAATGCTGGAAATGATGATATAACAATGTTTAGGTTAAACGTTGGGACAAGAAATAAGGCAATGTATGGTGCAGGAAGGAACATGCAGGATTTGCTTGAATCTGGAAAAGGGTTACCCTTGGTAATTAGGGTGAGTTTGAGATCAAGATTCCATGTGGTTTGGGGAATTATTGCACCTAAATATCATCATGAAGCACACTGTTTGGTGGTCTTAAGTGATAAATACGATAAGAAACATAGGACTCAAGTTTATAACAGTACGTGCGTTGTTAATTCATAGCGTTGTTGTTTGTTTTGTATAATTAATTCATAGTATTGTCATATTATGCTATTATATGTATTCGATGGATTTTTATGTGGAAATAGAATAGTCGTCATTCATATTGTATTTAATTATACATATGTAAACCAAATTAAATAAGTTAATACTGTTTATGGGAATATTCTGGTCTCTCATGTATATTTTGTTATTTCTGGGGGAAAAAGTGAATTTGATATACTCACACAAATTTGTACAACATATAACAATAGTAAGAGAGGAATGGGCATAAACAGATTAAAGTTACTATAGGAGCGGAAAGATAACTTCATTTTAAAATTTTATCCCAAAATAAAGTTTTGAAGATTTGAAAGCACTATTGAGAATGGCTACTAAGTTAGGAATTAAACATAATATCCATAGTACGGCCGCATGCTTCCATTCATCATTAATTTATTTATAGGTCAAATCTGTGACTAAGGAGATTCACTTTTTTCTTTATTTATTAATTAAATCGGTGACTCGAATTCATAATTTTTTTAATGTGTGTAATGATGTTCTAACCGTACGTAACAGAATTGATTTCTTTCTGGTCTTGAAACATAGTCATTATCTGTGGGTATTATAAGAAATTAACATATTCTTCGAATATTATTTTAAAAAATTATGCGTGTACATGTATAAAGTACTAGAATCCAACATTGACGAAGTTTCCTATTTACTTATTTAGTGCTTCGAGTTAAGTGGCCACTACGAAGTTTATGGAGTAATCAAAAATTGCATGTGCAATAAAATATTAAGCATAAAAGTAAATGGAATAGGGGCTTGTGGAAACCACACGCACATCTAGTATTGTTAAACGAATTAGGGTGAGTTTAACCCATCAAGATTCCATGTGGTTTGGGGGAATTATTGCACCTAAATAAATCATTTTTAACTGTTTGGTGGTTTAAGTGATAAATACTCTAATAAACATAGACTCAAACCCTAACAGTAGCGGGTTGTTAATTAAACCACCAATCTATAAAAAAAAAAAAAAAAAAAATGTTCAAACATTAACATTACATAATGACAAAAATTCGATCCAGAATAGTCCATCATCTTTATTTAATTAAATGTTCAAACTATAAAATTAGTTCCCATCATCTTTAATAACATAATTGATTCTGGTCCTAAATGAAATTTTGTTAATACTATAAAATTTGTATTTGATACATTTATAAATTAATACCATAATATTAATTTATAATTATAATGATATCAATTTCATATTATGAACAAATTTCATAATAGAATTTATAAAAATATTATATTATTATTTTATATTGGATTAATATTTTACTTATTTATTCAATTCAATAGAAATTCAAAAATAGGAAAAAAATATTGAATTGGAGAGGATTAATTATTAATTGACTAAATCAAATAGAAATATTTAATTTGTAATTGATTGGCCATAATTGATTTTTGCCTTATTTAAATTTGTGAAAAAACTTTAAAAAAAATTAATTAAAAAATTAGAAAATAAAAAAAATAAAAAATTGAGTATATATAAATATAAACGGGCTAAAAATTATTGTGTACATGTTAAAGTACTAGAATAACCCGACGAGCCCGTGGGCTTATTTAGTCCTTCCAAAAAGGGCTCGATTTTAAACGGGTAATCCCAAATTGCATGTGCAACCCTAAAATATTAGGTTTAAAAGTAAATGGAATAGGGGCCCGATTAACAATGCTACACGCACATCTAATAAACAATCAAACTCCATCCAGCTCAGATAAAAGCATACACCAATTATAATATATACTATCAATTTTATATAATATCTTCATGCAGTAATTAATACTTCATTCGTCCTGATTTTAATTATCCATTTTTCATAAATAAGTTTCCAAATAAGGCAACAAAGCAACATTCAATACTATTTAATACTATTATTTCTCTCCACCAAATCCACTTTACACCAGCGCGATTTCCCCTATTTTATCTGGTATTTCATGTCTTGGATTTGCGTCATATGTCTATGGGCCGGGTGAACCATCTACACCCTAAACACTAAATAATAAACCCTAAATCATGGCCTATTCGGGCCGGGTGACGGAACGGAGTGGGCCGAAATGGACACGTGGCGCAAATTCGAGGCATGAAACACCAGATGAAACACACATGTGAAATAGGTAATTCGAGCCGACTTTACATCATTTAATACTATTTTTTTCCTCCATCAAACCCATTTTACTCACTTTACACCATTTAATATTATTATCTCCTACTTTTTTCTTAATCTCTGTGTCTACAGTAAATGAATAATAAAAAATAGGAGGGGGAGAGTAGTATACTCCTAGGTTTGGTCGATCCTGTATGTATATATTATTATATTTCTATGCAAGTATATACAATTATATTTTTTTTAAAGATCAAGTTTACAAAATCCCTTTCAAACATTTTCAATATTAAATTATATATATTATTATTCTTTTTATACTAAAATTAACTATATCTCCTTTTATTTATGTAAATATCATTATTTTATGGTTTAGTCCTCATAAATTTCTTATTATCCCTTTTAATATTAATAATAAAATAATTTAAAAAAAATATAAATAATAAATGTTCAAATAAAAAGACAATTAGATTAAGTCGATTTTGTTCTGTACGATTTTTTTTTTTTTTATAAACAGCTAAAGAAACATATTTCATTAAAAAGAGGAAATGGAGTACAAAGGTATTTCCACCTTTACATAATTTGAAGCAAAAATAACATGAACTTATGGACACCTATAAACCTTCGGCTCCAGCTTTTGCAAGGAAAGATTGCTGACCTCCTATTACACCAGTGATTTAATCTGAGTTTATTCCTCTAGCTCAAGAAATGAGAATTTTTTGCTTTTGAAATTTTCGCCACTATTCAAGATCAAGTTCATGCTTTGATTTCTTCCGTGAGTTTTGTCACATTTGATTCTATATTTTCAAAGAGTTTATCATTTCTAGTTTTCCAAATCAACCAAACCTCAATTTGGATGAATTTTAATATTATAATTTACGAGTTCGATCAAATGGATTCTGAATTTTTCAAGGTCTCCTTGATCTACTTGATGTTATATCGAGTTAAATTATTCCATTGAATTGCAATAACTTTTTCTAGGAAAGTCCCTTAAATAATTGAGTAACACTCCTATAAAACAAGTCTACACAAGAATTATATTATTGTTATATGCTAAAATTATCACTGTTATGTAAAAATATATATATATATATATATATATTGTTTAAATAATATTTTACATTTTTTAAATAGTGAAAAATTTTATGCATGACAGTTAATTTTTATGTATGACAGTGATAATTTTTATACATAACAGTGATACTGAAAAAAATTAAGAGGGGTGTATTGGTTGTGCAGTCTGGAGGATTTTTTTAGACTTTTAAAGTGTGGGGGTATTCAATCCGCATTTTTAAAAGTCTTTAAAAATCCTGAGGTATTCAATACGGATTTTAAAAAGTCTTAGAAAATCTTTATGTATTCAACAGTCTATGGATTTTAATACTCTATGGATTTTCTTTGATTCTTTTCCAAAAATATGAATAAATTTCACTCTCCAAAATCTCTTCTAACAACCAGAGATTTCAACGTATTCTTTCAGAGGACTCTGAAGACGAAAGGTCAGAAGAAAAAAACATTCGTAATACTTTTCATTTAAACAAGTAATACTTTCTATTTAAACAATTTATACTTTTCATCTAAACAAGTTATACTTTTCTTTTAAATAAGTAATACTTTTCTATTTAAATAATTTGTACTTTTCACCAAAATAAGTTATACTTTTCTTTTAAACAAGTAATACTTTTCTATTTAAAGAAGTAATACTTTTCTATCTAAACAAGTAATATTTTTCTATTTAAACATGTAATACATTTCATTTAAACAAGTAATACTTTTCTATTTAAATAAGTTATACTTTTCATCTAAACAAGTTATATTTTCTTTTAAATAAGTAATAATGTTTCTTTTAAACAGGTAATACTTTTCTATTTAAACAAGTAATACTTTTCTATTTAAACAAGTAATATTTTTCTATTTAAACAAGCAATACTTTTCAGTTAAACAAGTAGTACTTTTCTATTTAAACAAGTTATACTTTTCATCGAAACAAGTTATACTTTTCTTTTAAACAAGTAATATTTTTCTATTTAAATAAGTAATATTTTTCTATTTAAACAAGTAATATTTTTCTACTTAAACAAGTAATACTTTTCATTTAAATAAGTAATACTTTTCATTTGAACAAGTAATATTTTTCTATTTAAACGAGTTATACTTTTCATCTAAACAAGTAATACTTTTCTTTTAAACAATTAATATTTTTCTTTTAAACAAGTAATACTTTTCTATTTAAACAAGTAATGTTTTTCTATTTAAACAAGTAATAATTTTCATTTAAACAAGTACGGAAGCTAACTACAACAAAGAACGGAAGCTAATGCATGGAGAACGAGTATTGATAATGCTATGTGGGAAATGAAGCCGAGGTATATGGTGATGGAAATGAAGATGATGAGAATGAAGATGAGAATAATAATGATGAATAATAATGTTTTTTTTTTTGAACTAATATATTTTTGGTATTTTTCTAAACAATTTGGATAACTTTTTTTATATACAAGTGTGTTCCATATACATTTGCATCAATAGTTCCAGCGTCGGAGTCTATGGAAATCCTGGTAAATCAATAAAAAAGTGTATTCCACAATCATGTCAAGTCTATGAAAATACATGTAAATCAATAAAAAAAGTCAATCAAACTCTGCATGGAGTCTATGGATTTTCTAAATCCAAATACTTTTTAAAGTCTAAAAAAATTCAATAGAATCTCAATTGAATACACCCCTCTAAATTCACGATGGGCTCGGGTTTATAAAAATAAAATTGATTTTAATGATTTCTACGTAAACACTTCCATACACGGACGAATCAATGATTACATTTCACGGGTTGGCGAAACTCAATGTACATATCACTACTACACATTTGAGCTTGGAGAGCTCCACTTGGACAGCCCTTTTTCGAATAGTTCTCCAAGTGGTCCTTTGGAGAACGGTTCTATTAAAAAAAAAGACAGCGGTTCATAACCGCTGTGCAAGGGTACTTGGAGAGCAGTTTTGAACCGCTGTCCAAGGTAAAACTTGGAGAGCTGTTCATAATCGCTCTCCAAGTGAATTAATTTTTTATTTTTTTTTTGGTAAAGCTTGTATTTTTTGTTTTATTTTTTTGTTTTTGTAAATTCTTTTTATGTACAATTCAAATATTTTATTCTTTAAATTCTCGTGTTATTTATTTTTAATATCCGTCTTATATAATGAGATTAAAACAAACCCTTATGTAAAACTTGTTCATAATATTAAATTCATAATATTACACTTACGAACTTGTATCACTATTAATTCTTATAAATTAATACCTATAATATTTAATATTCTTATAAATTAATTCAATTTTGTCTAAGTATTACTTATTTAGATAGAAAAGTACTATTACTTGTTTAAATAGAAAAATATTACTTGTTTAGATAGAAAAGTATAACTTGTTTAAAGAAAAGTATTACTTGTTTAGATGAAAAAATATTACTTGTTTAAAGAAAAATATTACTTATTTAGATAGAAAAGTATTGCTTGTTTAAATAGAAAAGTATTATTTGTTTAGATAGAAAAATATTACTTGTTTAAATAGAAAAGTATTACTTGTTTAGATAGAAAGGTATAACTTGTTTAAAGAAAAGTATTACTTTGTTTAGATGAAAAAGTATTACTTGTTTAAAGAAAAATATTATTTATTTTGATAGAAAAGTATTAATTGTTTAGAAGGAAAAGTATTACAAGTTTAAAAGAAAGGTAGTTAAAAAAAAGTAAAAGTAAAAAATATAATTTTAATTTAATTTAATTTAATTTAAATTTATATAAAAAAATTATTATATAAAAATGTGATTGAATTAATAAATAAGATAATTGAAATAAAGAATTTTAAAAAAATTTGTAAGAAAAAACGATGTTTAGAACATATAGAATTAATTTCATTAAATAAACACAAGAAAGCAAGTGCCCGAGCGGAATTGATCCTCGCTTAGGCGCCCAAGGTCCTGTGTTCGGTCCCCCATGGGAGCGAATAATTGCTTCAATTAATTGGAAAATTTGGTGGCTTATATATGAGATGCTTGGTGGGTCCGTGCCTAAAAATTGATTTTTTCTTTTTAAAAAAAAGTGTTGGACAGCGGTTGAAAACCGCTCTCCAAGTGAACCCTTGTAATGCGGTTAAAAACCGCTGTCCAAATGCGATTTCTTGGACAGCGGTTTTTTATCAGCTGTTCAAGCTTGGACAGTTGTTACTTGAAGAGCGGTTATAACAGCTCTCCAAAGTCATTTTTCACAGCTGTCCAAGCCCAAATGTGTATTAGTGTATTAACCAAAAAAATTCTTACAGATCTATTGAAAAATTAACAAATGAAATTCGTAGGATATTAAAAATACTCTGGTTATTATGATTTTGACTATTAAAAGAATTTTGGGGCTCTTGATCAAAATTCCTCCATAAATTTTCCTTAATAAAAAGTAATTGTAGGGAAATGATTGATGAAAAAAATTAAAAATGAGAAGATATATAGCTAATCAAAATAAAATGGTTATTTATTTTGAGTCATTAAAAACTGATCGATTGATCATCTTCTTATACGCATTAATCAGCAACCACCACAATATATTGTATACTCCCTCCATCCCATTGTATTTGTCTCACTTCTTTTGGTTCAATTATTTAAAAAATAATAATAAAATAATAAAAAAGGAGTGTAATTTTGGGTATTGGGAGAGGGGAAAAAGTATGTGGAGTAGTGAGTGATATTTTTTGTAATATTATGTGAAAAATGAGGATAAAAATTATGAGTAGTGAGAGTTATTTTTTTTTTTATAGAATAAGAAAGTTATAGTGGGACGTTCATTAAAAGAAAGTGGGATAATTTTAGTGGGACGGAGGGATTTTAAATTATGTTTTACCTTAATTTTAGTGATTGATGTATTCTTGTAGAGACACCACATCATTTTTATTGGAGTAGTATAATCTCTCACGGAAATGAGATGCATATAAACTTCAAATATTATATTTTTATAGATCATAAGCAGACAAAAAAAAGTTGGAACATAATTAATTCCCAAGTTTTGGAGGGACACAATGGCCAACTGAAAAATAAAATAAAATTTAAGCATATAACTATATAAGCACTAACTCATGCATGCATATCGAAAATTTTGTTATTTGAACGACATTATGTTCCATTAACAATTTTTTATTAATATACCTAAGACTGAAATGGAGATGGCAATATCAATACGTACGGTTTAAAAAGTAACCACATAGGTCATTTTCTCGCTTTAGTTATCAATTTGGACTCCGTTTATCTTAAGAAGAATGTCGACATATATACAAATTTTATACATATGATGAACTAATCTGTCATTAATATAGCAAAACACAAGAAATATAAATAATAAATTACATACATTAATCAAATAAAAAAAGGCTCGACTTCAGAAATGTAGACAATAAAATTTTAATTCACGATTTAATCGTTTTGATTAAAGAACCACTATGCAATATTAGGAAACTATTTTAGAAATTAAAGAATTTTCACACTCTCTATAAGTTCAACTTTTAGACAGATAAAATTATTTCATGATATCAAAGTCTTTAGCTCACGCCAATGGCAACTCAATCAACAAGTGAGGGTAGGGAATCATGTGCAAAAAATATAATTTAACATTTTTTTATAAGTTCGAACTTTTAAATCATGTAATAAAATTCTTTCATACAATTGGTCGATGTATTAAAGATCCAACAGCTTGAAAATTCCAAGTGGAATAAAAAAGTGGCACCGAGGGAATTGAACTGAATGATAATTAAATATTCTTGGACGTGGAATGATCTTCTTAACTAATTAGTACACCATTAGCTAGATTCCACTTTGAATTATATATATCTTATGATTTTTTTTTTGTCTTAACGAAATAAGATTGTGGGTTATCATGTGGGATTGGTCATTTATCGGTAATAAGATAAGATCCATTTAATTGGCTTCCTATCAAAATCAACCGCTGTAATATACTTATAACCCTATCAAAGAAGTAATCTTGAATTTAAAAAAGAAAGATTACATTCCGAAAAGTCAAACTAAAATTAGGTACACCAACTTATTAACCTGAAATTGGCCAATTAAATCCCGTTACAATACGACGGTGATAAAGATTCTTCTTAAAAAAGAAATGAATTCATCAAGACGTCTATGATACATATTGGGCTGTATATATATTTTTCACTCAGACTTGGAAAATCAAATATATATTATACATCAATCTGTTATAGTAATATTTAATGATACATAAAATATAATTTTTAAGTAGGAGGTTAAAGTATTTGACAAAAAAAATTATAAATTATTTGATAATTTTAAAAAAAAAAATTGTTTTAAATTTAATATATATATATATATATATATATGATTTGGAGATTGGGTGATGAGATAGGGTATTAACTTATAAAATTTTAATTTTAAAAAATGGAATATCACGACTTAATAGATTATTATAAATTAAGAAGCTGAGTCAAACAGGCTCTGAATGTTGTGGAGGACCGAGGGTAGATTCGAATCTTGTTACTTATTTGCTTTCGGCACGAATTTTAATGTGTGAGTTATTTATTAGTAGTATTTAAAGTGATAAAGTTGATTTTGATTTAGAGTATTTTAGTCATTTCAACCTTATTACTAAAGTAGATAATTTTTTTGGTTAAAAATAATGGCATGGCATGTTGTAACAAACCATTTCGGAAAAAAGGGATAAACAAGTTTGGGACGGATTTATTTTGAATATCCTGAATTATTAATTTAAGAGGTGCACTTGTATGAAACTGTCTCATGATGAGACGGGACATAAATTGAGTTTTGACGCTTTAACACTTTGAGAGGGGTGAATGTGATTTGTGTTAGGTTGTACCCCGTCTCATGTATGAGAGCGTCTCATATGAATTTTTATCTAAATTTAAACATGTATATTTATGGACGTATAAGCTTAATTATTAAGAGCTCGTTTGTTATGTATGAAAAGAAAGGAAAACTCAAAACAGGGGAAAACAAATCATATCCTACCTTTTTAAGTGTTTGTTATATTTGATGGTTTTTCCTTTTGGCCCGAATGCCCGCATTTTCTTTTCCCATTTTTACATGATTATACATCCCACCTTTTAGGTGGTATTTATAATACCAAGCATTATCCCTCCTAGGCGGTATTTATAATATCAATCAAGATTTAATCCATCCTAACAAACACTTAAAAAAGTGAAATATATCACATGGGTAAATAAAAATTATCACATGATTTCGTATCTTTTCATATCCCATACCACATAACAAACTGATGATGTAAATGCAATATCTATGGAACAGCCGTACTAATACTTTTCAGGATCAGAAGTAATACTGTGGAGATACTCTTCAGCACTGATGAATCAGGAAGTGTTGTTCAGGTCCACTGAGTTATTCAGGATGGACAGATGTCTGCTGAATGGTTCAGGATTGGTAGAAGTCTGTTGAATGGTTCAGGACGGGAAAAGTCTACTGAGTGCCACATGATGGAAAATAACTCTGAATCTGTTAGTGTCGGTTTTAAAGGCGAGCGAAGGAGAATCTAGAGCAGTTGCGCGTAACAGATTCTGTTAGAAGTTGTTAGGAAGGTTGGGCTCTATAAATAGGTGTGTTTAGTCATTGATTAAGAAGAAGAATAATAGAAGAATTAGAGAGAGAATTCACTTGAGATCTTAGAGAGATTCAAAGTTCATTTAGAGATTCAAAGTTCTCAATCACATCGATTAGAACTTGGTGAATGTTCGGAAGATTGAACGGATTTGTATCTTGTAATATTTGATTGAGTGATAGTAAAGTCGTCACTGATCCTCCGTGGATGTAGATCACATTGATCGAACCACGTAAAATCGTTTGTTGTGTTCTTGATCGTTTTATCGTTGTTATTTTCTGGATATTTGTGCTAGGAGTCTTAGTTGCAGATTAGAAAAGGTATTAGTTGAATTAGACTATTGTTCTAACAAGTGACGCCATCTGTGGGAAGAAGGATTCAACTATGGCAACATCGATGAAACTGGAAGTTGAAAAATTCACAGGGAAGAATGACTTCGGGTTATGGAAGATAAAGATGAGAGCTCTTCTCATACAATATGGATTAGCAGAGGCTTTCAATTCTGCAACCGAATGGGCATCTTCGAGCAATCAGGCAAAAAAGGATGAGATCCTCATGAAGGCACATAGTGCGGTTATTCTGTGCTTGGGGGACAAACCACTCCGAGAAGTAGCTAAAGCCAAATCAGCCATAGAGGTTCTTCAAAGATTGGAGGAATTGTACCAAACCATGTCAGTTACCAACAAGCTCTATGTTAAACAGAAACTTCATGCCTTCAAGATGATAGAGGATAAGAATCTTGGAGATCAGTTGGATGAATTCAATCGGTTGGCTGATGATCTGGAGAGTCTTGATGTAAAGCTTGAAGATGATGACAAGGCATTGATGCTCCTGAATTCTCTGCCCAAATCCATGGAGAACTTCAAATATACATTGTTGTTTGGAAGACAGGGTCAAGTCAGTTTTGATGATATTCAAACTGCACTGAAGACCAAGTTCCTACAGATTCAGGTTGACAAGAAACAAACTCAGGGCACAACTGATGGCCTGAATGTGAAATTCAAGAAAGGGAAGAAACCATTTCAAAAGAAGAAGAATCAGGAGGGAAAGAGGAAAAATAATACTCAGAAAACTCCTTCAGATTGGGTTGAGAAGAGGAAGTGCTTCTCATGTCACAAATCCGGACACCTGAAGAAAGATTGTCCTGAAAGGAAAGACAAAACTGATGAGAAACCTGCAGATGCAAATGTGGCAAATGAAGGCTATGAGAGTGCTGAGGATATGACAGTTACTGATGGGAGAATCAGTAATGAGTGGGTTATGGACTCAGGTTGTTCTTTTTATATGTGTCCAAATGAACATTTATTCAGAAACTTGAGAAAGTTTGATGGAGGGTCAGTACTGCTGGGGAATGATCAGGCATGTCAGGTTAAGGGGAGTGGATCTATCAAACTAAAGATGTTTGATGGAGTAATGAGGATTCTCACAAATGTGAGGTTTGTTCCTGAATTAAAAAGAAATCTGATTTCTCTTGGATCTCTGAATCTACTGGGGTATGAGTTCAATACCAAAGATGGTTTCATTCATGTTACAAAAGAAATAAGGATTGTCATGAATGGCAAGAAGGAGAATGGACTTTACATTCTTCTGGAAAACTCAGTTTCAGGATCTACAGATGTGACTATGTCAAATCTTGATGTCAATCTTTGGCACAAGAGGCTAGGACATATTGGTGAAAGGGGTCTGAATGAGCTAGCCAAGAGAGAGGCATTTGGAGAAAGCAAGTTAGTGAAGTTGGAATTTTGTGATCACTGTGTGTTGGTAAAGGCAAAGAAACAGACTTTCAGGACAGGTGCTCACAACACTCAGCAGCCTCTGGATTACATACATTCTGACATATGGGGGCCATCAAGAGTTGAAACTCATAGTGGAGGTAAATACTTCATGACTCTGATTGATGATTATAGTAGGAAAGTGTGGGTGATTATCTTAAAGCATAAGTCAGATGCACTTCAGAAATTCAGGGAATGGTTGACAGTGCAAGAGAATAAGACAGGGAAAACTCTGAAACATTTGAGAACAGACAATGGTTTGGAGTATGTTTCTGAGGAATTTCAAAAGTATTGTACTGAGAAGGGTATCACTAGGCATAGAACTGTTCCAGCTAAACTTCAGCAAAATGGGTTAGCTGAAAGGATGAATAGGACCATCCTGGAAAGAGTCAGGTGCACGCTTGCTGATGCTCAGATGCCTAAGACTTTCTGGGGAGAAGCCGTGTCTACTGCTTGTTTTCTGATCAACAAGTCACCCTCATCTGCTATAAAGTGCAAAACCCCAGATGAGTTATGGTATGGAAAACTTTCCGATTACCATAATCTGAAAGTGTTTGGATGTTTGGCTTTTGCTCATGTCAGACAAGATAAGCTTGAACTAAGGGCATTGAGATGTGTATTTGTTGGGTATCCAAGAGGTGTGAAGGGGTATAAGTTGTGGTGCATTGAACCTGGTCAAAGGAAATGCATCATCAGTAGAGATGTAACTTTCAATGAGAATGTTATGGGATATAAGCACAATGGACCAGCTCAGGATGTTGATGGAAACTTAACTGATGATAGTCATTCAGTTGAGGTGGAGCCTGTGTCTGAACAGACAGGGTCTGGGGTTCAGATCAACAATGACCCAGAACCAGCTGAGGAAGATGATCAGATGGATCTGGATCAGTATGAAGATAATCAGGATGCTGGGACAGAAGGTTTTGATCTCAGAAATTATAGCCTGGCTAGAGATAGACTCAGAAGGCAGATACACCCTCCCACCAGATTTGGTCATGCAGATATGGTGTCTTATGCTCTTGTCACTGCAGAAGAAATAGAGTACCAAGAGCCTCGGAGCTATAAGGAAGCTATCTCAGGTGATGATAGTGATAAATGGATTGTTGCTATGACTGAAGAAATTCAGTCACTGGAAAAGAATAACACATGGGTTCTGGTGGATAAGCCAAAGCAGCAGAAGACAGTTAGTTGTAAATGGATTTTCAAAAGGAAAATTGAAGTAAGCGCTTCAGAAAATGTGAGGTTTAAGGCTAGACTGGTTGCTAGGGTGTTCACTCAGGGGGAAGGAATTGATTTCAATGAAGTGTTCTCTCCAGTTGTGAAGCATTGTTCAATCAGATTGTTGCTTTCAATAGTGACTCAGGAAGATTTGGAGCTTCAGCAACTAGATATTAAGACTGCATTTCTACATGGAGATTTAGTATAGAGTATCTACATGCAACAACCTGAGGGCTTCATTACTTCAGGAAATGAGAACAAAGTATGTTTACTGAAGAAGTCCTTGTATGGGTTGAAGCAAAGCCCAAGGCAGTGGTACAAGAAATTTGACAGCTTTATGTTATCAGTGGGGTTTCAGAGATGTAGTTATGACAGTTGTGTGTATCTAGAGAAGCAAGGTGATCAGGTCGTTACACATCTCTTACTATATGTGGATGACATGCTCATTGCTAGTAAAAGCATGAGTAAGATTAACAGTTTGAAAGCTAAACTGAGTGGACAGTTTAACATGAAGGACTTGGGGGATGCCAAGAGGATTCTAGGCATGGATATCTTAAGAGACAGGAAAGCTGGAAAGTTGTTATTATCTCAGAAAGACTATCTTCAGAAGGTGCTGAGAAGATTTCAGATGCATCAGTCAAAGGCTGTGAATACACCCCTAAGCCAGCAGTTCAGGTTAACTAAAGCTCAGTCGCCTAAAACTGAGTTAGAGAAGATACAGATGAGTAAGGTTCCTTATGCTAATGCAGTGGGAAGCATCATGTATCCTATGGTTTATAGTAGGCCTGACCTGGCACATGTTGTCAGTTTAGTAAGCAGGTTTATGGTCAATCCTGGAAGACCTCATTGGGAAGCTCTGAAGTGGATCATGAGATATTTGAATGGATCTACTGATTTAGGATTAATGTTTGAAAAGTTAGGAGATGTGGGAAATCCACTTCAGGGATTTGTTGACTCAGATTTTGCTGGTAGTGTGGACACAAGAAAATCTCTCAGTGGATATGTGTTTATTTTTTATGGCACTGCTGTCAGTTGGAGAGTTGTTCTTCAGTCAGTAGTGGCACTCTCTACAACTGAAACAGAATACATGGCTATGACAGAGGCAGTCAAGGAGGCAATGTGGTTGAAAGGGATTGTGAAGGAATTTGGGATTTTCAGAAGGTTGTGACTATCAAGTGTGACAATCAAAGTACTCTTCACTTAGTTAAGCATCAGGTTTTTCATGAGAGGTCTAAGCATATTGATGTGAGGCTTCATTTTGTTAGAGACGTGGTGGAGAAGAACATTGTTGTTGTGAGCAAAGTCCCTACTGAAGACAATGTTGCTGATATGTTCACAAAGGCCTTACCCAGTTCAAAGTTCAAACACTGTCTGAGTTTGATTCAACTTAGGTCAGTGGGTACTCTCTGAGATCAGAGAGCTTGAGGAAAGGATGAGATGGTTATTGCATTGAGGTGGAGAATTGATGATGTAAATGCAATATCTATGGAACAACCGTACTAATACTTTTCAGATCGGCACATAATCTTGGAGATACTCTTCAAAGACCGATGAATCGTGAAGTATTGTTCAGTTCATCGAGTTATTCAGGATGGATAGATGTCTGCTGAATGGTTCAGGATTGGTAGAAATCTATTTGAATGGTTCAGATTTTGAAAAGTCTACTGAGTGCCTCGGGATGGAAAACAACTCTGAATCTGTTAGTGTCGATTTTAAAGGCGAGCGAAGGAGAATCTAGAGCAGTTGCGCGTAATAGATTCTATTAGAAATTGTTAGGAAGGTTGGGCTCTATAAATAGGTGTCTTTAGTCATTGATTAAGAAGAATAATAATAGAAGAATTAGAGAGAGAATTCACTTGAGATCTTAGAGAGATTCAAAGTTCTCAATCACATCGATTAGAACTTGGTGAATGTTCGGAAGATTGAACGGATTTGTATCTTGTAATCTTTGATTGAGTGATAGTAAAGTCGTCCCTGATCCTCCGTGGATGTAGATCACATTGATCGAACCACGTAAAATCGTTTGTTGTGTTCTTGATCGTTTTATCGTTGTTATTTTCTGGATATTTGTGCTAGGAGTCTTAGTTGCAGATTAGAAAAGGTATTAGTTGAATTCGACTCTTGTTCTAACACAAACGGGCTCTAAGAATAATAATTTTGGGACTTACTACCATAGAAAACGGTCAAAATTGAATTAATGAATATTAGTGAATAGTTAATGTAGTTTGATTTCCATCCATAATTGTATAATAATTTGTTCTATTCTTTATGAAGGTTTAACAAATTAAAGCAAAAATATAAATAATCATAAAGATGTGCAATTTAATTAATAATTAATTTTTTTTTTTTAAAGGCAATCAATTACAATAGTTTCCTAAAATAATTAATTACAATAATTCTTTTTACCATCTGGCACATGGCAACATCATTTCATCTCGTTGTAGACAGGAACCGTAATCACCACAAGAGGGGGACCACCCGAAACCGCACCTCGAAACTGCAACCGCACCGCAACCGGAACCGCAACCAAACAACAGAGGGACCACCACCCCACAAGAGGGGGACCACCACAAGAGGGAATAATATTCTCTCTTCGTGTCTCGAACCCGGGACCTCAAGGTCTCAGGTGGTGGAGCTCTAACCACTTAGCTATCCACGCTTGACAATTAAAAATTAAGTTTAAACCGTACAGAAAAATTACAACAGGAACAGAAAGAGAGGGAAGCTGTGGGTGGGAGTGGAATCGTATGTGTTTCATATTTGAAAAAAAGTTGTGAACGTAACCGCTTCAATTTAGGCCACGATTTTACCAATATATAAATTGATCCTATTTTTTTTTTTTTTTTTCCATTACTTTTTTTTCTATCAAATTATTTATTTTTCAATTATAAGCTTCACTTTTCACAAAACTACAATTAATGTATCAAAATTATTTTTACTTGAAAAAAATTGATCCATACAGGTTAAAAATTCTCATTCTCACAACAAAAATAATTTTCTATAAAAAAAGAAAATTATACCTACTTTTGTGATTTTTTTTAAATTACCCACTTTTGTGATTAATATACTTTTAAATGTGGATAGTGGATCCCATAAAAATCAAATGAAAAGTGGGTCATGTGAGTAAAAAAAAAAATCTAACAGAATATATAAGTCCATTCACTATAAAATGAGTATATAATTTTTTCAATGAAGTTGGGTAATGATGTGCAAAAAAGTGCTCAAGAGATGACCTGTAATTCAACGGGGATTCGTACGTTGAATGTTGAAAAATCGTTCGAGTTTTGACTGCAGGAACCTCGTCAATCTCCACGTAGGTACCTGAAAACACCTGGACTCGAGGGAGGACCAGGTTTGATTATCTCATCTTCTGAAATTTCTCCACCACGAACGATAATACTTGAAAAACAAGTCGGAGGGGGCTCTCCAACGCTCAAGTCAGTTATCATTCTTAATCTCAGGTGAAATCGTATTCAGAAGCTCAATTCAAAGTATTCAAGTGTAAGAAAATAAAATCAGGTGATTGTGTGTTTTGTGCTACCTGGAATGGATATTTAAATACCTCCAGCCGGAGTTTTCTCTATTTCCCCCCACTCCCCATGTTTAGATCGTGGGTTTACCTTAATCTTCATTCCCTTTTGAGTTGGCCCACGTTCCCATGTACTTTTCTCCCTTTTCCGGGTCATTAAAACGAGTCTTAGATCATAATTCCCCAATTCCACTTATTTCGCAACCTCCAACACCCTGTACCCGGATCCCCTGAATATCGGAACTAACTCCCTGAATCCGCTACCTGATTCATGCGGATCAGGACTCTCCCATCGTTGATATCCTCTCTTTCAACGGTCTTGATTAATCCCTCATTCCATGGGCTATTACTCCTTAAGCCCACTAAGGCATCTTTCGGATCGAGGTCCACAGTCTTGGGTTCGGCTTCCCTGGGCCCAATCTTCTTAGATTTAACAGTCCAGATCGGCCCAGCTCCCTAAATCTTTAGTCTCTAGGGCCCAGGTTATCCTCCTGGGCCCATCTTCTCAGCTTGCTTCCCTTCATTGGGCTTCGTTTTTCTCCAGGTCCCTTAGTTTAGGGCCTCTCCAGTCTACTCGGATATCAAGGTCTTGGGCATCTCTTCCAAGCCCAACTCATCTCTTTATCTCTTCAGCCCATGCGACCACTCTTTAATTCTTCTAATATGTAGTCAAACCTCCACATGGCTCTTTCCCATTTGACGACATAAATATTCCCCATCAACTACTTCCCCTTACTCTCGAGAAGTGATTCTACTCTCGAGAGGAAATCATTTTCTTCATGTTTCTTATTACGATTACCTCCCTCGAGGGAGGTAATTTTATCCCCCCTGGAAATTTTTATCCCTCTTTTTTCTAAACACATTTCTGATGTGTATGTTGGGGAATGAGTTGCACAGATCTATTCGGGGTGAATATTTAAATACAAATTTAATTCATTATTTATTACTAGCATGAATTAATCATATATTAATTAAAATAATAATTGCAACAACATATCATGCATATAAAAAGCCACGTAAAACCTACGCATGCGGAATCTACGGGTTTACGTGAACGTACCTCTCGGGATGGCAGTGGCTTTGGTCGGACGGACTAACCAAAAGGACTTCCCAAGTATTCCCTTAGCCCTTGCTCGACAATCCGGTGGAAGGATACTCGCGAACAATTAACAAAAGGAAAAAATAAACTTTGTTGCACCACTTATGTGGATTTGCTAATATTTCCAGCACATGGAATTGTACTTGAGAATGAACTAATCATCCCCTATTTATAAGAGGGAGGGTGGTCGAAAATTTAGTGATATTTCAATGTGGGAAAAGACTTTTCTTGGTCACCAAGAAATCTTGAATATATCTTCTATATTCTTTTTCCCTTAATTAAAATATTCCACAAAAATCCCACCTCCTCTATTATGGATTATTTTCGAAAATTTGTGTACAAGAATCCAAGATTTGGATCTTCTTGAATTTATGAGATATTCTTGTATTTCAAGAAATACATATCTTCCATAATATCTTTTCAAGAAAATCAAGAAAATCTTTCTTGCCCACTATATTTTCAAAATTTCGAAATCTTCTACATAGATAACCAAGTGGGAGATTTCTTGAATTTAATGAGATAATCTTGTATTCCAAGAATACATATCTTCATTCCATAACAAAATTCAAAGAAAATCTTTCTCCCTCTTTTATCCATATATTTCGAAAATTAGAGGAAATATTAAGCAACAATATTTATTTTATCTTAATCACCTTTTCAGTTATTGGACTATATGTTGGGCTACTCAGGGGGCCTTTAGGAGAATTAAGATTTGACCTTCTAATGGATCTTAAATATCTAATATTGAGCCACAATATAATTCAAGCCCATAAATATTAATTAATCCCACTACATAATTAATATTGCATCATCCATCTTAACCCATATTACAGTCAATATGGCTCCCGGTCATTATTTCCCATGTTTAAGATTATCTAGCCCATTAATTAATTCAAGCCACTGAAATAGCTTTCCGTTAATTAATATCTTTTGTCCTTGGTCGAGGAACGGTTCAACATTATTATCCATACCGGAAACTAATTCCACTTTCAAGATTTGGTATGATAAAACTTATGAACCTCCCAAGGGGCAAATCAAGCAAGCGCGTTTGCTTGCACACGATTCTTCAGATAAATCTTAGCAATCACACGTGACCAATAATATTGCCCAAGATAAAAAGTATTGAATCTCTCTCGATTCTCTACCCATGATAAGTCAAAGCAATAGTTACCAATCCCACGTGATCCTATTTAAGGGATGAAGGTTAAGAAACAACGAACCACCGAGGTCTAATTCTTCCTTGTTCGGGCTCAAGAAGAACTTATCCTCCTCAGAGGTCCTATTCAACAAGATCACCATGCACTAGTGTAATCTCTTGGTCAAGACAAACCAATCTCGAGCCTTACACCTCAACCTTTCGCGATGGTTGGTCATTTCCATCTAGGTCGTGAAATGGCGTACTTTTAGTTACAAGGGATCGTTAATTTAATCTTCGTGATCCGGTATCACTAAATTAACTACAATTATACACGCATTTAATTATTGAACAGCTTATGCAAAGAAATATATATAACATTCAATCATATTTAAAGCATCAGTGATAAACAATTTATTTCAGTAAATAAGTCTGAAGATTCAGTTTCGATTATACAAAGTAAAAGCATACTTTTCAGTATAATCCCAACAGTGTAAACATAACTCAAATTCCTCAAACTAAATATATTTCTCATGCATAAAGTTACGAAATCAATCTCCTCAAACTAAACACATTTCTCATTCATAAGCAAAGTATATACATGCCTTCAATTTCTCATATGCATCCAATCAAATCTCAAGTTTTCAATAGGGCTTAATCTTTTCTAGTTCAAGCATGCTTCTCAATCTTAATTCGTAAAGAGTATTTAAGTAAGCACTTAAAAAGGGTTCACACGAATACCTCTAAGTCCAAGAGATCTCGTACAATTGGATATGTTGCCTCCTTCTGGGCAGTCTCCTGAGTCTCCTGAGGTCCTTCCTCACCGGAGTCACTGCTTCTGCCTTTCTTAGCTGATCTGTTCTCAAAATTCAATGCATCTTATCATAAAAAGAGATTTTTTTTAAAATAAACTCCACGTCCAATGAGGACTTATTGTCTCAGCACCTTAATCAAAAGGTTTTTCAATTCGACACCCTTGAAGGGCATTAATTTATCCATACCTTAATTAGAAAGGCTTCTCAATTCGACACCCGTCAAGGGCCTTAAATTTCTCAATGCCTTAATAAAAAAATTTCTCAATTCGACACCCTTTAAGGGCCTTAATTTCTCAATACCTTAGTAAAAAGATTTCTCAATTCGACACCCTTTAAGGGCCTTAATTTCTCAATACCTTAGTAAAAAGGCTTCTCAATTCTACACCCTTTAAGGGCCTTAATTTCTCAAGACCTTAATCAAAAGGTTTCTCAATTCGACACCCGTGAAGAGCCTTAGTTTCTCAATGCCTTAGTAAAAAGGCTTCTCAATTCGACACCCTTTAAGGGCCTTAATTTATCAAGACCTTAATCAAAAGGTTTCCTTAATTCGACACCCGTGGAGGGCCTTAGTTTCTCAATGCCTTAGTAAAAAGGCTTCTCAATTCGACACCATTTAAGGGCCTTAATTT
This sequence comes from Stenogyne calaminthoides, assembly GCA_037126765.1. Lineage (NCBI taxonomy): Eukaryota > Viridiplantae > Streptophyta > Magnoliopsida > Lamiales > Lamiaceae > Stenogyne > Stenogyne calaminthoides. Next base: position 4,239,348 of record JBBCBC010000034.1, read on the forward strand.
CTCAAGACCTTAATCAAAAGGTTTCCTTAATTCGACACCCGTGGAGGGCCTTAGTTTCTCAGAACCTTAGTCAAAAGGTTTCTTAGTTCGACACCCGTTAAGGGCCTCAACTCCCTCTGCTTCATCGAGGATGAAAGTCTTCTCTCAAACGAGGAATCTTTTCAAGTTGCACACATTCCAAGGGCGAGCTATCTGTCTTTCTTCCATGTCTTGCAGCCTATATGCTCCACCCTTCAAGGCTTGCGTAACCTTGTAGGGACCTTCCTAATTAGCTTCCAATTTTCTAGTATGCTTCAAGGCATTGGCCCTTCGAAGGACCAAGTCATCTTCCTGTTGTATGCAACCTTCATTTGGCTCTTGTACTTCTCTGCCCTCAGGTAGGCAATTTTTCTCTCCTCCTTCCGAAGTCCCTGTTTCCGTCATTCCCCATTCCGGTTGATTCAATTTGTTTCGTCAGCTCAATGTATTTCTTCTTAAGTCTCATCAATAAAAGGTTTCAGAGTAGGCTTGACGTCCCTCGAGGGACTTATTAACTCAGGACCTTACTCAAAAGGTTTTTCAGTTCGACACCCCTCAAAGAGCGTCATTTCTTAAATCATATAAAAATGGGTTAATTTAGACCCGAAGCACTCCGTAGAACTCGAGTTTTTCGCCAAGGAACGTTTATCTCATGCATAATAGTATAAGCTCCAAACTCTCAAACTAAGCACATACTGCATGCATGAAGCTATGAACCAGGTTTCTCCAGCTACACATATATCTCATGTACACAGTTGTAAACTCGAAAGATTCTCAAACTAAACACATATCTCATGTATAAAGTTGTAAACTCGAAAGATTCTTAAGCTAAACACATATCTCATGTATAAAGTTGTAAAGCTCAATACCCTCAAACCTCTGAGCCCAAGGGGCCTTGTAATTGGCTCAAATAAGATTTCATTCCCTCTCCCAAGGCTTTATCAGACCTCCTTTCGTGAAGTCCCCTGTCTTGTCCTTCCTCGATCAACCTCAATCTCTAAATCTCTTCAATTTGAGCACATTCTCTGGAACCTTTTCCTTTCCACCTGTCTAAAGGTTTTGTATATTCTAGCTCTCAGCCTCCTCCAATCAATCTCAATCTTCAAATCCCTTCATATGAGCCCGCTCTCCGTGTCTTCTCTTCTCCATCTCTAAAGGTTCTGTATATTCCAACTCTCAGCCTCCTCCAATCAATATCAATCTCCAAGTCTCTTCATATGAGCTCGCTCTCCAGGCCTTCTCCTCTTCATGGTTTGTCTCATTGATCTATTATCCTCAAACATCAAGGTGAAATAGTTATCAACATTCGGTGGGACACCATGTCCCAGGATATTAAAATAAACACAAAAACAAAAAAGAAGTGTATCGTACACGCCCTACTTAGGTTGTGTTATTTTTAACTCTTTCTCATCTCTAGCATTTTGGACCGAAAACCTGCATGGTTTATACAATGTCCTCCACGTATCTCCCTCAATATAATCTGCGTAGTATCCTTCATGTATCTCTCTCCACTCGTACTCCCCCTCATTCCTGGACGAGCATCTCAAGCGTAGTGCCATGAATGAACGTTTATATCAGTATCTTCTGTTCAGGTGACCCGTGACCTTCAATTCTCTAGTTCCTTCTACGAGGAGGATCCTCTTTTGTTGGAGCTTTTTAAATCTCAATTCTCTAATAATTTTCTCCTGTCCGAAAAATGTCTCAATCTTTATTTCATTGGTTTTGCTTCTGGTTTTACATTGAGGTAATGCATAGCCACATCCGGGGAAATCCCTGTCATGTCCTCGGGTGAGAAGGCGAAAATATTTGCATTCCTCCTCAGGACCTCAATCAGCTTTCTGGTCAATCCTTCGCTCATATGTGTCTCAATTCTTGCAGTGTATCCTACCTTCCCTGGGTACAACTCAATTACCATCAGCTCCTCATCAGCCTGCATCTTTGCAGACCCCCCCCTTCAAAGAACTTTGCTTTCTTTAATTCAGGATCGTCTCCTTTCATCCTCTCCAGCTCGTCCTATCTTCCTCTCTTATTAGAGATTTCATCTTCATGTGGTAAGTGGATACCACTGCTCGGAAGTTATTCAGCATCATCCTCCCAAAGATCACATTGTGCGGTGCAGGTGCTTGCACAATTAGAAAATTCACCATTAGGACTCTCCTTCTAGGATGCTCACCCAGCTCCAGCTGCAAGGTGATCTCACCAAGGGGCTGGATAGCACCTCCTGTAAAACCGTTGATAGATGTCTCCACAAGTCGTAATTTATCATTTAGCTCCATTCTCTTACTGCCTTAAGAGTTCTATCTCTGTAAACAAACTCCTTCAAGTGATCCACCTGGATCAACCTTTCAATCTCATCCTTCAAATGGAAACATTGGTTAGTATCATGATCATAATCGTTATGAAAACGATAAAACTTATCAAATTTTGGCTTCGATGGTCCTCTCGCTCTGGACCATGGAAATTTCATTTATGGGAGGTCTCCTGCCACCTCCAGAACCTTTGTTGGCTGGATCCTCAAGAGGGTGTATTTCTCAAACCTGGGTCGAGGTCCGTCTGCATAGGTACGTGTAGACTTCGCCCTGGTCTCCATCCTGGACTTAGTTGTATTCTTATTCCTGCCTCTTCTAGAATCTGATTCTTTCTTTTTATCATTGTGTGTTGATTTAGTCTCAACCTTCTTGGCCTTCCTGATTTCCTCCAGAGTGACGTACTTTTCAGCCCTCTGGGGTAGCTGTAGGAACTTCCAGAGCAGCCTCATTGAAATGCTTTAGAAATTCTCTCAAACTTTCGTTATCCCCCTACCTCACGTCAAAAGAGACAGGGTTGCCCTCGGTTGCCTCCTGGTGATGTAGGAATATCCTCGAATTGTACCTCCAGGTTACGTTACCCACATCGATGGGTGGACGAACCTCTAGTCTGCATGTCATGTCCAAATTTCATTTGGTGGACATCTGCTCCAACTGCCTCCTCACCTCACCTTGGGTGGACGGATCTCACCTCCGATCTCTGTTCTTTGGGTGAACCACCTTATTTTTTGACTTAGTCCTCCCCCTAAAGTTGGGGGTCTTTAACGGATCATATTCCCTTTAAATTAGGAACCACTTTCTAGGTCTTTGTTCGTATCCCTGAAAAATAAGAAACTGTATCTTGTTTTTTGACTCAGTCCCCCACTAAAAGTGGGGACTATGAACTGCTTTCTCCAGGGGAACCTCGTGGCCCCCTATTTTTTAGGCACTCAACATCCAATAATATATTAAGATTTAATTAAACCCAAAATTTATTGAGAATATTTGAAGATTTCACAAAATTATCCACAGATTTCATGCAATTATCTCAACTCTTATCACTACTCCATGATTTTTCACACCACATTTAAAAACAAACGTCCATTTTCTCACATATACACATATCATATATATCTAGCAGCTTCTTTGAACATATTCCAAAAATTCATAACTCCAGAAATAACAGCTCTCTAGAGCATAGAATTGGAAAGTTCCTCTAGAGACGAAACTAATTCTATTAAACGTGACTCTAAGAGACGTTATCATCCACATATCAAAATTCACGAAAATCATTCACATAATCAAAACGAGATGAAAATGATTACTTAAAATTCAATTATATTTATGATCTCACTCCAAGTTATTAACTTAGTATTTATAAGCTAGATTAATTAGAAGGAGAATTCAATAGAACTTCAAGAGCAACTCACGTCTTGCTCAGATATTCCCACAGACGGCGCCAGTTTGATGTGCAAAAAAGTGCTCAAGAGATGACCTGTAATTCAACGGGGATTCGTACATTGAATGTTGAAAAATCGTTCGAGCTTTGACTGCAGGAACCTCGCCAATCTCCACGTAGGTACCTGAAAACACCTGGACTAGAGGGAGGACCAGGTTTGATTATCTCCTCTTCTAAAATTTCTCCACCACGAACGATAATACCTGGAAAACACGCCGGAGGGGGCTCCGGCGCGGGCTCTCCGACGCTCAAGTCAGTTATCATTCTTAATCTCAGGTGAAATCGTATTCAGAAGCTCAATTCAAAGTATTCAAGTGTAAGTAAGTAAAATCAGGTGATTGTGTGTTTTGTGCTACCTGGAAGGGATATTTAAATCCCTCCAGCCGGAGTTTTCTCTATTTCCCCCCACTCCCCATGTTTATATCGTGGGTTTGCCTTAATCTTCATTCCCTTTTGAGTTGGCCCACGTTCCCATGTTCTTTTCTCCCTTTTCCGGTTCATTAAAACGAGTCTTAGATCATAATTCCCCAATTCCACTTATTTCGCAACCTCCAACATCCTGTACCCGGATCCCCTGAATATCGGAACTAACTCCCTGAATCTGCTACCTGATTCACGCGGATCAAGACTCTCCCACCGTTGATATCCTCTCTTTCAACGGTCTTGATTAATCTCTCCTTCCATGGGCTATTACTCCTTAAGCACACTAAGGCATCTTTCGGACCGATGTCCACAGTCTTGGGTTCGGCTTCCTTGGGCCCAATCTTCTTAGATTTAACAGTCCATTTCGGCCCAACTCCCTAAATCTTTAGTCTCTAGGGCCCATCTTCTCAACTTGCTTCCCTTCATTGGGCCTCATTTTCCTCCAGGCCCCTTAGTTTAGGGTCTCTCCAGTCTGCTCGGATATCAAGGTCTTGAGCATCTCTTCCAAGCCCAACTCATCTCTTTATCTCTTCAGCCCATGTGACCACTCTTTAATTCTTCTGATATGTAGTCAAACCTCCACATGGTTCTTTCCCGTTGGACGACATAAATATTCCCCATCAGGTAAGAACTTTTTTTTATCAAAATGAGTATTTTTTTTTTTTTTCCCTTTAATTTAACCATTAAAAAGTAGAATTTGTTAAGGATCAGTGGGTAATTTAAACTTTGTATTATTAATTAGCTAACTTCCAAATGCGAGCTGCTCTCATTGGTTGCTTCATAACCGTACAGTAGCTACCAAACAACCTAGCTTAACAAACTAATTAGCAAAACTATATCAGTTTGTTATTTAACTTAACACTTTATTAACCCCTACTTAAGAAACCCTTGATCAAATTAGTAGAATTTGTCTAACTAAATAATATTCATTAAATATAACCCTCCGTTCAAATTATACATGCTTGTTTGATTTTCATGAAAATGAAAAGTTTATTGGAAAATAGATTAAATAAGTAAAATTTGTATTATAACTCTATTTAATAAGTGTTATATTTTTCGATGTAATTAATGTATGTGATTATATTAGTAATTAAATTTTAAAAAATTATATAGAAACAAACTTATATAATTGGGACAAACATAAAAGAAAAACAAGTATATATATAATTGAAACGGAAGGAGTAATATTTTATTTAATACTTACGTGTGGAATGGTAGTTATTTTAGAATAATGAAATGGAATGGGAAATGAAATAAATTGCACTTATTAATATAGATAAATTGTATATTTCAATACAATAAATTATACATTTTAAAATATATTGTTAAATGCATGGTGCATATAATAACTAGTGAAACATTTTTTCCATATATAATGTCAACGCTGCCTTTTTTTCTTCTCTTTTTTCTTTTTCTTTTTCTTTTTTAAAGTGGGAACAGAAATCATAACTTACGTGTAAACTTCCACTTATATAATCTCTTCGTAAATTGTTATGCGCAAAATGATGTGCCTCTTAGTAGTAAGTTTGCACATTTTTATTTGAGATTCGTTATAAATATTTAATGCCATATTATTGAATTTAATGGAATTTAAATTATTGAATAAATAAATTAGAAGACGTTCGTTATACAGATTTTAAATCTATTATAATGTGTATGAATATAGTTTAGTTCAAATTATTTAGGTTTATTTTGTAAAATATTATTTGAATAGGATTGATAGGCTTTGTTTATACATACATAGAGCATGTTAATATGTAACATATTATTCTATTCTTTATATAAATGTTTATTTTTTTTTTTGAAGAATATTCTTTATATAAATGTTGAAACGTAATCTATTATTGAATTCTTCATTTAAGTGCCATCAACACATGTTGCTATAGTACCTAAATATGTAAAATGTATTTTATGTAGTATTTAAATCATATCATACCTTTTACCAATAAAAAATCTCTCACACACACGACACACCTACACCGGTTTTAATTAATTAGAAAAGGAGAATAATTGAAGTGATATGTGTGTATATAAAGGGAGCTAGGAGTAATGAGTTTGGTGTTTTAAACAAACTTATGAAACAGTTTATCTTCATTGGACAGTACTAGAGGCAGTAAGGTTTGTACATTTACATTTTATTTCGTAAATAATACTCTTTTTAATTTTCAAATACAATAATCCACATTTCTAATGTACCAATTTTTCGTAAACCAACTAGTTTTTCCAAAATTCTACATAGATCTTTTTCTTTTTGTTTTCCTTTTTTCTTTTTTTTTTTTTGTTGTTGTGGCTTCGGTTTTAAAGTTCAAATTTTTGTCAAAGAAATTTTTGTTGTGGCTTACATTTCCTCTATTTTGATTTATTATATATATATATGTGTGTGTGTGTGTGTGTTAACTTAATTTTACCAACTTATTTAATAATTAGGTGATCTGGAGACAGAGAAATACAGTTTGAAGGTCACAAATTCAGCCAAGTAGTACCTGTGAGTACATTTTGCTGCCTATCAATCCTATTTGTTCTTTTTTTTTTTTTATCGTATGATTATATAATATTAAGTAGAATGTAATATATACTTACGATTGCATGGAATCTGAAAGCATGACTTGTTTGTACGTTTTCAGTTGAGTCAAATTAAGGAGCCAATTACAGAGAAAATGATTGACTAATAATTAATCGTTGCGCATGCATTAAAAAACAAAAACTAGTAATTCTTGTTAAATGTAAACTGTTGTCATATTTAACTGTTCACGTATTTTTAATAAAAAAAAAAAACAAAAAATGATGAGTGAATGATTGATTCTGCTAATGGAAGATGACTAATCAGGCATATATAGTAACCCAAGAAGAGAAAATGCTAGATGAGTATTAGAACACTACAAATAAAAAAATAGTGTATCTAATTATAAATAATTGGGAGTAATTAAGTTGATGATATAGTGATGCGACAAAATTTTACGCAGACTGTCACATGCCTATCGACATAAGATTAATTAATTCGAATTTTTAACTACCCAAAAAGAACAAACTAATTGTGTTTACACGAAAGATAAATCCATGGGCCAAGCTAATTCCGGTTGATTACAAATTACTGCTTTAAGCCAAATTCTTGTTAAAATGGTTGATTTTTTTTCTTTTTAAAAAAAAAAATCTTGAAACATAGTTGTATTCTGTATAGTATTGTGCATGGGAATGGGATGAAATCATAGCTGTATACTGATGATATACGAAAGTGATCGATCTAATTAAACTCTAGTCATCTTTCTACATCAATCCAAGATACTTTTTTTCAACTTAAACGACAAATAAATTTGAAATTGTAGTTTAACAAAATTCTGAGATTATCTCACGAAAAGAAATTAATTTGAGAACTCAATTATTATTCGTGGCAATTTTCCTGGGAATCCTTTTAAAAACAAATTTGAAAGTGTTAACTGGGGAGGGGAGACACATATAGGTGTATCTCTATGACATGGGTACCAAATTAAGCCTTGTGTTTCGTTCTTTTTGCTTTGTCTCTTCCCTTTGATGCTAGCTAATGGAATCTGTTATGCATATATATATTATTGGGAAAAATGAGGTGTGTGTAGACTTAGATAACGTACGATTGACTCAATATGAAAGTCGAGACAAAAGTCGGACGTACTCTTTTTTATAAAAACGATATTGCCCTATATTCTGGTGCAATACGGTATCAACGACAATCATCCCCAAGATACAATAACTTGAATATTTCACGATTGTTGCATTACGAATCGGAAGCTATCAGCGAACGAACGAGGTTATCCGGAATTTTTTTGGCACGACTCTAATGCAGATCTAAATTTACTAGTATGCTTTTTGTATGCATTGAATGCTTGAAGAATATTCGAATGACTGGAAATTAAATATGGGTATTCAATTATAGTTGAAGAGTTGTCGTATTGTTTGGTGAAAGGCTGCAACTTTCTGAACATAACGGATTTGGGCTCTCCGATCGCGTCTTTTGGATGAGATCAAAATTTAATAGTGTTGATCGCACCTGTTCGCATGGAGCGCCCACTTGACCCGAAAAATTATAGGCTCCTCATCTCCTTGCGACGACGCCTACGTGCGCCTCTAGAGCGCCCAATGCGACAAAATGCAATGTGCAGTCAATAGTCTCTTTTGGGTTAATCGTAGCTCCACCATGTAAACTTAGTCAATTATTAATTTTCTATAGAAGAATTTATCAATAAGGAGTCAAATTTCTTATCAATGTGGGACAAAGGAAATCTCATTTCCTTCCACATCTTTTTTCTCTTCAACTTAATGAAAAGTTGTCAACTTTATGTACTAATATCTCATTCATCCGAAATTGATTTGGAACAAATAAATACATTAAATTAATCTACTCAAAATGTAGATTATGAATTTGAAGCTTATTTCCATTTTTCCACATATAGATCATCATCTTGGAAAATTGGTCAACTTTGGGTCTAACACCCAATTTCTAACTAATTCCCAACATATATAGACTTACTTAATTAGAAAATTTTCATCATACAGGGGAGTTTAAACCCAGGAATGGTCTGCCTATTTATTTATTTATAATATCATCATGCTTTGACGTGTGACATTATGTTTGGTTGAAACAGCTGAAAAAATCATCAACACTCATGGGTGAGAATGGTGATATGAGTAGCAAGTGGAAGTTTCCCATGTTTGTTTTCTTCCAAGATGCCAGGTATAACATAAGTAGCTACTTAATTATTCCCAAAAATGTGATATGCATGCTAATGCATTCAACATTCATGATTGCTTCAAGGTTTGATCTTTGTGTTTGTGTAGGTATGTTTTCAGAAGGGATGAAGTGGGGATGGAAATTCTGCGCATCGCCTTCCCTGCCGCTCTCGCCTTGGCTGCTGATCCCATCGCATCTTTGATTGATACCGCCTTCATCGGCCGCTTAGGTGCGTGCATTTCGAGTGTTTTTCGAAAAGTATTAGTAGTTACATTAAAAGGTATCAGTTGTACAGTATTAGTTGTTCCACTGAAAGGTATTAGTTTTCTAACTATAAAGTGATAGTAGTTGCACTATAAAACTGTTTTATATAAGACCAACTCATTAAGTGCAGGTCCAGTACAAATCGCGGCAGTAGGAGTTTCGATTGCTGTATTCAATCAAGCCTCCAAAGTGACCATATTCCCACTTGTTAGTATCACCACCTCATTTGTAGCAGAAGAAAATACTGTCAAAAAAATGAGCGATGAACAGAGAAAATCTGATGACATGGAGAAAGGATCCACCTTTAAGAACAAAGATACAAAAGCTGATGATTCCGTAAATCAATCAACCAAAGATACAGAAGTCGAAGAAACTGGTATACATTCTTGATTTCTCTTGTTAATTTGCCACAAGATTTTGTTGGTTTATATAGCACCAACGATGGCTTACAATGTGGGAGAAATAATAAAAAATAGAAATAAAAATTCTGGAATCAAAGTGATACTTTACAGCAAAAGAACTAATACTTTTCTACTTTACAGCAAAAGAACTAATACTTTTCAGCAAAGTAAATGATACTTTATCAGCAACTTGAACTGGAATTAAAGTGATACTTTACAGCAAAGAACTAATACTTTTCAGCAAAGTAAGTGATACTTTACAGCAAAAGAACTAATACTGACTCATTCTGGTTCAACAGAATCGAAAACAAAAGGGAGTGAACGTCGTCACATCCCTTCAGCATCGACTGCGCTAGCTCTGGGTGCTATGCTCGGCCTTCTCCAAGCCATATTCCTCGTGTTCCTAGCGAAACCACTCTTAGGTTTCATGGGAGTCAAACCGGTAACTTAAAATAATGTCCTTAGTTTTCTTCTAACTTAATTTTTTTCGTATAAGTACCTAACTAGTTGCATTTGCTTCATGCATGTGTAAATTAATAGGGATCTCCAATGCTGGAGCCTGCAATCAAGTATCTAACAATAAGGTCACTTGGAGCTCCAGCAGTTCTTCTTTCATTAGCCATGCAAGGCGTTTTTCGCGGATTCAAGGACACTAAAACTCCTCTTTATGCTACTGGTAAATAAATTCATTCATTAGTTCAAAGTTTTTTAAATTTCTTGACAGGATTAATTGATGTGAAACTTCCATCCGGCCCTCTTAATTCACAGTTGCAGGGGATTTAATGAACATAATACTGGACCCGATTTTCATATTCGTATGTCGTTTGGGTGTGACAGGTGCAGCCATTGCTCATGTTATTTCACAGTAAGTTCAATATCTCATCCCTACTACCAAACTAACACCTCAAAAAGGCAACCTTAATCTCAAAAACAGAGTGCTCTGTTTTCAGGTACTTAATAACTCTGATTCTTTTGATCAACTTAATGAAACAAGTTGATCTTGTGCCTCCCAGCGCCAAAGCTTTGCAGTTCAGCAGATTCCTCAAAAACGGCAAGGATTCCATCTTAATATGAGATGATGAAGCTTCAAACTCAATTATCTAACCTAAAAAAACAAAATAATTTAATGCCTCAGGTTTCCTTTTGCTAGCAAGAGTTATAGCTGCTACCATTTGTGTGACATTAGCTGCTTCAATGGCGGCAAGGCTGGGCCCCACCCCCATGGCTGCATTCCAGATATGCTTGCAGGTCTGGATGACATCTTCACTTCTTGCTGATGGTTTAGCAGTTGCTGGACAGGTATATATACAATTACTCAATTAACACAATTTTTTTCCTCAAATTTTATTTCAATTATGTAATCATACTATAGTTAATTAATTCAATGACTAATGTAGGCCATCCTGGCTTGTGCATTTGCTGAGAAAGACTATCAGAAAGCAACGGCGGCCGCCACCCGAGTTCTACAGGTATGCAGTAAGGCCTGCCTGCAGATCTGCTTTAATGTACTGTACAGTACAACTGATTAGAAATTACTAATTTCCGTATTTTCTAGATGGGGTTTGTACTAGGACTTGGGCTTGCTCTTTTTGTTGGACTTGGTCTTCACTTTGGATCAGGAATTTTTTCTAAAGACAAAAATGTTATACACATAATTGGAATAGGAATACCGGTACCTATCTCAAATTTACTACCCTACCTAAATCAATACACCATTTTATTTAATAACCTTAATTTTCTATAATTGATTCTTTTTTCTTGGTATATAATCAGTTTGTAGCAGCAACACAGCCTATAAACTCATTGGCATTCGTCTTTGATGGAGTCAATTTTGGAGCATCCGATTTTGCATATTCTGCTTACTCCATGGTATTAATTTTACCACAAACATTATATAATACATTATTCATAGCATATACTGTATATACTAATTAATATTGTTGTAAATTCTCAGGTTGTTGTATCCATAATAAGCATTGGATCGTTGATTCTTTTGTTCAAAGCCAATGGTTTTATTGGAATTTGGCTTGCTCTGACTATCTACATGGCCTTAAGAACCTTTGCTGGATTTTGGAGGTATGAAATAAAATGTATTTATGTGTGTACATATATGTAGTAATGAAATTAAATTTAAAATTCATGAAATTACACGTTTTATTTTTTTGGTGCAGGATGGGAACAGGAACGGGCCCATGGAAGTTTCTGAGGGGGGGATCATCGCCATCGAGCAAGTGAATATTCTTATAAATATTTCTGCAAATTGTGTAATAAAAATCCCTCTTGAAGCATTGTTTCGATCTACTCCATCGTTTTATTTACATAGTTTTGTGTTTCTGTTGGTTTTTTTTAAGGTAGAAGAGGTTTTGCTTGTATCTGTATGATTAGTCGACATGTTACATACATGGACTAGTTAGTAAAAAAAAAAAAAACATGCTGATTACTGAATGATAGTAATAATTTTTGGTTGATAACAAAGAATGATCTTATAAATGGTGTTGTTCAGATTTCTTATTATCTATCCTATTTTATTTCTATATTTTGATTAATCAGTAAATACTGCATGATATCATTGTTATATACATTATTATGTGTATTTGTAAATGTTTTTTTTTTCGAACAAAATGTGTATTTGTAAATATTAAGAAATTGAAATATGCTATCATCGGTTTATTATACTCAAGGAAAGCATGCATACATTACGTATTTGTAAATGATACTCCAAGAAATTGAAAAAAGTGAAAAAATTATTACCTTTTTTTTAAAAACAAAAAAGTTGGATCCGTTAAAATTGGGATGCAGAATTTTAATTTGAAAAGGAAAGAAGAAAATTAAATTAGAATACTGCATGGGTCTTAAACTATGTCCTCATCACGGGCCTGGCCCAAACCAAGGTCAGTAAAGGCCCACGAGTTATTGAAGGCTTCCATGGAGAGATTGGAGAATGGAGATCATTCCTCCAAAAATAAAAGAAATAAGTACTCTTAAGTCCAAAAATATCCTTTCCAAGTTGTTTTTTTTAAGTAGCTCTTAGGTCCAAAACTATACATAAAATACCTATAATACCCCGTATTAAAACATCTCTCTTATATTCACTCAATCAACCGTCTCTCATTTATACTCCTCCTTTCTCTCTCTAAAAGTCACAGCCCTCTCTCTCTCATCTTTCACCACTCTCACTCTCTTCTCTGAAATTTCTCCTCTCTCTCTACCTTACAGCTATCAAAAAAGTCAGACGGTGGTGGAGGTGCTTCAGAGGCGGTGGCTGTAACTTTTTTTTTTTTGCATCTGTTGTTGGTGGCGGTGGTAAGGGGTTGGTCGTTTTTTGGTTGTTGGTGGTGGTGAGATGGCGGCGACAGATATGTGGTATTTTTGGTTTTGAAAATGGAGGGGGTCCGCGCCGGTGATGGAGGATGACGATGGCTAGGGTGGGCAGCGTCAGATCTGTGGTGGGTGGGCGGCGGCTTAGGGGGGTGGTAGTGGGGTAGTTGTGGCGGTCAATCCCTTGGACGACAAACAAAGAGGGTTAGAATTAGGGTTTTATATTTTCCTCACTGATTTTGGTTTCATTTATTCGAAACCCCTTAATTTCTCTGGTTTTTGGCTTCATTTCTTTACTTTTTATCTTCGTTTTTTATTGTTTTGTTGGGGGAGGAATAAGTGTTTTGTATTTTGAAAGGTCAGTTTTGTATTTTTCTGTAATATTGATGATGGAGGAAGAAGACATGGAAATGGCTGGGTTTGTGATTTTTTTCTGAATCTGGTTTAAAGATGGGGGATTTGAAACTGGAGATGCAATGCGTAGGTTCTGAATCTGGTTGAAGATCTATAAATGGAGGATTTGGGGATTGTGATTTTTTTTTTTAATTTTGTGTTGAAGATGGACATCTGAAACTGAAAATGTAATGCATAAGTTCATCAATTGATGAACATATACATCTTTTTGAGTATATATTGATGAATATGTTCACGTAGAAATATTGATGAATATGTTCACGTAGAAATGAAGACGTGCATATATTAGATGAATATGTTCATATCTATGTAAAATGTAAATTTTAGATTTTTAAATATGTAAATTCTTTTTGGGTTTCGCCTTCAAGCTTTTAATCGTTGAACTACCTTCATTCTATTTTCTTGTTTAAATGGGGATGAAAGTGAATCTGACGAAACAAAAAAACAAATATAACACACGCTAAAAACAACAAAAAATGCAAAATTCTTTGGACCCAATCCGAATCAAAGACAAAATAGTAGAAAAAGAGAGAGATTTAATTATAAGAGCTTTTAGGTGGCTTGTAGATGAAATTGAGTAATAACTACTCTGAATTATTGCATGGGTAAATGAAAAGTGTACTTTGCAAAAGAGGAGGTAGGTTCAAGGGTATATTAGTCTATTTATAAGAGCCAGTAACTTGAACTCCTATTTTGGACTCACTCAAAATAAAAACCAAAATGGATTTATGGATTGCCTCTTTTTTATTTATTTTAGAAGTCAAATGTCTACTTATTTTTTATATATTATATTCATGTGTATTAAATATTTATAGAATTAATAATAATAATTGTGTAACCTGAACGATAAACATTTTACTGAGATTTACAAAATAAAATCTTGGAAAAATTTCATATGAAGCCTGAATTTAAGTAATTAATAACATAAAAATATAACAATGCAATGTACGCGCACGTTAACGCCTGTCTCAGATCTCCCCAATCAATTTTTATTTCATTTCTATATTTTTATTTCTTTATTTGATGGTCTTTTTCCACCAACTGTAGATCGTAATTTTTAGGAGAAATTGTAACATTGAACAAAAAATATGGAATCATCTTCATCTGGAGCACCGACGGAATTCGATTATTTATTTAAGCTGTTGTTGATCGGCGATTCTGGGGTTGGAAAAAGTACCCTTTTGCTCAGTTTCACTTCAGATGCTTTTGAGGATCTTTCTCCCACGATCGGTAGCTTATGCATCTTCTCTTTCATTAATTCAGTTTTTGTATCTGAAAATTGAAGTATCGTTAATATTGATTGGAGGATCAAGATGAAAAAATTGAGGAATTTTTGGGTTTGATATTCTGTCATTATTTTCATTTTTTTTTTGCTTGTTTACTTTAAGCTAAATACAATAAACAAATATCACGTAGAACGCAACTTAGTCATCATCATTAGCTTAATCTATTTATGAAGTGTAATTTGTTGTCATATAATGCACTTAATTGTTTTAAATTTTTATTCTCTTGGTGAAATCTGTGTGTTTTTGTGGTTGTTTAGCATGATTATATCGGTCTCTCTCCTGTGATAGGTCTACTTGCAGTCTAACCCAGAATGGATAAGAAGTTTTGTTAATAGTGGATATGATTGAACTCAAATTCTTGATGACATGGGTTGATAGCTTGCATTGTATTTACCTTTGTGTTGTATTTGTCCTTTTACCATGAATTTCTTGTTAAGTACATGTAGAAATCTGTATGTATTTGTATTTGTCCTTTTACCATGAATTTCTTGTTAAGTACATGTAGAAATCTGTATGTATTTCCAGTATTTGGTAGCCGTTAATCTTAATATTCAATTAGTATTTAGTAAAGTATATATGAAGGAGAATGCAGAACGTTTCTTATTCTTGAGGGTCAGTATTCTTCTTTATTCTCATATTCTGTTAACATGTAATGTTGGAATTTTTATCATCAGTCGTCGTATTGGAGATGATATGTAATCTAAACTAGTTCTTTTGGAAATTAATTTTGCATATTTCTCTACAGGAGTGGATTTCAAGGTTAAGTACCTTACTGTTGGGGGGAAAAAGTTGAAGCTTGCAATTTGGGACACTGGTAAGAATATATCTTGTTTTTAATGTTGGCAATAGATTAGGGATTTATACTAGTATAACTGTATAAGATACATTTTCTTCTTTGTGCTTATTTTTCTTCCACATATTTGTATAGTTTTTTTGCAGATTTCATCATTCCAATAAATTCAATTAATATGGGCCTTTTAGTAGAACTATGGACAAGACACTTTTCCCGTTAATGGGATTAGTTTTAACTTTTAAGTCATTAACTCTAAAAAAGCTGATAAACCTGATGTTGGTGTTAATGAGTCCATGGATTTCTTATCATTTATCTTCTCGTGGGATCCCCTATGCATGTCTTTGCGCTTATATGCGGATGTTTCATTTCGTACATGAATTAGAAAGAACTTTCTTGACGAGCTACACGGCTTGCATAATCTAAATTCTGGTTTTGCAGCTGGACAGGAAAGATTTAGGACTTTGACTAGTTCGTATTACAGAGGAGCTCAAGGAGTCATCATGGGTATGCGTTTCCTTTTCTTTAAATACTTCTTTTGCGTCAGTTGATGTCTGTCTGTGTATTGGAAAATATTCTCTACAGTTTAGGTATTTATCAATAATTACAATTAGATGCTCAAAGAATTTGTCAGTAGATGGCTAAGCTCAAGAAATGCTTGTATCAGACTGTGGATCATGCCTCATAATGTACTTTTTGGGTGTAGGGATACTTTGCTTCATTTGGGTTAGTTACTAAAACACCAGATTTGTGCATATCATGGGTTGCTGCCTGCACATATCTTCCATGATAAAAATGTGATGGGATACAATATTTACCAATTTCACCCCAAGGCATAATCAATGCAAGATCAAATTTAACATCTTTTTTTTCATTTTTTATTTTTTCTTTTGGTGCCTTCAAGTGGTTTTCCATAATTTTGTTTCTTTAATAACAATTTTGTTCGCAGAATGCCTAGAAACTGAACTTTCTTATTGTGCTGCAGTTTATGATGTGACCCGACGAGAAACCTTTACGAATCTATCTGATATATGGGCAAAAGAAATTGACCTCTATACAACAAATCAAGATTGCATTAAGATGTTAGTCGGCAACAAAGTTGATAAGGTATGTACATATGTATAGTAGTAATAGCAGTATATATGTAATATGCTTGTGGCTTATGCATAATCTACTTAAATTTAAGGAAAGTGAAAGAGTTGTTAGTAAAAAGGAGGGAATTGACTTTGCGAGGGAGTGTGGATGCCTTTTTATCGAGTGTAGCGCCAAAACAAAAGTAAACGTGGAGCAATGTTTTGAAGAACTTGTCTTGAAGGTTAGTGTTTCACCACTTACATTCTCCTTTTGCACATAATGAGCTAACAACATATCATTTCATTTGATAAATATGAACCAGTTGGTGGATGGTTTTGTGGTATCGTTTGTACAACCAGTTGGTTAGCCATTAAAATATTTACTTCTCTTACAAAATTTTGACAGATATTGGAGACACCAAGTCTGTTGGCTGAAGGTTCGGCTGGTGGAAAGAAGAACATCTTCAAACAGAAACCCGCGGAGACAGATACGTCGTCTAGCAGCTGCTGCTGAATCTCTTTTTGCCTTAGCAATCATATTGGATGCACTTGTTTTCCTGCTTTGTTCATTCATCATTGTATAGTTTGTTCAACATTGCATACTTGCTTGGTCTCAAATTCTTTCATATTCTTGTCTGGTTGGTTGGATCCCACACAAATATATTTGTTTCTCAGTGTATCCCATCGTCCCTGCACTAGTGGCCTAATTTTAACATCACTGTATATATTATGATAAAGTAAAGCTGGTGCCTCTAAGTTGTCTGGATTGAAAAGTTATCAAAAGCACTGAAGTCGTGTTATTTGGCAGGTGGACCTCTTCTTTTGTTTAAAAAGATGGTTGATGATATTTTCTTTACATAATGAAGATCATTTAATTTCAAAGTTGAAACTTTGTATCAACTTCAATTATATACCGATTAAGTAGGAGGTGATGAACCTTGCCCTTCATATCAAGTTTTTGGAGGACTGTCTTTGTGTTAAGCTAACGATTTCATTGATGAGATTCATTGCTATGTATCGTGCGTGCTAAATATTTTCTTCAATTTCCCAAAAAGGTACAGGTCAAAATGCACCACATACAACCCAGAGAATGCATGCATTTTGACAAGATTACGACTAGGCAAGATCAATGTAAAAGGAATATATAAATAAACAAATGGATTGAAATTCGTTACAATATGAATGAAAACTGTATTAAGTTACAAAACAATTTCTTCTTTGGTAATTAACCCTGTGAGAAGGCATAAACACATCGTTTTACATATCTATGCACAAGACTAATACTTCTCAATTCGCATGGACAAAAAGGACCACCAAGATACCAAATCTGGTTTCTTTGTGTGAACATCAAAGAAACATATATAGGGTCTAGCAGTTAATTCCACAGAGTTCAACATCTGGACCAGTGACTCTAGTGGTGAAGGGATCTATTCTTACCCATAACAACGAAAAGATGGACGCCAGAAGGATGGACCACACCACAACAATGGTGGGAGTCCGGTTCTGCCTACCCATTAGACCTTTGAGGAAAGGGTAAAGATGAACAATCACCCAAAATGCAAAGAATAATTTACCGAAAAGTGGTCCCCATGATTGGTACCCGCTGTTAATCGCGTAGGAAATCCCGGCCACAACACCCACCAAGTTTACAATGAGGAGAGTGGTTGGAGGTATTAGTAGAGTCGTCCATTTGAACATGTAGAGCTCGGTAAAGTCTCCGTCTTCATCACCGGCCTTGGATGTGACAGTGAAGTTGGTATCTATACCGGCAAGGACTTTGAGCAACCCTTGGAATACAGCAAACAGATGAGCAGACACACCTCCGATGACCCAAAACTGCTCGTTCCTCCACCATTCGTCTATCCCGACCCCACTCCACCTCATCTCCAATATACCCGTAGCAAAGATGGAGAGAAAGAGGGAAAGAAACCAGATACTGGCCAGGTTACTAATCTGCAATATAGAGTTTGTAAAAAAAATTCAATATTTCTTCAGCAATTTATTTTCGTTTTATATACATGTTGGTGATTTTGTTAAATGAATTATTAATCAACTATATCAAGATGGAAACAAACCTGGGGGATTATAAATTTCCCAGTAAGCAAGCAGACAGCTGGCAATGTGCAATAAAGCAGAAGAGGAATGGAAGTGATTGGGTAAATTGTGGTGTTGACATATGCAAATCTTTCAAGCCATTTCAATCTTCCATTATAGCCATACCATATTGGACAATGCCTGCTAAACAAAATCTCGACAGATCCTAAGGCCCATCGGAGCACTTGGTTCAAACGATCAGAAAGATTGATGGGAGCTGAACCCTTGAAGGCTGCTCGTGGAGGCATACAGTAAATTGAACGCCAGCCACGAGCATGCATTTTAAATCCTGTAAGAATATCTTCTGTGACAGAGCCGTAGATCCATCCAATCTGCAGAGAAGATGAGACTCATAATGTCACAACTCACAACATGGAGTGCACATAATATTATGAAACTAAAAGGATAAAAAAAATTCAAACATCTTAAAATATCTTTGACACCTAAGGTATAAAAAAATTATACTCCTTCCGTCCTGGTGTAATTGTCCCATTTCTTTTTGTTGTTTTGTTTAAGGAATAATAATAAAATAATAAAAGTGAGAGTTTTGGGTATTGGGAGAGGAAAAAGGTATGTGGAGTAATGAGTGACATTTTTTGTAATATTATGTGAAAAGTGAGGATAAAAATTATGGGTAGTGGAGTTACTTTTTCCTTTTATGGAATGGGGAAGTTATAGTGGGACGTCCATAAAAAGAAAGCGAGACAATTATAGTGGGACGGAGGGAGTACATCTTATGACAAGTCCCCTAATCTCAGAGAGAATAACTTAACCAGGGGTGCAAAGCAGAGGAGAGAATGGTTGGCTCATTTATTCAGGCCACAAAAGATTATACTGAGAAATCACATGACCGGGCTTTGAAATGTTACTTCTAGTTCTTTACAAAATCAATTGGATTGTTAAATGCAAGAAAATTTAATCATTATTCAATGTTAATGTAGTACAATGTTCTGTAATTTCGCATACTATGCTGAAAAGGGTTTGTCATTTGACTCACTTCTATGAAGTCATCATACTCCACAAATATTTCAGAACATATCCTGGATTTCTTTACAATTTATACCATCATCAAAACTTGGTTTAGGTTTTCCTTACAGTTTCAATGGATTAGTGATATCAGTTCTTTCCAGGAAGAACAAAATTGAAGTAGTAGAAAAAAAAACAACGCAAACTTACCTCACTTCCCCATTCGGACTTATCTTCATACCCACAACTTATTACATGAATGGCCTCTTTCAGAAGAGTCTCTGGTGTGGCAGACTGAGGAACACCACCATTTTCCATTAAGGTAGATGCAACAAAAACTGCAGACTGGCCGAATCTTTTCTCAAGGCTCATCTGGGACATGAGCAATGACTTCTCATCATCAAATCCAGCACCTGGTTCAATTACAAAGGAAGAAAGAATCAGCAAAATGACAAGAGATGCAACAAATAGCTTTATACAACATCCCAAACAACTTCTCCCTGTTGGTAACTTTTTCTTTATGCAAGACAAAAAGAGAAAACACAATAAACAAGCGATAAATGACATTATAGAAGACTTGAAATTCTAATAACTACAGAAGGCAAATGGAAAAAAAAAAATAGATATGTCATAAGCAGCATTATATCAAAATTCAATAAATTATTATGTGCATAAACAGTAAAATCTTAAATGTGCAACTATTCTGTAACAGAAGAGTAAAATGACAAGCACCAGCATCAACAATTAGAATAATCGACTTAAAGCACTATACCTTCAACACCCTCCTCTATGTCCTCCAAGCTGAAAATAGGAACAGTGGGATCAACATGCTTTCCAGATTTCTTTTTCTCTTTATCTGACCCCTTCTTACTTGATTTAGAACTTTTCTTCCTTGCTCCACCAAAACAGGAAGAGAGCAACTTAGATTTCTTCTGCTTAGGTTTGTGAGGAGGCTCATAACCATACAAAGCCGTTCTGTTAAAGACACATCCTGTGCCGACGTATACAGGACCTTGGATTCCATCTAAACCTCTCAAGTTTATCTGATAACCAGAACCAAACAAATATGTAAGTCGAAGATAACCAAGAAAACGATAACCCAAGTAAAATCTCAAATACACCACTGAACAAAAGCTACTAATATCATTAGCATGAAGTAGCTAGGGCTCAAAACAGTTACATAAGCGATGAACAACTCACGTCAAAGAAGACAGTATTTCGGTTGGCATATCGATCACTCCTATCAATACCATCAAATCTCTGTGGAAATTGAACATAGCAGACATATTTCCCAAGATTCGGGTCCATTAGGAAGCACATTGCTTCTCGCAAAGCCTTGCTGTTGTTTATGTAATGATCACAATCAAGATTCAACAAGAAAGGTCCATTCGTAAGAACAGCTGATACGCGGACCTGCAAGAGACGTATTCAGATGCTAAATTTGCCAATTAGCTAAAAGCAAAACTGCAAATTTTATCCAAAGACCACTTACAAGTGCATTCATGGCACCAGCTTTCTTGTGATGCTGGAAACCAGGACGTTTCTCACGAGAAACATATACTAACCGTGGTAGCTCATTACCCTCACTGTCAAGGCCTCCACTTTGGCCCAGGAAAACCTGAAAGGAGAAAAATGAGAATGCTATATTTCTAAGGAACATCCATAAAATTAAATAAAGATGCAGATATATTTCCGTTTATGACAATGTCTCACCTGAATCATTCCTGGATGATCCCTGGTATTATTTCCAGGCCATGGTGTACCATCTTGCATGATCCAGCCTTCTTCTGGAACCTTTTGGGCCTTGGCTACGAGAGAATTTATACGAATTTTGAACTCTTCATATTCTCTCTGCAGAACAAGCAAAAGAAGAGCATAAGATGCCTGATCAAATGTGGAGCACTGGTAGCTTTTTCAGTCAAACTAAAAATTCACCTTCATTGCCCTACGGTCTTTTACAAAGGATGGTTCAATTTTATCTTTTAAATAATCAACCTTCTGGGCAAAGTACCATTCTGGAGCCCGTGGCTCAATATTGTACTTTTTACAGAAAGGAACCCATATTCTTGCAAATTCTGATGTTTCTGATAAAGCTTCAAATGACAGCATTGCAGCACCATCATCAGATACATAGCATGACACCTTGTCCACTGGATAGTCTACCGCAAGAATAGACAGCACGGTATTAGCTGTAACAAGAGGAGGTTCTTTCAAAGGATCAACAGTACTGACAAAGATGTCAACAGCAGCAAGCTGTGATGGTTCTCCTTCACGATCGTATCTGTGAGGTTTAATATATAGCCTCCAAAGTCAGATTTCCAAAAGGAAGAACTTACATTAATAGACGTAACCACAATACAAATTTGGAAAGAGAGAGGGAGAAAGACAGACAGACAGCAAAATTTGGAAATTAGGTCACAATACCACAATATCCCCTATTAAGCATAAGCATGAATAGAGGAAATTTGCTCACCTAAGAGCAAGCCTGTCGAGATATGTTTCACGGTTTACTGGAAGCCATTTCGGGAACTGATCCAGAATCCACGAGACAGCAAACCAGACCTCGCAAATCACAGAAATCAACCACAAAGCAAATGCATTGGGTACAGGATTGGTTATTCGGTAGTGTAGAAAAATGCAAAGAATCACAAGCCGCAATACGATAACCATCCTGTAAGGGTTTATCCTTGATGATGAAACGGAAACCTTCCTCGACAAGGGCTGTCGAGCTTCATCATTCCTGCACCACGAAGAGAATTAGGCAGGAGGAAGATGGCAGTGTAGGTTAACAGAATTAATAGAGAATTATGCATATTCACCAAGAAAAATCCATTATATTTGAGATTTATGACGCCTAGTACTAAGACGTATAATCAGAGTTGTGCTTGAATCTGACACATTATGCAAAGGGAGCTTCTATAACACAACTAAGTAAGAACTCACAGTAGAGCGTCATCCACAAGAATATCTGTGCTTGCATCAATATCTCCAACTCCTCTCTCTGAAGGAGGATGGCTAGCAGTCATTGGAACAGCAGGCTTTTCTTGTTTCATCTTCCAGCCATCAACTCTCTCTTTCCAGGCAACATTACCTAAGCCAGGGGATCCAAAACCCCTCACTGGATCCACAATCCTTGCTGCAAACAGGGAAGAAAACATGATCACGATTAGATTCATGATGGAAGATATTCATATTAACAACAGAAGAAAAAGTTATGACTGATTATAATCAGGTGTGAGGAATATAGAGCAGAAGTTCACGTTTTCCAGCAACACCACCAGGTGGAGGAGATGTCATAGAAAGACGCCCAGGTGATGCAGCAGACAATTCTCCAGAAACCTATAAACATGAGAAAGAGAGTTTTAAAAAAACCATGTCCTGAAGAGACTACCATTATATTAGAAGAGGGGAGAAAAACTTATAATAGCGTACATCAGTTCCATTTGTGAGCAAAGGAATGTTGTTATGAGGGATCTCCTTATCATACTTTGGTTCACCAACATCTTCCCCTCTCCCATAATTCACACGCCAGCTCAATAAACGATCAGAAATCTTCTGCTTTTCGTTTTGATTACTGGAGCTGTGATCATTGACACCATCAATAGTAGCGACACCCCCCTCTCCATCACCATGAATTGCAGGACTTCCTGCTTGTTAGTGTATAATTTCTTTCAGAAAACATATTAACGTTGCAGTTGGATGCTTAGGGATAATGTCAGCTAGGAGCAAGATAAGCGCAGCCAAACACCATGCAACATACAACCCAACCCCAAGAAGAAACTTCAAAAAGCTGTGAAAGTCGTAAAGTATTTATTTTTGAATGAGATTTTTGTGAAAAGTCTTTTTTCCATTTTTAGGTATAAGTATAAATCCTAGTGATCACCAATAATGCAGATTCTCATTCCAAATTCTCACGGTGGATCTTGAAGTTGTCGTAATTTTAGTTTTTTCCCATTGAATAATCACACCCAATGTAGCGTCGTAATACTTTTGTCTTTTGAGTAAGGAGCATTAAATATATTAAATGGCAGCACCCCCAAATTGCAAATAAAACAATTATCATCTGCCATATATTAATGTACATCACAATCAGACAGTTTTCTCCAGGTGACAAGCTTTCAGTTTAAGGAGAATACTGTGAAAGTCAAAATTTCACATGCACGGACACAAAGTTTACCTTTATGCCGCTTGTATCTGGTTTTGCACTGAGGGCAGGACTGATTCCCATCCTTCCTCTCATATTCATAGCAAGGCCGACAAACTGGATACGCACAGACATCGCAAGCAACAAATGGTTCACCATCAACAGTCTGGCCCAAATTATCAGTACATATTTGACACGCCTGACTTCCCATGTTCTTCCCCTATCAAATCACAACCACCAATATGTTCAAGAGATCCCAAACTCATAAGAGCCTTTCAAAGCATCCAATAAATAGCTTGATCATATACAGAACGTGAATAGAAAAATCTGTTCTAGAGCAGAGAAGCTATAACTAAATGATTCCATTGAAAAGAAACAATTTGATTAGTCAACCTTCAAAATATCTCTGGCATCATTAATAGGAAAAACAAAATGACCAATAACTTTCAACTAACCCTGGCTTCTGCTTCAGATTCCATAGTCACTTATCTTGGGCGAGACCAATCGCTGCAAGAGTCACCAAGTTTCGAGCTTCACTGAGATTTAAACATTCCCAGAGCCCCTAAAATGCCTCCTGCAAACTGCTGCAAAAAATTAGATTCTATTTGCTCTTTCACACGAGAGTAAAGTTTCTCACTCAGATTCGCTCGATTTACAGATCAGATCTACCTATTATCACATCAAAGCTAAAATGATTTGAGAGATTATTAATCAAAACAACTGTCAGCAAAAATACTGAAAAACGTCACAAACCCACTCATTCTTCAACTCCAAAACAAAGCAATATCAAATTATCGTAATTGGATAAAATTGAGATCGTAGTCAACTGTTTCAGTTCAATTCACTTTTCAGAAACTCAATCGACTAATTTGCACATTCACAAATTGGGAAAAGCGCAAACCCAAAAACAAACGCATTCGGCAAACAACATTGACACTCACCTCGTGATGAAATAGGGCACAGATTTGCGTCCGCCGATCGATCAATTAGGGAAAAATTCAGTGAGAAGAACCAGCAGCTGTCGGTCTCTCTCCCTCTCTCTCTCTCTCTAGAATGAACGTGTATATATAGGGACTCTGAAAGATGTAGCTGTTAATTGGTATTTCAGCTGTAAATTATTAGTATTACAGTGAACTAAACGGTGAATGATGATGACAAATAAGTCGATAAATAAAAGCTGGAAAAGGAAATGGAGTGTAACAGAAGAAAACGACAGGTGAGCTGCCGATAGAGAGAGAAAAAAAGAAGAGTGAGAAACTCGGTAATTGGTCCACCGACAGTGGGATGTGGGTTTGTGCATTTGTGGTGGGTTATTGAAGATCTCGTTATTGCAGTGCTTCGGGGGCTTGTACAATTTGGACATAATTATCCTTTCATAAAAATTCATATACGGTGCTCACGCATTTGAGATGAGATGCATAATCAAGACAAATTACATTCACCTTTTTTTAAGTTAAAAGTCATCGACGTTTAACTTATACTTTATCTCACCGTGAGACGGTCTCATACAAGTGTGTCTCTTATCCTTTTGATATCAAGTCCACAAATTAGGTTTTCCCGGTTTTTTTCTATACTCTCAAATAAAAATGGACAAAATATTCATCCAGATTTAGTCAAATTATAAAGAAACTATATTTATATTTTGATTATTACTATCATCATAGAATAATAAAGGATTCGTTTAATTCAATGTAATATTATGAAACAATCAACCAATCGATATAAATATTAATAAATACAAATAAAATTAATTTTGCATTACTAGTTAATTCAACTAATATTTTGTCATTCTAAAAAAATACTTGTGATATTATTTTGGCATGAAGGTCATATGCAAGAGATGATTGTATTTTTGCTATCCTGCAGGACAGTGCCCAGTAATGCTTTATTGTATTGTACTTCATGTTTTAATGTATTGTATGGTACAATATATTAAAGCACTGAAGGACAGTGGCCTGCAGAGTAATATAGACAAAACCGACCAAAAGCGGAGGAAAAACTAAAACACACGTCATGAGATGACTTATTTAAATTGTGATTAGTTAGGTCATGAGACATCTCTCTCGGGTTTTGTCTATGCTACCTTACATATGTATCGGTTCTTCAAAATGTTTTTAATGTATTATGATCATATAACACATTAAAATATGATAGTCTAATCTAATAAAAGATTCTTTGGCACTGCCTCAAGCACGCTAGCAAAAACACAATCTTTTTTGACACAAAAACTCGTTCTACAATTTTTAAAAAAACATTTCCGACGTTAAGAATATATTTTATTATTTATATAACCACACACCCCCAAAATATACTCGCTAAATTTGCGCAACTTAAATTTCCTGTTTACACCATCATCATTGTAAAATAATATAGCAAAAAATATAAAGAGTTGAGATTTCTTTTCGATATACTAAAATGTATGGACCAAAAAACACGAATAATAACCTTGTAATAAACTGTACAAAAATATAATATGCAAAAAATAATACTAATCATATATATTCCCTCCGTCCCAGATCAGTTTTCACAATTGACTTTTACACGCGTTTTTACGAGCGAGTTTTGTAATAATAATTAAAATAATAAAGTGACTTTTAAGAAGGGATATGATAGATGAGGTTATCTAACTTCTCTTTGAATTTTTCTACAAACACTATCAACTTCTACTATTAATCAATTTTTCATAATCACTAATTTTAATCAATTCTTCAAAAATATATTTTTTGCAAATACCCCCTACATAGGATATACACCAAAAATAACATTTGCAGACAAAACAAAGTTATGAATTATATTATTTAGCAAGTAATTTCAATACACTGTAGTGTCACACAGAGATATATTGTTAAATATTGTGTAGAAGCAGATAATGAATATATGCCACACGGGGTAAACCTAAGCTGAGTGCTTAGAACATAAGTTGATCCCCATAAATCTTCCAATGGGTCTGTTTCACAGCTTAGCCTGTTCTTGAAGTTGTTCCTGTTTCACAGCATTCTCAAGTTAAAATGATTATATGCTGGATAATCATTAACAAAACCAATGTTCATATGCATTCTGTAAAAGTAATCATGATCCTTGAGCAGAAATGCAGATTGGAAAAGGATGTGAAGTGAGGGAGTAGCACAAACCTCGGAGACAAAGAAGGCATGGAAACCATATGGGACTCTTTTGGGAAGTTCAACTACGGCAACAGGATCAGGAGACATTGTTTTTGCATCAATGACATTCACTGCTGATTTTCTGCATTTAATCAAGAAATATTGTCGTGTTAAAATTTTAAAAAAGAAGATACTCCAAGGTATCCACAAACTAATATAGTTGAACTACATTTTTTTTGACAGGTGCAAAAGAACTACATTGAAAACATATATCTTGGTGATAAATATCTCGATTTCAATTTTCTTTTCATCAGGTGTTAATAATGCAGTAGATGCAGAACATACCCGGTATTCTCGTCATGCGCAAAGAAGATCAAGTAACCATCATCTTCTTCAGATGTAGTACCAGGCTCCCGGGGAACAAAGACAGCCTCTGATCCAAATCTTCCAGGTCCCAAATCGAAGATACCACTAACATTTCCTCCAACTTCAAGCTTTTCCTTTCCACTCTCTGGTTCCACATGTAAATCAAATTTGATAATTCCAGTTACCTTAGCAATGCTATCCAGTATTGTCCCATATACATACCGCTGTTTCCTGAAAAAAAATAAAAAAATATATAAGTTCTCCTGATAGAAGTGCAATGAAAACTTTTGACACTGTTGAAGGGACCTGAAAAACAGAAACAAATAACATATTAAGCAATGGATCTAGAGAACCAACTGGATCATTCATTACCAACCACCATAGGATGACAAAGTCTTTTAGCACTGGGTGCACCATGCAACTCAAGTGCCTTTTTAAATGGTATTAGTTGTTTTAATTATAGGTATTAGTTGTTTTCAATTAACAGTATGACTTGTTTTCACTGAAAAGTATTAGTTGTATACAGTTGCACCGTACAACTAGTGTACAAGAGACCCACTCGCATGGACTTGGTGACATTCAAATTGAGCCAAGTGATTGAAAAGTTAATAACATCATACCTGCCAGTGTAGTTTTCGTTCACCCTGGGAAAATCTACAGCTGATACAGACAATTTCTTCTGTGAAGCCATACCATTTTTAAGGTTGAATCTCATCTCGTACCTGACAGAAATACAGTGTTAATTTTTAAGATAGGTAAGTATTCATTAATCAATGATATGTAGGTAGACCTCTTACAGTTCATTTGTGAAATTCTCAAGCTTTTCTTTCACACCACCATTGACCATGTCAAGATCAGGATTTTGAAGTCGACAGGTTATCAGAACCACTTCATCACCGTCCTCCCAAGCATTTGCTGACATATAGTTGGCATACATCATTTGTGAACACAGGAAGTCTCAAAGTGTAAAGCAGTAAGGTCATATGAGAAACAATAAAAATTTTATGACCTTGAACTGGTTGTTTCTTATTTCAGATTAACTAAAAAAAGGGAAACATGGCTTGAAGTACTGGGGCTTTATCCGTGACTCATGATCAGTAATCTAGGAAACAACTGAATTTATAATTGATTTAAGACCACACTTACTTAAATTTGCCTAAGATCCTTGACTTTGATAAATAAAAACATAAACTGATTAAAATTTTGTGTATATGCACCAATGCTAAGGATCAATAATTACGAACTTTAGAATTTGTTGGCTTTCAACTAGGTAAGACTCTCGGAACAACTCATATTATATCACTTGCAACTATAAGGCACGTAAGATTAAGATTTCCAATGAGAGCATGTAAGGTCAAGTTGCTCACCGTTATGGAATATGAAACAGTTTGGAAGCTCAAACCATCTGATTAGCAGTTCATTTTTTGAGTATCGCGGAAGAACTCCAAAACGAGCTTTCTTAGTAGGATCAAAACTGAAGACAAACTTCTTTTCCTTTACCATCTCCTGGAAATATGACACTTATAGTAATCAGTACATAAAAATAAATGTAAGATGTACAGTATATTTATACTACAGGTCCGTATATCAACAAATTCTATTAGCATGTCAATCATCTCATATTGATAAACATTGTACTAGCTCCAATTCAGATGGTTTCAGTAAACATCCTTTTAATCATTTAGATTTATTATCCTCATTCCCCAAATCCGTTAACAGAAACTATTGAAATAAGGAAAAGGTGAGAAGCAATTTAATGCATAAATCATCAAATGCTACAAATATCAATGACAGGAAGCGGCCTTTTCTTGCTTTTACAGCTTTCTTTATAGTGAAAAAAATTATTGTTCACTAGAGGACAAGACATTAAATTAAAGAGCATGAAAAGGTGACATATAAGGAGAATATGACAACAACCCATATACATTCTTCACCATTTGAAACATTTACGATATCATATTTCATGTCAACAGACAAGAAGATAAAAATTGTTCTGCAGCTCCACACCTTTGGCCTGAAGTACAGAGGTAGATCCATAAAAATTGAATAATTTTCAGTAATGGCAAAATCATGCATCATGATTGGTTCTGATACTGTTATTGGCACTGGATCCTCCATCACACCTTCCTTTGATATGACTCTGTATGTGATATATGGTGGTGTATGAGAATAACCAAAGGTAAACATTTCCCCTGTATGAAAAGCTTATAAATGAGAAATTGCTTGTGCGACTTGAAAGAAAGCTTTTAACTTTATTATTTGTAAGATGCAACTGTTGAACTGAAATACAATAGTCAATCCAAATGTTATAGTACGATATCTTGACAACAAAAACATTACACTACCAAGGATATTATTGTAACTACTCATCATTACCTCTCAGTTCTTTCCTTACTGCTCTTATAGCAACTAAAAAAAGATTAGAAGGAGAAATAATATTTATGACAGGTATCAAAATACTTAATGAAAAAAGCAATATGGTCCAATTCACAGTAGACAACTAGTAACAGCTTATACTAAAGGAAGATAACAACAAGCAAAAACAAGTTGATACAATAAAAAGGTTACTGCAGACTCAAGGAAAGGTCAATTTAAACTATATAAATTTAATTTGATAAAATATAACTCATTATTTCAATTTATCCTAGTTAAGGCTACGTAAAACTAACTATGCAGTAGGACAAAGCATACATTAAATTTACGCTCATTTTTCTTGCTGTTGTGTGAAAAGTTTAAGGTGTAGGCATCAGTGAAGGAGCCAGGAAATTTGCTAGGGGGGGTCCAACTAAAAATTAATAGTCATCGATTTCATCTCATAGTAGCATTGTCGAAACATATAATTTATTAATAAAAAATATCAAAATGACTTCCAATAGATTTTAATAACACTAGATCATTCTACCAAATAACATACGAAATAGTTTTGACTTTTGAGATTATCTAAATAAGAACATCTTTCATTTTTATTTCTTTAATTCACCATAATTTCAATTAATGCTTGCTAATATTAAAAAATAGGCCAATATATTATAAATAATGAAAACCCTTTAAGAAAGATTAAAATTATTTTTCTTTTTATTTCTTGTTAAATAATATTTTAAACAGCATGATGACAAATGAAGAGGAGAAAAATCAATCAGATTACCAAATTAGGGAGGAAGGCATATGCACACGGAGCAACTCATCAAATCTTAACACGAAATACTTCTACTGAGTACTCAGTTGGACATTAAGTAATCTTACCAGTGACTGGGTCCACCTTAGGATGAGCAGTAAAAGAATGTGACAGTCTTTTGTCATAATCTAGCATGCCAACGGTCTGCAGATCTCCATCTTCCAAAACTTTGATGGCATCTGTATAACAGATAGAAAATACAAAATTACTTTGTTGAGAGCTTAAGCATGCTTACGAACAATGTTAACTCAACATTAACTGGAAAGAAGAAAATGCAGATGTCGGAGGTCTGATACATGATAAAACCCCTAGAGAGATTGACATATTTCATGGATTAAGACATGAGAGAGCGCAAGCTTACATGGTTTGTCTGCCTCACTGAGCGCTAAAAGCTTCCCGTGGTGATATACTAGAGCTGTATTAGCTGAAAGAGAGGCCCACAATAGTCAAAGTCTTGTTTCTGATGTCTGAAACTTTTGTCTCAACCATTACCAAGAAATTTATAAACAGCAAAGTAAATTTCTATATTGTGCCAACATATGCATGTGAGTGACATGGTCTAACCTGATTTCGGGTACATTACAAAAGTTCATAATATCTTAGCAAGCAATGTACTAAATTGTAAAACTAATGAACAATGTGTGTGTGTGTGTGTGGGTGGGGGGGGGGGTGAATGGCAGGCTAGCAGCGTATTTAACCTACCTGTGCCCTGTCCATAGGAAAGATCAAATACTTTAAGTTTTGTTCTAAGCAGTTGCATATTAACCATGGCAAGTCCAAAAAACCCTTTCAGGTCACCAATCTGCATATCAAGTTGAAATTATTAGGGACCAAAGAATAGATATTTGAAATAATAAAAAGCACACAATGAAATTTAAAATATTGCAATTGCGCACCTTCATAAATTTTGATCCGCCAAAAATTTCTTCTTGTTTAAGTCGTGACGTCTTCACAAAGCGGGAGACGTAGGTTGCTTTTCCATTTTTTATGCGCATTCCATGAATCATTCTACGAAAAGTTAGCATCATTTGAGCCATGTTAGAACAATTTAAATAAATCATAACATAGAGAATGTTGAAATTGATTATCTGTAAAGTCAAGGATACCAGCAGATACGAACACAACATAAAAATTCTGTTAACTGTGAAAAAAAATTCATTTAAAAGGCATAATATGCTATCTCCTCATGAATAAGACGTTGGTGCAAATCATATGGACCAAAGCAAATATTATGGAGATTAAATGTACAGAAGAAATCATAGGTTAAAAGGAAAAAGATAAAAAAAAACCACCATATTGTTACCAAGTTTTCGAGTACTGAGTACACTATAATACAAAATTAGTACAAAAGCTGTATTAGGAACAAAAACTTTGCATCTTAAAAAAAAAATCTTCCTCCAGAGCAGTAATATCTTGGCATAATTTCAGATATATCCGTTCAACTGAATCAGTTTTTTTTAATCAAAAACAGCAACCACAAAAGATTAAACTTCACCTTTTCACTTCTCATCTACAAGAAAGTAAATGAACAAATTTCAATGAGCTAAATAGGTGAGGAAACCTAGTAAACCACCAACTCCACCATCAAAATAATAAAGAAAAACTCACATCAGCTTTCAAACAGACCAGTCAGAGACATTTAGGGAGAATAATTTTCCTAAATTACCAAATATACTCGCACAACCAAAGGGACCCTCAATCTCAGGTTTTAGCATAATAAGCACAAATGATTTATTTGGAAAGATAACAAAACAGGGGAACTTAGTAGACACTCATCCCAGCAGAAAAATATTATGAAACAACTACACATCCTAATATATGAATGGACGAAGTAGAAACGCACCCATCTCCATCAAACCTGCAGAAAGAAGAGACAAGGATAAGTTGATCATCGTTGACACATAACAAACAGAACTGGTAGATAACATCCCAATTTACTTCCCCAAATTCAGAGATAAATTCCAGTCATGGATCAGAAACAACTAGTCATGAACAGTGTGATCAAGGAACTGAAATTGCATAAAAAATAAAAACAATTACCAATGATATCCAGCAACTGGAGCAAACTTCGGGTTAGGACCAACCCTGACAAACTCGCCATTGAGGCATTCCTGCAGCACGTAAAATTTTTCAATTCTGGAATCAATTAGCTGTAGAAGCTGCAGAACCCGTACTTTTTTTTAAATTATTCGCCTAATTGTGTTCAATCAACCAATAATATTAAATTAGGAAACAGAGGCCTCGAGAACGACATAGTTTCACAAAGAGATTCATCGAGTATATAAAATTTATAATCGAGTAGCAAACTCAGAAAATTAAGACGATCATAAAATTGTAGCCACTTACCGGGAGATGTCCTTTAACAGGAAGGTCGGCGAGAGGGGGAGTCTCATCGACGGGGGCAAAGTTGCCGGATAAGTAGTGAAGGGGTTGTTTGGGGTCGTGCATCATCTTCACGAATGCCCATTCCAACCAGTCAATTGCCTTGGAAGTGAGACCCTGGCTAGGCTTCGGTTTCACCACCACCAAACCGTCCTCAGTCCGCTCCAACTCATTCTCTTTCTGCTGCATTTCTCGGAATCAAACTTCTCTGAGTCGCGGATTTTTCTGCGTTTGTGTATGGAGTAGAAAAGTTTGAGTAGGTGGGGTTTATAATCAGAACTAGTGGTGTGTGTAGTGCGTTGTGTCGCAGTCTGGAGTTTGTTTTCAAGATGGCGTTTGCCTGCACATTTCGTTGGTTTATTTATCAACTTTTCAAATCCAATTCCAAATTGTTAGTAATACTTTTTTTTTCTCCTTATCTTATCTAAAAGGTAGTACTGTATTAGTTATTTTCATATCACACGGTATTAGTTGATCGCCATTAATTATTTTTATTAAAAAATAATAGTTATTTTACAATTACATTGCATAATTTAGTGTGCTAATTACTGCAATTACAATAATATTGTTTAATAAAAATAATTAAGCAAAAATTCTTATAAAATCGAGTTCATGTGATCTTTTTTCTTCAAGTATCACCGATGTACGTGTGAATTATTATTGTTACACACACGCTACCATTGTTAAGCATACAAAATGACTCTATTTTAACATCACTTGATAAACAGTGACACTGTATGTGCACAATAATAATAATGTATATATATAACAGTGACACTTAAAATAAAGAGTTCACTTGAATACGAATTCATAAATGACTTGCTCAAATAATTAATATTGAATAGAAAAACAGGTAATATTGTTTATTAAACAGTGACATTGGCACTGTTTTAAAATCACTTGATAAACAGTGACATTTAAAATAAAGAGTTCACGTGAATACAACAAACTCACATATGACTTACTTGAGTAATTAATATTTATATATTATTACATTGACTAGTCCTTCACTCTAAACTTTTTTCATTCCCCAAATTATTTTGCATGTGCCATAACTCTCTTAATTTTACATAAAACTTTAATTCCTATTATTAATTAAAATATTCAACACTTTTTATTCAAATTCATAAAATGAAATTTTTCCAAAGTTTCGGTTTAAACAAGAGCTAACCATCCAAACTATGTGAATGTTGATGTGTTGATTTTATAGTTAGTTTGTAAACACAAGAAACAGATTTTTTTTAATGATGCTTCCTGTTTTCATATTTGGCTAAGTGTTGTATGCACCCGGGTGCACCGTACACTTATAGTGTATTTTAAAAACGTGTAACTTATTATGTTGAAAAGTGCGACTTATTTATACAGAAAAGTACAACTGTTAATATGAGAACATAATTGTATGCTTTTATTTGGAATAGCTACATATTTCTATTTTGTATAATTGCACGTTTCTAAAATGTATTATTAGTGCACTGTGCACTCTGGTGCACATGAGTTCCACTCTTTATATTTTATATTGAGAGATGGGCCCTTTGCGAATGATCACAGCAGGCCATTGAATGTTTTGCTTGGGGGCCCATATACAGGAATCCACCCAAGTCTATAACAAAATTATGTTTTTTTTGTTTTTAATCCCATTATATTATAATGTTCGTGTTACCTTAAAACAAGTTATTGGATCTAATTGTGTTCTCCCAAAAAAAAATGTTATTGTTAAATTATTGTTTTCTCATTCATATCATCGGATCTAATTCTTTTGTTTAAGGCAAATTAGGAAGTAAATAAGTTTGACACAAAAATTTGTAAAATTGATTAAATGGTATGATTTATAGTGATAAAGGTATTAATTATGATAACAGAAGAGTATGCATTTTTACTATATGAAAAGTATTACTAATAGCACTGAACTGAAGGGTGTGAGTTATATTGTAACAAGAGTATTAGTAGTGATAATTGAAGGGTGTGACTTATATTAAAAAATAGTATTAGTTGTAATAATCGAAGAGTAATGTATAAAAAATGAGTGGGTCTCATGTGCATTCGGGTGCACCGTGCACTCATATCGCATTTTTGAAGCGTGCAACTATATAAAATAGAAACGTACAACTATTCCAAACAGAAGCATACAACTACGTTTCCATATTAACAGTTGCACTTTTCTGTGTAAATATGTCGCACTTTTCAGCATAACAAGTTGCAAGCTTCTAAAATGCACTATGAGTGCACGGTGCACCCGAGTGCGAATTAATAGCTCCCAATTCCAAGATATTGAGCCCAATAACTATCTGGTCCAAAACTTTTTTTGTATAACTCTTAGGTTCAACAGCAGTGTTAAAATCCCCTTAATACCCTCACACCCCTAACAAAAGCACACGCTCCTATTTATCAGATTATTATCTTCCCACACAAACAGTTGTTGGGGTTATACTGGAAAATATGTTTTTTACTTTGTATAACCAAACTGAATTTCTTATTTATTTACTGAAATAAATTATTTATAACTGTTGCATTAAATATGATTGAATGTTATATATATTTTCTGCATACCCGTTCAATAAACAGTACGTGTTACATTGTAGTAAATTTGGTGATACCAGATCACGGAAGATCAAATTAACAGCTCCTCGTAACTAAGTACAAATTCATAACTCAGATGGAAATGAACAATCCATTGTGAAAGGTTGAAGTGTAAAGCTCAGATTGGCTTGTCTTGACCAAGAGATTACACTAGTGCATTATGATGCGCTGAATAGGACCTACAAGAGGATAAATTCTTCAGCACTGAATATGGAAGAATTAGACCTCAGTGGTTCGTTATTTCTTAATCTCCGTTCCTTAAATAGGATCGTGTGAAATTAATAACTATTGCTTTGACTTATGATGGGAAGAGAATCAACGTGATTCAATACCTTATATCTTGGGCAATATTATTAGTTACACGACGATTACTAAGATTTAATACGGAGAATCGTGTGCAAGCACGTCTTGCTTGATTTGTGCCGGTGGGCTCAGAAGTTTTATCATACAAAATCTTGCAAGTGGAAATTTATTTTCGATATGGATAATAATGTTGATATGTCTTTACTCCAAGGATAAAGATATTAATTAATATAAAGCTTTTTCAGTGGCTTAATTAATTAGTGGACTAGATAATCTTAAACATGGGAAATAATAACCGGGAGCCATATTATTGTAGCATCGTAATATGGATTAAGATGGATAGTTCAATATTAATTTTATAGTGGAGTAAATTAATATTAATGGGTTTGAATAATATTTTGGCTTAATATTATAAATGCATTGCCCATTGGAGGTCCAATCTTAATTTTCCTAAGGGCCCCTCAAATAGCTCAAATTAAAGTCCAATTAATGAAAAGGAGAAGAAAATATTATTGCCTATTTTTCCATGATTTTTTCGAAAATTATGAGTAGGAGAGAGAAAAGATTTTCTTGATTTTCTTGGAAAGATTTTATGGAATAAGTATTCTTGAGATACAAGTTTATCCCATAAATTCAAGAAAAGTCAAAGATATTTTTCCTTCCCTATTTTGTTGAAATTTTCGAAAATTGTGTGACAAGAAGGAGGAGAAAATTTTGTTGGGAGATATTTTGAGAAATAGAATATATTGGATATATTCTAGATTGTGTCTTGAGGAAGAAGCAAGGAAATTTTACAATGCCCAACTTGACCCAAATTTTTGTCCCCCCCAGTCCTATAAATAGGGGATGAATTTTTCATCCCCAATGCAATTACATGTGTTGAAAAAATTAGAAATCCACAAAGGTGGTGGAAAATATTTTTAGTTTTCTCCTTCATTAAAATCGTTCGTGAGAATCCTCCCACCGGATTACGTTCGTGGACTTGGGACATATTTGAGAAGGCACTTTGGGTTGATCCATCGTCTCAACGGTTGTCTCTACAAGAGGTATGTAATTTCGTAACTCCTAAATTCCGCATGCTTAGGATTTACGTGAATTACGTGTACGCATGTTGTTGTTGCTTATTTAATTATTACGTTGAATTAATTTAGGATTGATTCATGTTAGTAATTAATTAAATAATTTAAATATATTTTTAAATACACCTCGAATAGATCCGGGCACCCCATATTTCCCAACAACTGGTATCAGAGCCTCGGTTTCGAGCTCTGTATTTAAATTGTTATTTAAATTTGTTGGACATTAAATTTTATTAAAAATTGGATAGTAGAATTGTTAGATTTGTTTTGCAGGTATCCAATTGTCATGGTATTTAATGTGTTTTAATTTCATGCGTATGTTTTTTGTTTTAATTTGACTCGTTCGAATTTGTTTTTCTCGTAAGAAAATCCATGAGTAGATTAGGCTATTTGATTTGTTCAATGTAATAGACTAGTCTAGATTTAAGGTATATTTACTTTCTCGTTAAATAAATTATAACCTGATCGAAGACAAGACGGAGACGAGGAGTTGAAATGGACCCTAACCGTCTGTGCGGGCGACGTCATCGCGCGTGAAACATGCTTAAGGAGGCGAATAACGCGATGTCGGACGCCGCCAGCACGCTGGCGATGGCGACGGCGCCAGTCGACTTTAACGCTACTGGGTGTTGATTTGGGGCAAATACAAGATGGGCGCGCCGATGTGGCACCGTCGGCGCGACAAAGCGGCAAGGGGGCGGCCGAGGTCGGCGAGGCGATGGAGTAGGGCAGGCCGCTGAGGCCGCCGAGATCCGCTCGGGCGACGCGAGCTACCGAAGCCTTTGCGACGCGAGGCGCCACCTGGCGGCCCTTCGGGCCGGCGGATGTGGGCGTGCATCCGGTGAGCTACTTGGCATGGCGATTCGAGACGGAATTTTTTTTCGTGATGAATGAGTGGGAGAAATTCAAGACGGCATTTTTTCAAAATCAAGCCAAGGAAAATCAAACCATGACAATTGGATAATTTGTGTCCAATGCTTTGCTTGGTTTATTGTTGTATTTTCTTATGCTTTATTTAATTTGTTTAAATATGTTTGCATGAGATATTGCTTGTGAAAAAATCTCAAACTCAAAAATTATTAAGTATGTTTTATATAATTAATTTAGTTTTTGAATCAAATTAATTTTGACCTCCATGATTTATTTATTTGTGAATTCTTTTGGAGAAATTCCCCTAAGGGACGGACAAAAGAAAGCTTTCACATGAATAAATTCTCAAAAGGATGATTGTGAATTATTACTAGTGGCGACGATGACCCTCCTAAGAGGCTCGTTCAAAACGAAATAATAATTCTGTATTTAATCATGGTTATTACTTAGGTATGAAATTGATATGCATATACTTCTCCGAAGTCCCTGTCAATTTTATATTGGTCAAGTGGGAGCCAACTATTAATTAAGTTTTTTTTAATTAAAGGTTTGTAATTGTTCTTGTTTGTAACCTGCTTAAATGTGATTTAAATGATGACCCACCCACGTGGCTCATTTAAACTGTTTTAAGATGTTGGCTGATGCATGTTCATATTTTTTTGAGATTTCAATATGATTCATGTGTTCGAATTAAGTGATCTTCTTTGTGTTGATCCGGATATTGACACAAGATGTATGTTTATTTCAGTTTCATCATGTCGCAACCTTTTAATCCACTATTCAATATACTGAAAGACAATTTGCTTACTGGAGTAAACTATTTTGGTTGGAAACGAAAACTTATGATTGTCCTAACGGCACAACAATTCAAATGGGTACTTGACACACCAAAACCCGAAAAACCAGCTAAGGATGTCAGTATATGGGAAGAGATGAACTATAATGAATGGGAGTTGGCCAATGAATTGATGAAAGATATAATCTTGGCACATATGTCGGATTTATTGAAACGCCTTCATCAAGGATTTGAATCAGCTGCAGACATTATGACCAATCTCGAAGCGATGCTTGCACATCCGGCCCATATAGCAATCCAAAGCATCAGGCATGACATGGTCAAGCTAAAAATAGAAGAATGAACGACCGCGAGGGAGCACGTTCTTAGGGTTATGGTTCTTTTTGAGGAACTTGCAATTCTTGGCGAAAAATGTGATTTCGAAACTAAAGTTGATTTCATTCTCAATTCTCTGCCAAAGAGCTATGATCACCCCTATGTAAAATATCTAATGGAAGATATGGAATTTACTGTGGATGATCTTGTGAATGCTCTTACTTTTGTCGAAAAAATAATAGAGCTGGGGTTAAAAACTATGCTTTTTTTTGTTAACCAAACGAGTCTTCTTCTCATTCTAGGTCAATTGGTGGTAAGAATGATGAGGAGACAAAGAGGATAAACCAATTATACTCAAGTTCCATCAAAATTAAATGTCTATGTTGGTCCCGGTGAAAAACCCATGAAATGCGGAAAAATCATGTAATGCATATAAAACAGGGGTGTAGGAGTGGTGATTCCAAATTTTTGTTTTTAAGTCCATGTGTTGTGTTTTGCTTATAACCAAATGCATATGACAAGTAAGAACATAAAGCAATAAAGAACACAACAAAGTATAGTGGTTCGGAGACTCAAGCTTCTACATCCACTCTCCCTTATCCTAGGGAAATTCCTTCAAACGGGACTTATCTCCTCCACGGGATTGCCTTCTGAGATATTTAACGAGCTCTCACTCAAACCGACTTATCACCTCTCTGCTCGCCTAGGACTTATCACCCTCCAGGGATTGCTACAAGCTTTCTTGGGCACTATCCAAGATAGTTTACTCACTTCTTCTCTAGAGTTTTTTTGGTGACTACTCAGAAGCTTACTCACTCTTTTACAACTCCAACAATCACACAAACTACCTAACAATAGGGTTTGGGTTTTGGTTGGTGTCTCCAACTAGGTTAAGATTTTCCCTTACATTTGTTAAGCCTCAATGCTTTGGGTTGGGAAAAATCTCTCTAAGCTTATGATATATCTTGGGTTGCTTAGATTGGGTTTAAGAACACTAAGATATATTTGTATATCTACGAACACAATTCATGGTGGGAATGCTTGAGTATATGGCTCTTGACTCTTTAACATCTTTTTTTTCACATTCTCCACAGTTTAGAATGATGAAAGACCTTGTATTTATAGTTTTGGATTTGAATGTTACCCATTGGAAGAATCACATTCAAATCCATACTATTCTCCTAAAGAAGAAGAAATAGCCCAAATTAAAGTTGTCTTTTCTCATTGGTCCACGTATTTTAATCTAATGGCTATATTCTTGAGGAAGAGAAAAAGTTTTTTTTCTTGATTCTTCTTGAAAGATTTTATTTCTAAATATTCTTGAGATACTTTATCCCATAAATTCTTAAGAAAG
This sequence comes from Stenogyne calaminthoides, assembly GCA_037126765.1. Classification (NCBI taxonomy): domain Eukaryota; kingdom Viridiplantae; phylum Streptophyta; class Magnoliopsida; order Lamiales; family Lamiaceae; genus Stenogyne; species Stenogyne calaminthoides. Next base: position 4,279,303 of record JBBCBC010000034.1, read on the forward strand.
GAAAAATATCTTATTTCTTCCCTATTTGTATGCAATTTTCAAAAATTCGAGCAAGCTTCAAGAAGGAGAGAGATTTTGTTGGGAGATATTTTGGGAAATATAATATTTGAATATACTCTACCCTCGGTCATCTTGACTCGAAGCTATCGAAATTTCTTGCTGCCCAATTTGACCAAATTTTCGCCCCTCTATATCGATAAATAGCGTGAATTTTTCATCCCCAATACAATTCCATCCGTCTCAAAAAATTAGAAATCCACCATTATCATCTGCAAAATCCTTTCGATCAACAACCTCCTCTTAATCTTAAAATCGCTCGTTTAGAATCCTTCCATCTTATGCGCTCTTCCGATCACCGAGACATATTTGGGAAGGTTTTTCATCCATCGCTCAACGATTGTCTCTACAAGATCTTAATCTCAAGTCCATCCGATCGGGTAACCGATTCTTCCGATCGGTGGCTTAGCTTTTTCTTTTTATTTGTTTAATTTTATGTTGAATTGATTTAGGATTAACTCATGTTAGTAACTCATCTTACTAATTTAAATATATATTTAAATTCACCTCGAATAGATCTCGATCATCTTCCCAACACGATTTCATGAGTTCCCTCAACTTGTTCTCTCGTTCCCCCTCAACTTGTTATCTGTAAATTAGCTTGAATAACACAAGTTGATAATGTTTTGGCATAATTCATCAAAACTAAAATATCCCAACAGTCTAAGTAAGAGGAAATGTTTGGAATGCGGTGAAGAAGGACATTGGAGGTGGGCCTGTTCCAAATCCAAGCGGAATGGAAAGAAAGGTAATTCTCACGCACTAGTTGTCGAAACTTATTTAGCGGCGTATGCTACCCATTCGTGGGTAGTGGATACGGGATCCACTAATCATGTTTGTTTCATTTTACAGGGGTTCAAATGGACCCGACAGCTTTGTGGAAGTGAGATCCTCATCCCGCTAGGCGATGCTATGAGAGTGGCAGCTGAAGCAGTGGGAGACGTGCACTTGTCTTTTGAAGACGAAAGTTTAATTTTAAGAGATGTTCTTTATGTTCCTGTTTTTTGGAAAAACCTTATTTCTGTTTCTAAACTATTTTCTGATGGATATTATGTTCGTTTTAATAAGCAAGTTACTATTTTTTGTAACGATGTGTTTATCTGTCATGGAACTTTACAGAACAATCTCTATACTATTAACTGTGCACACCACTCACAAAATGCATCCTGTAACACATCGACCATTTCGAAATGCTAAAAGAAAAACGTTCAAATGTGAACGAGACACTTCTTTGGCATCTAAGATTAGGTCATATTAATCCAAATAGGATCCAAAGGTTGGTCCAATATGGTTCATTGGAGTCCCTCCGGGTTGAACCATTTCCAACCTGTGAATCATGTTTGGAGGGTAAAATGATCAAGAGGGCATTTGGAGCCAAGGGGCTTAGAGCTAAAGAAGTGTTGGAAATCGTTCACACCGATGTGTGTGGTCCAATGCAAATCAAAGCTAGAGGTGGCTACGAGTATTTCGTTACTTTTATCGATGATTACTCACGCTATGGGTACGTTTTCCTAATGAAGCATAAATCTGAGACCTTTGATAAATTCTAAGAATTTAAGGCTCAAGCAAAGAATCATAAGGAAAAAGTATCAAGTTTCTAAATCTGATCGTGGAGGTGAATACCTCAAATGATGAATTTTTGAACTACCTGTCCGACGGCGGATCAGATCCCGCTTATCGCACCCGCACCCCAAACAAAACGGGGTTGCAGAACGAAGAAACATAACACTTTTGGAAATGGTCAGATCAATGATGAGTTACGCCGATTTGCCAAAATCGTTCTGGGGTTACGCCTTGGAAACAACGGCTTACATTCTAAACTTAGTGTCATCCAAATCGGTTCCCAAAACCCCTAGAGAATTGTGGACAGGGCGCAAGCCCAGCTTGGGACACATGAGAATCTGGGGGTGTCTGGCATACGTGTTGGACAAGGAAGCCGGTAAGTTGGATGCACGTTCGGAATTAAGGTTGTTTATAGGATACCCCGAGGGAACTAAAGGATGCATGTTCTATGGTCCTGAAGATCAAAAGGTCGTAATAAGTACGCACTTTAGATTTTTGGAAGAAGACTATATGAACTATAGAAAGCCTAGAAGTGAGATTACCTTAGAAGAACTTAGAGGGCCAACTCCTTCGCCGACTGTACAAGTCGATATACCAAGCATCACACCTACACAACCAGAACCTCGTCGCAGTGGGAGGGTTGTTAGACAACCCGAGCGATTCTTGGGGATAGAAGAGTCTTCGGACTTGATCTCCAGAGAAGAATCAGACCCATGGTCGTACAACGAGGTGATCCAAGACAATGATGCACATTCTTGGCAAACTGCAATGGAAGCCAAAATGGGTTCAATGGATCACAATAAAGTGTGGGAGCTAGTCGAACCACCTAATAGGGTGAAACCCATTGGATGCAAGTGGGTATACAAGAGGAAAAGAGGATCGGACGGGAAGGTGGAAACCTTCAAAGCAAGACTCGTGGCGAAAGGGTACACTCAGAAAGAAGGGATCGACTATGAGGAAACCTTTTCGCCCGTAGCCATGCTCAACTCCATCCGGATTCTCTTGTCGATTGCTGCGCACCTAGATTTTCAGATCTGGCAAATGGATGTCAAGACAACTTTCCTTAATGGAAATCTTGACGAGGAAATCTATATGCAACAACTCGAAGGCTTCATTGAAATAGGCCAAGAGCGTCTGGTTTGCAAGTTGAGAAAGTCCATTTATGGACTGAAGCAAGCATCCCGAGCTTGGAATCAATGTTTTCATCAGGTTATAAAATCCTACGGATTTGATCAAAACAACTTCGAAAGTTGTGTTTATAAAAAGTGTGACGGAACTGCCTTGGTATTCTTAGTACTATACGTAGATGACATTCTGCTCATCGAGAACGATGTAAAGATGTTATCGAACGTTAGGGCATGGATGTCAAAACAGTTTGACATGAAGAACTTGGGAGAAGCTGGTCACATCCTAAGGATCAAGATCACTCGAGATCGCAAGAAAATGATGATCGGCCTCTCACAAGCTTCATACATAGACACTGTCTTGAAGCGATTCAGCATGCAAGATTCCAAGAAAGGTTTTGTACCTTTCAGACACGGAATCTATCTATCCAAAGAAATGTGTCCAAAGACGCAGAAAGAGATAGATGACATGAAGAACATTCATTATGCTTCAGCTGTGGGAAGCCTCATGTATGCAATGCTGTGCACGAGACTAGATATCTGTTTTTCCGTAGGCATGGTAGCAAGATATTAAAGTAACCCCGGGAAAGAGCATTGGACTGCAGTTAAAAACATTCTGAAGTATCTGAAGAGGACACGGGACAAAATGTTGGTTTATCAGTCAGACAGTCTAATCCCCATCGATTACACGGACTCAGATTTCCAATTAGACTTAGACTCCAGGAAGTCAACCTCGGGTAGTGTGTTTTGCATGGGAGGAGGAGCCATGACATGGAGAAGCGTTAAGCAGAAATGCATCGTCGATTCTACCATGGAAGCCGAATACGTAGCTGCTTGTGAAGCAGCGAAGGAAGCGGTTTGGCTCAAGAACTTCTTAGTGGACTTGGACGTTGTTCCGGATTTGTCCAGCACAATCACAGTTTACTGTGACAATACCGGAGCAGTTGCAAATTTAAGGGAACCGAGGGCCCACAAAGCCAGCAAACACATAGAAAGAAAATACCATCTTATACGAGAAATCGTTAAGAGAGAAGACATAGAGGTGGCAAAGATTGCATCGGAAGACAACCTAGCTGATCCATTCACAAAAGGTCTGCCTCAGATTACATTCGAGAGACATGTGGAAGGAATGGGTGTCAAGAGCATTGTCAATCTGCTTTGAGTATAAGTGGGAGAAATAGGTTCGTGTGAGTGACATTAGATGTCACGTAGAACACGAGACGTGTTGTAGTATACTTAAAAGCAGACTTTGAGTATAAGTGGGAGATTGTTGGGGTTATACTGGAAAGTATGCTTTTTACTTTGTATAACCAAACTGAATTTCTTATTTATTTACTGAAATAAATTATTTATCACTGTTGCATTAAATATGATTGAATGTTATATATATTTACTGCATACTCATTCAATAAACAGTACGTGTTACATTGTAGTTAATTTGGTGATACCAGATCACGGAAGATCAAATTAACAGTTCCTCGTAACTGAGTACAAATTCACAACCCAGATGAAAATGAGCAATCCATCGTGAAAGGTTGAAGTGTAAAGCTCAGATTGGCTTGTCTTGACCAAGAGATTACACTAGTGCATTATGATGCGCTGAATGGGACCTACAGGAGGATAAATTCTTCAGCACTGAATATGGAAGAATTAGACCTCAGTGGTTCGTTATTTCTTAATCTCCATTCCTTAAATAGGATCGTGTGAAATTAATAACTATTACTTTGACTTATGATGAGAAGAGAATCAACGTGATTCGATACCTTATATCTTGGGCAATATTATTAGTTATACGACGATTGCTAAGATTTAATACGGAGAATCATGTGCAAGCACGTCTTGCTTGATTTGTCCCCTTGGTGGGTTCAGAAGCTTTATCATACCAAATCTTGCAAGTGGAAATTTATTTCCGGTATGGATAATAATGTTGAGTTGTCTTTACTCAAAGGATAAAGATATTAATTAATATAAAGCTTTTTCAATGGCTTAATTAATTAGTGGACCAGATAATCTTAAACACGAGAAATAATAACTGGGAGCCATATTATTGTAGCATCGTAATATGAATTAAGATGGATAGTTCAATATTAATTTTATAGTGGAGTAAATTAATATTAATGGGCTTGAATAATATTTTGGCTTAATATTATAAATTCATAGCCCATTGGAGGTCCAATCTTAATTCTCCTAAGGGCCCCTCAAATAGCCTAAATTAAAGTCCAATTAATGAAAATGAGAATAAAATATTATTGCCTATTTTTCCATGATTTTTTCGAAAATTATGAGTAGGAGAGATAAAAGATTTTCTTGATTTTCTTGGAAATATTTTATGGAATAAGTATTCTTGAGATACAAGTTTATCCCATAAATTCAAGAAAAGTCAAATATATTTTTCCTTCCCTATTTTGTTGAAATTTTCGAAAATTGTGTGACAAGAAGGAGGAGAAAATTTTGTTGGGAGATATTTTGGGAAATAGAACATATTTGATATATTCTAGATTGTGTCTTGAGGAAGAAGCAAGAAAATTTCCCAATGCCCAACTTGACCTAAATTTTCGTCCCCCCTAGTCCTATAAATAGGGGATGAATTTTTCATCCCCAATGCAATTCCATGTGTTGGAAAAATTAGAAATCCACAAAGGTGGAGACAAATATTTTTAGTTTTCTCCTTCATTAAAATCGTTCGTGAGAATCCTCCCACCGGATTACGTTCGTGGACTTGGGACGTATTTGAGAAGACACTTTGGATTGATCCATCGTCTCAATGTTTGTCTCTACAAAAGGTATGTAATTTCGTAACTCCTAGATTCCGCATGCTTAGGTTTACGTGAATTACGTGTACGCATGTTGTTGTTGCTTATTTAATTATTATGTTGAATTAATTTAGGATTGATTCATGTTAATAATTAATTAAATATTTTAAATATGTTTTTAAATACACCTCGAATAGATACGGGCACCCCGCATTTCCCAACAACAGTTCTCTTCTCTCTCCTCACCCCTACTTTCTCTCTCAACACTTACCTCCACCTGCACGTCGCCGCAACCACCTCCACCACCAACTACATGGTGTCGCTACCGCCACCATCACCACCACAACATGCCCGCCGCCGTCACCAACTCAGATCTGGAGAGCAGAAATGTACCAACGGTCGCGCCGCCAGCGACGCTCACCGAAGAAGACGAAGATTTATTTTTTTATTTATTGAAAATCTATTTCTAAAAATTATTTTTTTTTCTTCATGATGTTATTTCTGGATTCATTTTGATTGTTGGGGTAGAAACTATTTCTGGATTCATTCTGAAAATTTATTTTTATTTTTTGATTTATTGGGGAGAATAATTGATTTTTGTATTCATTCTCTGATTTTCATTTGTTTCGAAACCGCTTCATTTCTCTGATTTTTGAATTTATTTCTCTACTTATACCTTCGTTTTTTAATGGGTTGATTTAATTGAGATATTGTGACTTTTTGATATGGATTTGTGGATCTGAAGATGGATGATATGGGTTTTAAATTTGGAGATGGAGGATGAGGATTTTAAACCGGAAATACACCTCATGAACCTGTGCATGAATTTGATGAGCCTGTTCATATTTTTATACATATGTGAAAATATGTAATTTTGATATTTTTTATTTTTCTGTTAGTTTTTTTGTTAAGGACGAAAATAAGGACGAAAACAGATGCTCTGTTAATTTTATCATTATTTTCTGTTAATTTTTACATTTTTATGTTAAATTTTCTGGAGTTTTCGACCAATTTTCTAGTGGTTATACTGCAGTTTTTGAATTTTTGGTGGATGGAAGAGGGAGAAGATGAGTAATTGGAACATTTGAAGATGTATCAATTGATGAACATATGCATGAACATTTGCATGTGTTTGTGCATATGTTGATGAATATATTCATGTCGAAATGAAGATAAGGATATTTATGTTTTAAAATTGTAAATTTTTTTAGTTTTTGATATGTAAATTTCTGGAATTAATTGAAAATCAACTGCTCAAAACCGAAAATTGTCATCTTCTTTACTAGTTTTGTTCTTTCTCTGCTATTTCTCTCTCTCTCTCTATTTTTTCTGGGTTTTGTGTATTTTTTGGTGGTTTTGTTTTTGTTTTGAGAAATAAAGCAGCTGATGGGGAGTATTGGGAAGAGTGTTGTAGGAGGCTGATACGAACGAGAATTTTGAGAAAATATATTGTCTCAGATTTTGCAGGATTTGACAAGATATGCAAGATCCACAAGATTACTTTAGTTTTATTATTTAATTGTCTAGATTCATTTTTGTCCTTTAATTCGTATTTATCGAGTTGTTAGATATATTTACTAGATTTGGTCCTTTTTAGATTAGGGTTAGTCCTTTTGTTTTTTAAATACTCTATGTACGTGTTTTGGAAAAGGAATCAGAATAAAATATAATTTTTCTTTGGCAATTTATCAAAAACTAATCGTTCTAATGCTGGCCTGAGCCAGGGCGTCGATTTTATTGTGTTTTATATTCGTTCTCCTGCTAGCCTGCGCTAGGGAGACAAATTTATCTTGTTCCCAAATCGCGGTTCTCATCAAATTGGTGTTTTCATTGAGAGTATTTGTTGAGAGTATTTGAGAATCGCGATCGTAAATTGCTACCATGTCAAGAACCGACGAGGAACGAATTGAATCGTTGGAGACCGATGTGGCGAACATCAACGTCAAACTTGATTGGGTAATCGCGAAGGTAGAGAAGATGAAGCGCAAGCTTCACCGACGTTCTTCGCCAGAAAAATCCCAGCGCCTGTCCTCGTCTTCACCGGAGGAGACATCCTCACGACGTCACCGCCACAAGCCGTACACCTCTGAAATTTCAGAGATTGCGCCGCCTGTTATTATTCCGTCACCACCACGAACCGCCGTACCATCACCCTCCACCACACCACAAGCCGTCGCATACGGCGATGCACCACCGCGTACCACTCGCCACCACCGTCCAGTACCTGAACCACCACCGCCTGTTACACCTCCACTTCCAGTTTGCACCACCACCGTGCCACCACAATCAGACACCATCACTCTACAACCAAGCTCGCAAACAGCCCTACTGCCTTCCGCCGCTCTGCACGCCGCTGCAGTGAAACGTAACATCCATGGAGAAGAGTTCACGCCTGATGCCCTAATTCAGAGTGGGCCTACTTTCATGGAAGGTAAATTGAAAGTTAATTTTTGGTCTGCAAATTTAATTAGACACTTTGGGCATGTTGGGCATGTTGAGGGTTACACGAATTGGGCTTCAATTCACGACAGAGACTCAATTTCTAATATTAATTTGATTCATGTTGGGTCCAAACTTTGTATTGAGAATTCAGAATGCTTTAATGCTGGGACCTGGGACCGCTATATTTGATGAGTTTACTGAACCGGATTTATTCGTTGATCCATCTGGGCCTTTGAGTGAGTTTGACTATGATGCTTTTGATGCTTTTGATGATTTTTGTGAAGATGAGTTGATAGAATTTTTGGAAGGGTTTAAGCTTTGGAATGATAAGGAGAACTTCGGGCCTTTTACTTCTGATGGGATGGACTGTTTTACCAAATCTCCATATTATGATGGACCACCTATCTACGATGAAGAACCCGTAATTGATTTTGTGCCTCGTATTTTTTATGACGAGTTTGAAGACAATCCGTGCGAAATTATTGATATGGAACATGGTGACGATGCAATTTTTCAGGGAATTGATATGACATCCGCCAAGTCCTACTTCGATGAAGAAAAAGGTTTTGACTCCCAGAATAATTATTATTTTTTTATAATTAATGATAGTTATTTTGTTGGTAGTACTATGAAAAATTCGCACTATCGCCTAAAGGTTTTTAGCCACACCAGAACAACTGATAATTTTGAGCTAAATAATTTGGTGGCAATAAGTCGGCGATTAGATGAAGGTTCACGAAATTGGTCCTTGAGGACAAGGATGATCTTGAAGGGGACGCGAATGATGCGAACGAGAATTTTGAGAAAATATATTGTCCCAGATTTCGCAGGATTTGACAAGATATGCAAGATCCACAAGATTACTCTAGTTTTATTATTTAATTGTCTACATTCATTTTTTGTCCTTTAATTCGTATTTATCGAGTTGTTAGATATATTTACTAGATTTGGTCCTTTTTAGATTAGGGTTAGTCCTTTTGTTCTTTAAATACTCTATGTACGTGTTTTGGAAAAGGAATCAGAATAAAATATAACTTTTCTTTGGCAATTTGTCAAAAACTAATCGTTCTCCTGCTGGCCTGAGCCAGGACGTCGATTTTATCGTGTTTTATATTCGTTCTCCTGCTAGCCTGCGCTAGGACGACGAATTTATCTTGTTCCCAAATCGCGGTTCTCATCAGAGGCGCAACTGTTGGGGAGACTGGAGAGAGGCCTGTCAATTTCAAACAGTAATGTTGCAGGTGGTTATAATAATCAATGCTGACTAAATGAAGGGTAACAAAGTCATTCTATAACTCAATTTGGACCTATTAGTATTAGTTGAAATACTTTGGACCTAGTAGTTATAATAGGTACTAAAATGGACCTATAAGTTTTTCACTCCCCGAGTGCATATAAGACCTAGCCATAAAAAATATAAAACCTAGGTCTCTCTATTTCCTTTAAATGTATATTTTATTAGCCATGTTTTAAATGCACCATTGATGATGTATTGAGTTATTTTATTATTTTTAAGTAACTATTAACCTATCATGTAATATGTTTGAGTCTAAAGGGTAGATGCATGAATATGGTTGAAGATGTATTGAATTCATGTGCATTTTGTGTAGATTGCATCAATATTCTTAAGAAAATTGTGATTAAAAAGAAAAATGAGGGGTGATAGGAAAAAATTGAAAAAGGTTAAAAAAAATCGTCTATTTGGCCCGATCCGATCCGGTCCGATTCGATTCCGTAATTACCAAAAATTTGTACCGAACCGTACCGAAAAATTAAAAAACCGTACCGTTCCGAACCAAAATTTTCGTACGGATACGAACACTCCAATTTTAAAATAATCTAACTTTGGTACGGACACGGATAATTTTAAATATCCATTTTGGTCCGTACAGTGAACAACCCTACCACTAATACATTTTGAAAACTGAGCTTTTAACTTTCGTAGAACATATATTAACTTTTAAATTATTACAAGGACCTCATGCAAATGAGTGAGTCTCTTGTGCACCCCAAATGCACCGTGCACTCATGTAAATGGATGATCCAATTAAAAAGAATCGGGTCGCGATTATAGTTAAAGGAGGGTAGTTTTGCAAATGTTCAATAGTACGGCTTTAGCCTATTGGTTAAACATCACAATTTCAATGTAAGGTTTCATGGTTTGAGTCCCAACTCTATCTATTATTTTTTCTTGAGTCTCCTTTTTTCTTTTTTTCTTTTTTTTAGTAAATGACTATTAGGTTCCATTTGACCTCATTTATTACTATTAGGTTTTAACTTTTTAAAACATTACTATAAGGTTCCAAAAGGTAGTTGAATTACATAAATGTCCTTAATGAGTCTTCTTGTTCCTATTTTTTTATTTTTTTGCTCCTATTTTTTATCTTGTGTCAATTTTTTTTATTCATATTTTGTCTTATGTCTCTTTTTCTTTATTTATTCCTTATTTTTTTATATGTATTGTACAATAAGGAAGTTGATAATAATTTTTGGATATTTTTTTTATTTAAAATAGAATGATAATTTCAAATATGATTATATTATGTATACACATTCATAATTTCATATCTAAATCGATTAAATACCAAATTTTACATATTTAGAATAAAAAAATTACATATTCTCATCGAAATCCTGAAGAAATTTATATATTTTAAATGTTCTTCAAAGAAAGATACACGATCCGTCACGCGTATACGATCCAAAATCCCAAAAGTGATATCGTCCCGAATATACATATATGCATCCACACATGCACATATGCATCCGTATATACATATATGCATCCACACATGCACATATGCATCCAAAATAGCCCAAAAATCCCATAATTTCTAGCAGACCGATCTTCATCATCACAACTCTTCAACACACAACCACAAATCCCTCTCTAAAACTCTGTTTTAAAAAAAAAAACTCGTACGTTGCTGCTTCTCTTCCAAAAAAACAAAAACAAGGGAGATAGTTTTCTTCCAACCCCAAAATGGCTTCCTTCTCCATTCTCAAACTTCTTCTTATTGCTTCTCTCATGAAAAAAGAAAGAAGAATTCCATAAAACCCATGAAAAAATAAAGAAGAAACCCATACAATCCCAAGACGCCTAACAACCCAGAAATCCAGATCTGTCAAGAAATCTCAAAATTTTAAAAATTCAAAAATTCGATCTAACCGTTTCGTCGCAGACGAGAGCTCCGCCGCCACTTCGAAACGTGGCGTCGACCGCGCCGCGGCACGGCCGTGCGGGACGAAGGCCGTCCCCACGACGACGTCGTTGAAGTAGAAGGAGATGTTGGCGTCGCGGAATTTGAATCGGCCCAAATTACTCAACGGCGTCGCTGAATTTGAATCAGCCGAAATTTGATGTGGTGGTTTGGGAAGTGTCTGTGGTGATGGCGGTGGTTTGGGTAGTGGAGGGGAGGGGAGGGGGATGAAGAAAGGGGAAGAACGTTTCTGGACGTGGGTTATTGAGAAAGAAAGCAAGATTTTGAAAAGGTAAGACCGGTGCTTTTAATTTAGAGTTTTATTTCATATTTTTAATGTAGAGAAGTGCTTTTAGGGTTTTATTGGTGTTTGTCCCGATGAAAAATCCATGGAATCTTGGAAAAATCGTAAATCGATATAAAAAAAGGGGTGAGGCGAGTGATTCCAATTTTTTTTTTTGCGTTTTAAGTCCATGTGTTGTGTTTTTTTATAATTGAATGAATATAATGAAGTAAGAAGATAAAGAATAAAAACACAAAAAGATAGTGGTTTGGAGACTCAAGCTCCTACATCCACTCTCCCTGCTCCTAGGGAAATTCCTTCAAACGGGACTTATCACCCCTCCACAGGATTCTTTCTGAGATGTTTATCGAGTTCACACTCCAACCTGGACTTATCACCCTCCGGGCTCGCCTAGGGACTTATCACCTTCCACGAGATTGCCTCTGAGGATGTTTCTGGGTTCACACTCCAATGGGACTTATCACCTCTCCGGGATTGCTTTTTACTACCTCTGCTTCACCCTAGCCTAGTTATCTCTTTACGAGAATGAGGTTTGGATTTGGTGTTGTCTCCAACTATGGTGATATTTTCTCTTACATTTGTTTAGCGCCAATCTTGGGATGGAAAAAATCTCTAAAACTTGGATATTACATTTGTCTTGAGATCTGGGGTAGAAACACTCTTTGAATATATTTGTATATCTACGAACTTGTGTTCATGGTGAGAATCTTGAGTATATGGCTCTTGGCTCTGTAACATCTTTTTCCACATTCTCCACACTTTAGAATGATGAAAAGACCTTGTATTTATAGTGTGGATTTGAATATTCTGGTTGGAGAGAATCGCATTCAAATCCATCTTATTCTACATAAGTTCTAGCGACTTTTTCAAAGGTGATTGTCTTCTTTCATTGGTCCACGTCAATTTGAATCTAATTTATATTCTTGATTTCTTACGAGTCTTGAGGTTTCTCGTGTCTCCGGTGTCTTGATGATGACATCTTGAGTCTCCCATGTCTATCTGAGTCTTGAGTTTTTTTCTCTGAAGTCTTCATGTTTCTACGAGTCTCGGTCTCTTGATAATATACTAAATCTTGATTTCTTCCGAGTCTTGAGTTTCTCACGAGTCTTGATTTCCCTCTGAGTCTTGAACTTCTTGGCTTTCTTGAGTCTTGATTTCTTGAAACTTCTTGAGTCTCGGGTTTCTTGTTTGGCGAGACTTCTCTTGGCCGGACCTTGTCCGATCGGGCATCTTGACACTTCGAAGCATCGAGTTATTTCTTCCGATCCAGATATCGACCTCGCGTCCTTTTACTTCTTGACCACCGGTCACTAACTCGGGCTATCGATTTCTTCTTGCGATCCGATCAAATTTCGACCGATCGATCAACACATCTTCAGTCAACATCTCGGGATAAGCATCAGTCAAGACATCGAGTTAGCATATCGAGGTTATCATATCTCGATCTCGATCACGCGTCGATCTTGATCGATCTCATCTGCTTCATCTTCGATCTGCAACCTTATCTTCTTCGATTTCAGGCTTTAGCTTTTTCTTCACATTTGATTTGCATCTTTCATCGGGTTAACTTCGAAACTCATCTAACTTCATATGATCTCGATCAATCTCGTCTCTGCGACCTCGTCGATCTCGATCATCTTCTTCTCGATTTCGTGAGTTCCCCCTCAACTTGTTCTTTCGTTCCCCCTCAACTTGTTATCTGTAGATTAGCTTCAAAAACACAAGTTGATAATATTTTGGCATAATTCATCAAAACTAAAATATCCCAACAATTGACTTTGAGGGTATATTAGGTAATTTATTTCAATTTGAAACCTATTAGTAATGACAAAAAGTAGGTGGAACCTCTTAGCAATATTTTCACTATTTTGGAACTTCTTAGTAATTTTCTCTTTTTCTTAAAGACCTCAGGAAAAAAATTTCTTTTTAAGAATTGAGTCAAAATGAGAATACACTTGCACAGAAACATGCAACTAGTTAACATTAAATCGTGCAACTAGAAAACATAGAAACATGCAACTAGCTAATATAAAAACGTACAACTATATAACACAAAAAAATACAACTATATAACACAGAATCTGCTACTAAAAAACATAGAAACATGCAACTAGTTAATACAGAAAAATGCAACTAGCTAAAACATAAACATATAACTTGTACGATAGAAACATGCAACTAGCTAATACAAAAACGTACAACTATATAACACATAAACATACAACTATATAACATAGAACCGTGCAACTTAAAAACATAGAAACATACAACTAGCTAATACAGATATACATAAACATATAACTATATAATAAAAACATGCAACTAGTTAACACAGAATAGTTCAACTACAATACATAGAAGCATGCAACTATCTAATACAAAAGCGTACTACTATATAACTAAGAAACATGCAACTAGCTAATATTAAACCGTGCAACTAAAAAACATAGAAACATGCCACTCAAAAGTCGTATCGACGTTGATGCATCTTTGGGGCTACTCGGATTCAGGCAACAACTCAATTTAAATTTTTCTTTCAAAAAAATTACAATGATGTTGGTTCACAATCAAAACCCTTGAACCTCGATAATCAGACTTACCGATTTCACTAAGCTCATAAATTTCACTTCTTTCATACTCTTACCTACCTCATCTTGCCGGAGATCAATTTTCCGGCGTTTTTTTTTTTTACCATCTCTTCTATTTTTTAAAGTTGGGTCTTCGTTGCAGAAACTAGTAGGTGAAGAATACCTAATATGCAAGATTGACTAGTAGATATCCAGATATTTAAAAAAAAAATTAAAATCCAAAGGTTAAATTTCTCTAGATTAACCCCAAATTTGCAACCTTAGAAAATTTTAAAATTACAGGATGAATGATTTCACAGCTTCCGGCGATTCTTCTTCAATAAAAACAACCCCCTCTTATTCTTCTCATCATCATCATGAAGATTTCCCCACACAATTTCTGAAAAGGATGAACAATAGTCTGTGAAACCTAGATTTCAGTAAACAAAATTAAATTGAAGAAAATTAGTATAGACATTGGTGAGAGAGGATTTCTTCGGTTGGAATGAAGAAAAAGAAGAAAAAAAATGGCGAGATTAGAAGAGTAAACCCTGGCGTGTGAAGGGCAGAAATGCGTGTGAAGGAGGAGAAGGAAGAAGGGAGAGTGAGAAGCGCAGAGTACGAGAAGGGGAAAATTATGAGGAAAATGGGATTATATATTTGACCCGAATTTAATAATTGAATAGGGTCGGGGCGAGTGCATGAATCCTAAATTCGTGCACCAGGTGTATATGAGACCTTTGCCATGCAAATATATAATGAAATTGTATAAATGAAAAACATTAGCGTATCCCGTCAAAAAAAAAAACTTTAGCGTAAGGAGTATGACGTAATTTGACTCCATTAAAATGGCCACTAATCTTCAAAATTTTTGTTACGGATGGCTGTAATGCTTAGTGATTTCGAGAATACACCACATAAAATTATTCATTTTTTTAACAGTAATACCTTATATGTTAAATAGTGACACTTCATGTACTATATAGATATATTTGAAAAAAAGAATTCATGTGAATTCGGATTCACATGAACATACTCGTTTAATTATGAAAGAGGTCAAGAAATACTTGGAGATCAACATGGATTTCTTGTTCTTCCTTGCTTTTATTTTATCATAAATATACAATAGGAACATCTTTTCCTTTTATAGTTTTTGCATCATTCTTCCTCGATCGTTAATCGTTTTTGCTTGATTAATCTTGATCGTTCAATTGGGTAATATGTAATTGCATTAAAGCCTACGCATAAGTTCTTTCTATTGCTCCTAATTTCTTTATATTTCTTAAAGCCTACACATATCAATTTCATGTCAATTTCTTTCTATTTCTCATCAGTTTTTTACTAGATTAGGAAATCATATAACTATACAATAATCCAATAAAAACCAATAATATTAAATACCCTTTAATAACATGCTTAATTTATGCCCATAAATTTGTTGTCTCTTCTATTTAAAGTGAAGTTCTATCAGCCAAAATTTTCGTTCTCAACCCAAAATTTTCATTCTCAACCAATAAACAATTCTAATTCTTAATGATTTTAGTAATTCAGTGCAATTTTTGTTTTCAGTAATGATTCTTTTTGTTCAATCCTATGTGTGAATGGGAGAAGATTAATTTCTGATTTAAATAATTATGGAATGTACATTATAATTCAAGGGGTTATTGTTATATATATTTTAGGTTTCCCGCTCTTTTTTTCTGGCCATTGATTCGATCTGGACATTTAATCTTGGTCGTTGATTTTTTTGATATATTTTATGGTATATTTTCTTCTATTAATTAATTAATTAATTTAATTGAATGTGTTTTCCTTCCATATTTTCCGTCCCCATTTTCCATTTGTTTTCCTTAATTTCTCATTCACAATTTTTATTTTCGCTTCAATTTCTCCCTTGATTCATCATATTTTCGGTTTTACCTCTATACATTTCTTCACTATATATACTCCTTCAAGATTATGAGTTTGAGTCTCAATTCAGTTTTTTTACTAAGTTTTATTTTTATTGTGTAATAATAATAATTTTATTTTTAATTACATATTATTAAGATTATTTTACTGTATATTTTCTAATTGTAAGGAGATTCAGATAGTTGGATTGTGTATTTGCTATAGCAAAGAGATTCAAATCGTTGGACTGTGTATTTGTTATAGCAAAGAGATTAAGATCACTGTATTGTGATGAATTGAAAATTTTGGCTTCAGGTATTGAATCGATTCATTTGTAATTTCGATTTTGTTGAATTTAATATTTGATTCTTCATTACATTCATTTGTTAGGTTTTCAATTTTATCTCATGGTATATGGTTGAGTTACAAACAACATCGACAATTTTATTCTTACTCAGACGCTTGAATTTGAATATTTATATAAGTTATTTGTTGAATTTCTAAACATTAAGAATAAACTAAGATATTGTAAATCATGGAATCAGGTAAATAGGCGGTTATGTCATCAACTCAATTGGCCATTGAGGGTGATGTAAATCATGTAAATCATAGTATTTGATTTTAATTCTTCATTTAGTGTTCTTCAATTTATGTCATTGCTATTAAAACAGAAGAAAATAAAAAATCTTTTTCTATTAAAATGTTATTGCTTCATGATATATTATATTATTATTATGTATTCATAATTGAGGAACACAAAATTCGTCCATAATTAATGTTAGAATTTTTGGCAATTGAAATCTATTTATTTTGTACACATGTTAAATCAATTTGTATAATTAATGACACATATAATTGATTCTTAAATTGTGTCATTCACAATTGTGTTAATTTTTGTAATAATTAATTTTATTTGTTTATTTGTAATTATTAATTATATTTTTTTTTCCCAAAATTTACTCCTTATCCTATATCAATTATTCTATTTTTATGTATTATTCATACTTCAATTCTAATATTGAAATTGAATTTTATTCTTTATCCTATATTAATTATTCTATTTTTATGTATTCTTATTGTTTTATGATATATTCTATTTTTATGTATTCTTAATTTAGGAACACAAAATTCGTATAGTTAAGGAACACAAAAATTTTATAATTAAGGAACACAGAATTCATCCAAAATTAGTGTTAGAATTGTTGGAAATTGAAATCCATTTGTTTTGTACACATGTTAAGTCAATTTGTATAATTAATGACCCTTTTTTTCGGACAAAGTTAGTTGTTAGATGTTAATTTCTATTTTTATGTATTCTTATTGCTTTATGCTATATATATTCTATTTTTATGTATTTTTAATTAAGGAACACAAAATTCGTATAATTAAGGAACACATAATTCGTCCACAATTAGTGTAGAATTATTGGCAATTGAAATCCATTTATTTTGTACACATACTAAGGGGGTGTATGCAATTGGGTTTCTATTGGATTTTTTTTAACTTTAAAAAGTCTGTGGATTTAGAAAATTCATAGACTTCATGCAGAGTTTGACTGATTTTTTTATTGATTTACATGGATTTTCATAGACTTGATAAGATTGTGGAATACATTTTTTTATTGATTTACATAAATTTTCTTAGACTCCGGCGCTGGAACTATAGATGCAAATGTATATGGAACATACTTATATATAAAAAAACATTATCCAAATTGTTTAGAAGATCACTTAGTAGCTGAAAAGCAAGAGTCATTACCAAATTAAAAAAAAACATAAAATTGGGCTTCATCGATGGAGCTGGATTTTCTATCTAATTGTTTATAGAAGATCACTTAGTAGAATGGAGCTAATATTAATCACCAAAAATTCTTCAATTGGTTGTACACGTCCAATCGAGGCCGTACGAAAATGTTGGGATTATACTGGAAATTATGCTTTTACTTTGTATAATTAAAAATGAATTTCGGACTTATTTACTGAAATAAATTGTTTATCACTGATGCTTTAAATATTATCGAATGTTACATATATTTACTGCATAACATTTCAATAAAATAAATATTGTTGCGTTTTTTTTCATTTAGTTAATTTAGTGATAAAATCACAAAAGATTAAATTGAATTCCTTATAACTAAAAAGTCGTTCATTCAAGATTATAGATGGAAATGAACAATCCATCCCAAAAGGTTTAAGTGTAGATGTTTCAAAATTTTGAAATTAAAGAGGAAAGAAAGATTTTCATGAATGATCTTGAATAGATATTATGAAAGGATAAATTCTTGAAATAACAAGGAAAATTAGACCTCGATGGTTAGTTAAATTCTTAATCTTAGTTCCTTAAATAGGATCCGCGTGTGGTTGGTAAAAATTTGCTTTAAGGTTATCATGGG
This sequence comes from Stenogyne calaminthoides, assembly GCA_037126765.1. NCBI lineage: Eukaryota > Viridiplantae > Streptophyta > Magnoliopsida > Lamiales > Lamiaceae > Stenogyne > Stenogyne calaminthoides. The sequence continues at coordinate 4,297,595 of JBBCBC010000034.1, forward strand.
TAGAGAATATTATGATTTTTATCTTGGGAAAATTATTGGTCACAAAAATTTATTTTATTTTTAAACACATTTTTCGTGTTATTGAAATTTTTGTTTGATTTAAACACTTGGGAGGGCCTTTAGAATTTAAGATCAAATCTTGCAAGTGGAATTAGTTTTAAAATATGGATAATATGTTGAGCCACAATTCCTTGACGAGGACAAAAATATTAATTAATCTCATTTGGGTAATTAATTAATTAATGGGCTAGATAATCTTAAACCCATATTAAATAATAGCAATATGGCTCCCTGCCATATTTTCCATGTTTAAGTTTAGATGGATAGTCTTTTTTAATTAATTATGTAATGGGAATAATTAATATTTAATATCTTTTATCCTATTGTCAAGGAACAATATTGATTATTATCCATACCGGAAACTAATTCCACTTGCAAGATTTTGTATGATAAAGCTTAAAAGGTGTTTAAAATAAAATAAATATTGTTGCTTATTTTTTCTCATTTATTTCAAAATTTATGGATAAATCTTAGAAATCACATTTTCTTTGAATTTTGTTATGGAATGAAGATATGTATTCTTGGAATACAAGATTATCTCATTAAATTCAAGAATCCCACGTTATCTATATAAAGATGTTTGAAAATTTTGAAATTAAAGAAAAGAAAGGTTTTCTTGATTTTCTTGAAAAGATATTATAAGATATGTATTTCTTGAAATCCTATTCAATATCTCATAAATTCAAGAAATCTCTTCTTGGAATCTTAGACCCCCCTTATTTTAACCTTCCATATGGGTTAGATAATTTCCATTTTTTCGTGGAATATTATGATTCAAGGAAAATAATTTAAAAATTTATTTTATTTTTTATCACTAAATTAACTACAATGTTACACGCATTTACTTTTATTGAATTGGCTTATGCATTAAATATATGTAACATTCGATAATATTTAAAGCAACAGTGATAAACAATTTATTTCAGTAAATAAGTCTGAAAATCCAGTTTCGATTATACAAAGTAAAAAACATACTTTCCAGTATAATCCCAACAATCTCCCACTTATACTCATAATGGGCTTGCAGTTTATTAATTTGGCTCAGAAGTCCAATTTCGAAGGAATATAGAAGAGTGTTTCAACTTATTGTTTGAACTCTCGAGTATGTGTATGAGTTGTTTATTCTTTGCATTTCCTCACAACACAAAAAGGTGCTTAATTAAAAAGCCACAATAATGAAAGGAGATGGAGATGCATCATGTACAAAATTCAAGAGAATTTGTGTTTTCTGTGGAAGTAGAAGAGGTTACAGATCATCATTCACTGATGCAGCTCTTCAGCTTGCTCAACAATTGGTAATTCATTAACTAATTTACTTATATATATACTTATTTAATAATTATAATTAAAACATTTTTAAAAAAAATTCTAGTAGTAATTAATTAGCTACTGATTTTCACAGGTTAATTGAAAGATTGATCTTGTTTATGGTGGAGGAAGTATTGGATTGATGGGGTTGGTCTCTAAAACTGTCTTTGATGGTGGCTGCCATGTTTTGGGTACCCCTTTTCATATAATCATTTTTTTTTTCATTTTTGCTTTAACTTTAATTTAATTTATTCTTCAATCCAATTAATCCTTAAAAAGAATTTCTCTTTTTCAATTTTATTGTAGAGCAATTCCTAGAGCTCTCGTGACACATGAGGTATTGAATTTTCATCATATGATTCATTTTTATATATATATTATAGGACGCTGCTAAATGATCAAATTCACTCTGGGGTGACAGGGGTAGTTCAGTCATTTTATATAATAAAATAACTATTATATTTTTAATGAAATATAAGTGACAATTTTTATATTACATTTTTTATTAAGGGTACAAAAATAATTTGAATCACCCCAAATATCATTACCGATGTATGAGTTATTATGAAATTTTGTATGAGTTATTATGAAATTTTGTTTCTTGGTTGTTGAAGATATCTGGAGAAGCAGTTGGAGAAGTAAGGGTTGTGGCAGATATGCACCAAAGAAGCTGAAATGGTCAGAAATGCTGATGCTTTTATTGCTCTTCCCGGCCGCTGGTTTGGAGCTCTAATGATATACTAGTTGATTAAGTTAATATTGATTGTTGAGTTTTAAGTTGTATGTTCAAAGTTCAATGAAATAAAATTGGAGACCGATTTTAATTCATCTGACTACTTTATATATATATATATAGAGCAGTGATATATAATTCAGTATCTGATTTTTTATGAATCAAATTAATGAGGTGTCATGTCAACTCATCATCTACATAATTAATTATATTTAAATAAATTATAGAATGTTTTATAATATACTATACCCTAAACCCTAAATTATGAACCATTCGGATCGGGTGAACCATGAACCACTCGGGTCAGGTTTGGGTCTAGCCGGGTTAGGTCCGGGCAGTTCAATTTTATTTTTTCAGTTCAGTTTAATTTTTTTTAAATCCGGCCCGGACCCAACCCGACCGAGTGGTTCATGGTTCACCGGACCTGAATGATTCATGATTTAGGGTTTATGATTCATGATTTATGATTTAGGGTTCATGGTTTAGGGTATAATATATTATAAAATATTCTATAATTTATTTAAGTAGAATTAATTATGTGGATGATGAGTTGACATGACATCTCATTAATCTGGTTTCATAAAAAACTAGATAATGGATTCTATATTACTACTACTGTATGTATATATATATATATATATATATGTGTGTCTCTGTAGAGAGTGAGAGAGGGAGGGGAGGAGGGAGAGAGAGGTTTGATTAACTTTAAAATTTTGATTTGTGAGCGCAGACCATTGATTTAAAGGTAATTGAAACAGACTTATGGACTTCAATTAATTGATTCAAGGTTACTCCTCATTATTATTGAACTTATTATCATAGCCAATTAGGCTAAAGCAGATTTTTTTTGCTAGGTTTTGTATGCACTCGAGTGCACCGTGCACTCATAGTGCATTTTAGAAGCGTGCAACTTGTTATGCTGAAAAATGTGATTTATTTACACAAAAAAATGCAACTGTTAATATGGGAACAAAGTTGCATGTTTCTGTTTGGAATAGTTGCACACTTCTAAAATACACTATGAATACACAGTGCATCCGGATGCACATGAGACCAACTCCATTTTTCTTTTTTAGTTTTTTTGGATAACTTACTCAACTCATTTTTCGGGGTGGACAGGACAACCAGGTATTATTATTAAGGGCAAACAGTAAAAGTTGGAAAAACCAGTTTAGAGAGGAAGTGTGGAACTAGGAAAATGTGGAGAGCGATTAAAGTACAATTAATCAAGGTGGTATAATTGAAATTTCCATTATATTTGTCAAATATCTTTCTAATCAAGCAGTTGCACGTTTACTATATATATATATCGTCCTTTAATCTAGAATTATCAGGTGCAGTACTTATTCCACTAGATTATGACACGAATAACATATACATGTCGAACCTTTTCAATTGGACGATCGAATTCGAATGGGCATAAGTGGTGGGATATATAACCGGCACCATAAATTGTACAACTCAATTTCATTTTTTTTTGGACGTCAATGAAATCATTTTTTTAGTACGTACGATATATTGTACAACTCAATTTCAAAATTACTGACGTTTTCATTTATCGAAATTTAAATGGTAAATTAGCAACTAAAAATTGAAAGCTAAGAAAATAAGCATGTACTGTATAAAGTGTTTTTTCGTATATACGATAAAATGAAGACCAATTTGTTTTAGTAATCTATTAAGACTCCGTTTGATTCGCAAAATTGATCGGGCTATACTAGGATTAAGATTTTAATTCCAATTAATTTATCGTGTGGTTTGTGGAATGAGGGTCCATGATATATTTTAAGTTTGGGTATAAAATAAATTAAATCACTTCAAAGAGTGATATGTCAATCTCATATGAAAAATGTGATATAACATATCTCAAATGCAATATTATAAGTTGTCATTCTATTTTTTGAATAGATTCACAAAAATAAAGTGTAGTTATTTCAATTCAATTTGTATTATGACATTTCAATAGACATCATATCTAATCTTTCAATTAAATCCTACAATTCAAATGCATATCTTGATTCAGTTAAATTCAGTCCAATTAATTTAATCTTAATCAATCCCATCACATCTAATTAATCAAGTCCCGTGAATCAAACGCGTCATAATCCTTTACCTTCACATGTGGCTGTGCTAAAAATATTAATGTGAATTTCACATTTAATTTGTCATATATCAAAATATTAAAAAGAATAAAATTAATAATCTCTCCGTCCCAACCCTTTCTTCACACCATATTTTTTCTCATATTTTAGTGAGAATTTTTTTTATTAGTATTTAAAATGATAAAGTGATTTTGAAAAAGAGGTATGATAGATGTATCTCTTTAAAATTTACTTTATCATTTTAAATACTAAAAAAAAAATTCGCTTGCTAAAACTTGAAAAAACAATTAGTCTTTGCTTTCGAAAAAAAAAATCAATTAGTTTTCATATTTTGCCTTTCCAAAATAAACCTCTAAGTGGGGTACGTATTATTTTTTTCTTTTTTAAGTGGGGTGCGTATTACTTCATTAATTAAAGTTGGGACAATTCATTGAACTTTTATCAATTTAATTAATTTCTTAATAGATATTTTGTAAATTTATTATCTGACCATTAGGTTGACAGTTTGTTAAAACTATGATCTAACTAATACACTTCTTGGAATAAGCTAAAATCACACTTTAATTAGTTGTAAATATTTCAATTTTTTAATAAATATTTCAATTAATGTTACCTTGAAAATAAAATATACATTATTAGCTAATAAATAAATAAATTAAAGAGATAATAGTCACTTATATTTCGATCTTCGACTTAATAGACTACTTAACCAAACTTTTTGATAAGTGCAAAAACGACTCCGATATCTCAATTGTAATTTAGACATCAAGCAGTATTAATGAGCCCTACTCAATATACAAACGACATCGTTTAGACCATGCTAATTTATGCGTAAAAATCACAATTTTTTATTTAATAACATTTTTAACCAAATTATTGGACAATTGCTACAAAAATCACGAATTTAACGTCGTTTACATATGCGCTAATTTTTTTTTAATAATTCATAGTAAATAATATATTTAATAATTAAAAATATGAATATGTGCATAAGTGCATAAGTGGACTGCACATCCATTAATAATTATTTAAGGTGTATATTAATATGTTTAAAAAAAAAAGTATATTAATATACTTACTAAAACAGTTATTAAAATAAAATTATTGTATCAAATTCCACCTATTTTGCAATTGATTCAAAAATTCATAACTTAAACTTTTAGTGTTTTTTGTCTTTCTTCATACTTGAAAAATCGAGAATTGGGGAATAAAGAGTTTGCAAATGAGTTGTAGAATGAATAGGGAAAAAAGAATTGTGCTTAGTATGGAGTAAAAATTAACGAAAATATTTTTTTTTAAAATATGTATGGTGCACATGTATAAAATCGGGAGAAAAATTAGCCTGAAAAATTAGTTGGTGGATTAAGTATAATAAAATAATAGTTTGTATAGTAAGGTTCAAATCTTAGTTATTGCAAATTTTTTTTCGGTTAAAGTACAAATTAAAATGCTACATGGATGCCACATGTTAATTACAAATCAACAGAAAAATGACACATCAATATAATAAAATATGATATTTTATCCATAATCTTAAGACGACACATCATTTAAATTAATAACAAGACGATACATTTTCAAATTAAAGTTAAAAGGGGATATCTTGAAGTCGTACCTTTCAATAAAATATCTTTGAAGTCCTAATATTTTTTTTACAATTACCCAAAAATTGATTAGTAAATACTAATGCGCAATTTATAAGTTAACTATCGTGATTTTAATCTTTGATCGTATATAACCTGTGATGCACCATCCTACAAGAATTAATGAAAAACGGATGAAAGAAAATCGACTAATTCGTGGGATCATAGCTCACCGTCCACTAACGGAGGCCTTATTTCAAGTCTGAGCTGAGCTCAGTATGGACTGGTCCATCTCAAGAAGTGATCGCACCTTAGATGATTCGAACTTGAGATTTAGTGAACAAATGTCACATGTAAATTCACGATGATTGATGAGGTCATTGAATACTTCTGACTTACATTAATAAAAATAATGAAACTCAAGATATGCCACAAGAAAATGTATTTTTTTAATAACAATGACCCTGTCAATAAAATGTCTCTAGCTACAAATATTTAGTGTTAGAAAATGAGAGGATCCTGTCAATAAAAATTATTTCATATTATTACAGACTTTTAGATAGATTAACTTTAAAGATAAGATTGTTGTTAAAAGTGTGATTGTGTCTATTTAAAGGAAATTACGAGAATTAGGTTACAAATTCTTTTGATCGGATCTTTCAGATATATACGGAAATTCTATATGATTTTTTAAATTTATATGTATTTTTTTAAGATAATGGATTGTTTATTTTTTATTTTTGGAAATTTATGTAATTGTCCCATATTTTGAAATTAGCTATTATAAAGAAAATCAAAATTTTCATTTAAGTATATATAGATTATGTAAAAGTTCTTTTGTGTAAGAAATAATGATTTTTAGTAATCTTACTAGTATATAATTGTCTCAGTCATCTAATTTATAAGAAATCGCTTTTCTATCTTTAATTTCTATATTTATTAAATAGTTAAAATCACCAATTATAAATCTAAAAATGGAACAAAAAGTGGTTAATAATTATGACAACCTTATATTACATATATAATACGTATACTATTTTAAAATATAATCACCCAAAACTTCGATTAAGTAAAGACCAAAGTGTCATTAAACATCAAAACATCAATTGAGGTTAAAGTGTTTGCTACCAATTTATTGAATGTCAACAAAATGTTTGATGATGTTTGCTACCAATTTACAGAGCTTCTTCTTCTTATTCTTCTTTTTCTTCTTCCTTTCCTTCTCAATCCACTTTTTTATGTCTTTCTCTATCCAACGCTTCCTGAACTCTTCGATCTTTTTCATTTCATCTTTCCTCCACTTCTTCCTGCGTTCCTCCTACCTCTGTTTTTCCTCTTCATATATTATTTCCTCAGAGAGCCAGATTTTGAATGCGGCTTTGGCTTCAGCTTTCGCCGGATCCGCTAGAACTGGGTAACACTTTTCGGCCAGGGAAACATAAAAGCTAAATACCCCTGCGTAACCTGTTGGGAAAAACGGGGTGCCCGGATCTATTTGAGGTGATTATTTAAATACATATTTAAATTAAACAGTTAATTACTAGCATGAATTAATTCTAAATTAATTCAACATAATAATAAACAACATGCGTAGACATAATTCACGTAAATCCTAAACATGCGGAACTAGGAGTTACGGAATTACTAACCTCTTGATGAATCAAACGGATGAATCAACCCAAGAGCCTTCCCAAATATATCCCCAAAGTCCACGCGCGTTATCCGGTGGGAAGATTTCAACGAACGATTTTAATGGAGAGAAAATAAAATATTTTGCTACCACCTTTGTGGATTTCTAATATTTTCAACACATGGAATTACACACTCACAATTGGAGTTTTTCGAAAAAATACGATCTGTCGACGTTTCAAAAAAACCATTGATATTTTGTCGATGCTGATATTTTTCCAAAAAAAACAATTTATGTGTTATCCTGGAGATGAAAATTCATCTCATATTTATAATAGGGGGGTGGGGGGGGACAAAATTTTAGGGTCATTGGGTGATTGAGAAATTTCCTTGTATCTTCTTCAAGATACAATCTTGAATATATCCAATATATTATATTTCCCAAAATATCTCCCAACAAAATCTTCTCCTCCTTATTGTTATGGATATTTTCGAAAATATCTAATAAATAACCAAGTGGGAGATTTCTTGAATTTAATGAGACAATCTTGTATCCCAAGAATACTTATCTTCATTCCATAACAAAATTCAAAGAAAATCATTCTCCCTCTTTATTTATATTTTTCGAAATTAATGGAAAAATTAGGCAAAAATATTTTATTCTATCTTTCATTAATTGGACTTTATTTTGGGCTATTTGAGGGGCCTTTAGGAGAATTAAGATTGGACCTCCAATGGACTATGTAGCTTTAATATTTTGGGCCAAATATTATTCAAGTCCATTAATATTAATTTACTTCACTATAAAATTAATATTGAACTATCCATCTTAACTCATATCATGATTTCACATATAACATGGCTCCCGATCATTATTTCCCACGTTTAAGATTATCTTAGTTCATTAATTAATTAAGCCATTGAACAAGCTTTATATTAATTAATATCTTTGTCCTTGGAGTAAAGACAACTCAACATTATTATCCATGCCGAAAATAAATTTCCACTTGCAAGATTTGGCATGATAAAGGATATGAGCCCACCAAGGGGACAAATCAAGCAAGACGTACTTGCACGCGATTCTCCGTATTAAATGTCAGCAATCGTCATGCAATTAATAATATTGCCCAAGATATAAGGTATCGAATCGCATTGACTCTCTTCCCATCACAAGTCAAAGCAATAGTTATTAATTTTACACGATCCTATTTAAGGGACGGAGATTAAGAAACAACGCACCACTGAGTTCTAATTCTTGTATATTCAGTACCGAAGAATTTGTCCTCCTGTAGGTCCTCATTCAGCGCACCTAAATGCGTTAGTGTGATCCCTTGGTCAAGACAGGCCAATTTGGGTCTCACACTTCAACCGTTCATGATGGTTCGTTCATTTCCATCCGGGTTGTGAATTTGTACTTAATTACGAGGGCTGTTAATTTGACCTTCAGTGATTGGGTATCACCAAATTAACTACAACGTAATACGTACTGTCTTATCGAACGGGTTTGCAATAAACATATATAACATTCATTCATATTTAATGCAACAGTGATTAAATAATTTATTTCAGTAAATAAATAAGAAACTTCAGTTTGGTTATACAAAGTAAAAGCATACTTTTCGGTATAACCCCAACAATCTCCCACTTATACTCAAAGTCTGCTTTTAAGTATACTACAACATGTTTCGTGTTCTATGTGACATCTAATGTCACCCCACACGAACCTAATAATATTTCTCCCACTTATACTCAAAGCAGATTGGCAACGTACTTGACACTCATTCCTTTCACATGTCTCTTGAATGTACTCTGAGGCAGACACTTTGTGAATGGATCTGTTATGTTGTCTTCTGATGCAATCTTAACCACCTCAATGTCCCCTCTCTTAACGATTTCTCGTATGAGATGGTATTTTCTTTCAATGTGTTTGCTGGCTTTGTGGGCTCTCGGTTCCCTTGAATTTGCAACTGCTCCGGCTTTATCACAGTAGACCGTGATTTTGTCGGGCAAATTCGGGACAACGTCCAAGTCCACCAGGAAGTTCTTGAGCCAAACTGTTTCCTTCGCTGCTTCACAAGCAGCGACGTACTCGGCTTCCATGGTAGAATCAGCGATGCATTTCTGCTTTACGCTTCTCCATGTCATGGCTCCTCCCCCATGCAGAACACACTACCCGAGGTAGACTTTCTGGAGTCAATGTCTGATTGGAAATCTGAGTCTGTATAACCGATGGGGATCAGACTGTCTGACTTGTAAACCAACATTCCATCCCGTGTCCTTTTTAGGTATTTCAGAATGTTCTTTACTGCAGTCCAATGCTCTTTCCCAGGGTTACTTTGATATCTTGCCACCATGCCTACGGCAAAGCAGATATCTGGTCTCGTACACAGCATTGCATACATGAGGCTTCCTACAACCGAAGTATAAGGGATGCCCTTCATGTCATCTATCTCTTTCTGTGTCTTGGGACACATCTCTTTGGATAGATGGATTCCGTGTCTGTAGGGCACAAAGCCTTTCTTGGAATCCTGCATGCTGGAGCGCTTCAAAATAGTATCTATGTATGAGGCTTGCGAAAGCCCGATCATTCTTTTCCTGCGATCTCGAGTGATCTTGATCCCTAGGATGTGACCGGATTCCCCTAAGTCCTTCATATCGAACTGTTTTGACAGCCATGCCCTTAAGTCTGATAACACCTTTACATTGTTTTCGATGAGCAGAATGTTGTCCACGTATAGTACCAAAAATACCAATGCAGTTCCGTCACGATTTTTATAGACACAACTTTCAAATTCGTTTTGACCGAATCCATAGGATTTTATAACTTGATCAAAATACTGATTCCAAGCTCGGGATGCTTACTTCAGTCCATAAATGGACTTCCTGAGCTTGCAAACCAGATGTTCTTGGCCTTTTTCAATGAAGTCTTCGGGTTGTTGCATATAGATTACTTCGTCAAGATTTCCATTAAGAAAAGCTGTCTTGACGTCCATTTGCCAGATCTCAAAATCTAGATGCGCAGCAATCGACAAGAGAATGTGGATGGACTTGAGCATGGCTACGGGTGAAAAGGTTTCCTCATAATCGATCCCTTTTTTTTGAGTGTACCCTTTTGCCACAAGTCTTGCTTTGAAGGTTTCAACCCTTTCGTCCGGTCCCCTTTTTCTCTTGTATACCCACTTGCATCCGATGTGTTTTACCCCATCAAGTGGTTCGACTAGCTCCCACACCTTTTTGTGATCCATTGAACCCATCTCGGCTTCCATTGTTGTTTGTCAAGATTGAGCATCTTTGTCTTGGATCACCTCGTTGTAGGACCATGGATCTGATTCTTCTGCAGAGATCAAATTCGAAGCCTCTCCGATCCCCAAGAATCTCTCGGGTTGTCTGATAACCCTCCCACTACGACGAGGTTCCGGTTATGTAGGCGTGATGTTTGGTATATCATTTTGGTACAGTTGGCAACGAAGTCGGCCCCTTAAGTTCTTCTAAGGTAATTTCACTTCTAGGCTTTCGACTGTTCATATAGTCTTCTTCCAAAAATCTAAAGTGAGTACTGATTACCACCTTTTGATCTTCGGGACCATAGAACATGCATCCTTTAGTTCCTTCGGGGTACCCTATGAACATCCTTAATTCCGAACGTGCATCCAATTTATCGGCTTCCTTGTCTAGCACGTATGCCGGACACCCCCAAATCCTGATGTGTCAGAAACTGGGCTTGCGCCCCCGTCCACAATTCTCTCGTGGTTTTAGGTACCGATTTGGATGTCACTAGGTTCAGAATATAAGCCGTTGTTTCTAATGCTTAACCCCAGAACAATTTTGATAAATCCGCATAACTCATCATTGACCTTACCATTTCTAAAAGTGTTCTATTCCTTCATTCTGCAACCCCATTTTGTTGAGGGGTACCGTGTGCAGTCAACTGGGATGCAATCCCCATTTTCGATAGGCAGTTCAAAAATTCATCGCTGAGGTATTCGCCTCCACGATCAGATAGTAGAAACTTGATACTTTTTCCCTTATGATTCTCTGCTTGAGCCTTAAATTCTTTGAATTTATCAAAGGTCTCAGATTTATGCTTCATTAGGAAAATGTATCCGTAGCGTGAGTAATCATCGATAAAAGTAACGAAATACTAGTAACCACCTCTATCTTTGATTTGCATTGGACCACACACATCGGTGTGAATGATTTCTAATACTTCTTTAGCTCTAAGCCCCTTTGCTCCAAATGCCCTCTTGGTCATTTTACCTTCCAAGCACGATTCGCAAGTCGGAAATGACTAAATTTGGAGAGACCCCAAAAAACCATCTTTCACCAACCTTTGAATCCTTATCGGGTTAATATGACCTAATCTTAGGTGCCAAAGAAGTGTCTCGTTCACGTCAGCCTAGCACTTTTGTTTACAAGAAATAGTAGATGTGTTATAGGATGCATTTTGTGAGTGATGTGCACAGTTAATAATATAGAGATTGTTCCTCAAAGTTCCACGATAGATAATCACATCGTTACGAAAAACAGTAACATCTTTATTAAAATGAACAGAATATCCATCGATAAATAGTTTAGAAATAGAAATAAGGTTTTTCCAAAAAACAGGAACATAAAGAACATCTTTTAAAATTAATTTCTTGTCTCCAAAAGACAGGTGCACGTATCTCACTGCTTCAGCTGCCACTCTCGTAGCATCGCCTAGCGTGATGAGGATTTCACTCCCACTAAGTTGTCGTGAAGCAAATATGATTAGTGGATTCCGTATCAACTACCCACGAATGAGAAGTGTACGATGCCAAATAGGTTTCAACAACTAGTGTGTGAGAATTACCTTTCTTTCCATTCCTTTTGGGATTGGAACATGCCAACCTCCATTGTCCTTTACCGCAGTTGAAGCACTTGCCCTCTAGATTTTATTGACACTACCAGCATCCCTCATCTTACCATTGTCCTTGGAAACATTTGAGTTTGATTGCTTATGGCTTTTGGTCCTCTTCTTCTTCTTGCCTTCCCTTGACCTAGAAGATGAAGATGGACCACTTCCCGTCAAGGCTTGAGTTTTTGTGCCCCATCAACGTCTCTGCCGCAACCAAAGCTTGCAACAAATCAGCTAGCGAAGCCAAAATGCTCAAAAACTTTTGGGCAGAGAGTGAAGTAGCAAATTGATCTGGGCTCCTAGATCTTAATCTGCACCCAGATCCTCAAGTTTGTTCAGATGTGCCATTAATTTTGAGGACGTAATCCCTTACGGGGTTGTCCTGCACCATTTTCAACGACAACATCTCTCGCATGGTGATCTGGCGAGCCCCGCTCATCTGAATTTTGGTATGTCAAAAATCCACTTGTGCTCTTGTGCAGTTAGGACAATTATAATTTTTCATTTCCAATCAACAAAGTTTTCTCCGATGAGTTGGTTTTCTTTCAGTATATTAAACAGTGGATTAAAAGGTTACGACATACTGAACTGAAATAAACATACATCTTTTGTCAATGTCCGGATCAACACAAAATTAAATCACATGATTCATATTAAAATCTCAAAAAAAAATATGAACATGCATCAGCCAACATCTCAAAACAGATTTAAATGAGCCTCGTGGGAGGGTCATCATTTAAATCACATTCAAGCAGGTTACAAACAAGAACAATTACAAACCTTTAATTTAAAATTAATAGTCGGCTCCCACTTGACCAATATAAAATTGACAAATGACTTGGAGAAGATATAAATATCAATTTTATACCTAAGTAATAACCATGATTAAATCTGAGAATTATTACTTTGCTTTGATCGAGCCTCGTTGGAGGTCATAAATGCCACTAATAATAATTCACAATCATCCTTTTTTGGGAATTTATTCATGTAAAGCTATCTTTTTTCGACCGTCCCCAGAGGGAATTTCTCCAAAAGATTTCCCAAATAAGTAAATCATGGAGGTCAAATTTAATTTGTGTCAAAACAAATTAATTATTAAAACATACTTAGTAATTTTTGAATTTGAGATTTTTCGTTGAGCAATTCTCATGCAAACACAATTAAACAAATTAAATAAAGCACAAGAAAATACGGCAACAATAAATCAAGCAAAGCAGAAAATAAAGACATTGGGCACAAATTATCCAACTGTCATGGTTTGATTTTCTTTGGCTTGATCTTGAAGAAATGTCGTCTTGAATTTCTCCCACTCGTTCGTCTCGAATAGAACTCCGTCTTGAAACGCCATGCCAAGCGAACTGCGGTAAGGATGCCCACCCGCATCCGACGAAGCCTTGGCAGAAGCGATCTCGCCCGTCTTGGCACAAGCGCTGCCATTCATCGCCCCACGACTCTCGGCGCCTCGGCCGCCTCTCTTTGTTTATTGGCCATCGCGTCCATCTTTGCTGCTTTAAGTCGATCCCGATCCTGCGCCTAAGCGCCAGGCCCGCTTCGGTTTGCGTCGTCCACGCCGCACGCGTGTCTTGTTGGGGTTATACTGAAAAGTATGCTTTTACTTTGTATAACCAATCTGATGTTTCTTATTTACTGAAATAAATATTTAATCACTGTTGTATTAAATATGAATGAATGTTATATATGTTTATTGCAAACCCGTTCAATAAGACAGTACGTATTACGTTGTAGTTAATTTGGTGATACCCGATCATTGAATATCAAATTAACAGCCCTCGTAATTAAGTACAAATTCACAACCCAGATGAAAATGAACGAACCATCATGAACGGTTGAGGTGTGAGACCCAGATTGGCCTGTCTTGACCAAGGGACCACACTAGCGCATTTAGGTGCACTGAATGAGGACCTACATGAGGACAAATTCTTCAGTACTGAATATACAAGAATTAGACCTCAGTGGTGAGTTATTTCTTAATCTCCGTCCCTTAAATAGGATCGTGTGAAATTAATAATTATTGCTTTGACTTATGATGGGAAGAGAGTCAATGCGATTCGATACCTTATATCTTGGGCAATATTATTAATTACATGACGATTGCTGACATTTAATACGGAGAATCGCGTGCAAGTATGTCTTGCTTGATTTGTCCCCTTGGTGGGCTCATATCCTTTATCATGCCAAATCTTGCAAGTGGAAATTTATTTCCGGCATGGATAATAACGTTGAGTTGTCTTTACTCCAAGGACAAAGATATTAATTAATATAAAGCTTGTTCAGTGGCTTAATTAATTAATGGACTAAGATAATCTTAAACGCGGGAAATAATGACCGGGAGCCATGTTATATGTGAAATCGTAATATGGGTTAAGATGGATAGTTCAATATTAATTTTATAGTGGAGTAAATTAATATTAATGGACTTGAATAATATTTGGCCCAAAATATTAAAGCTTCATAGTCCATTGAATGTCCAATCTTAATTCTCCTAAAGGCCCCCCAAATAGCCCAAAATAAAGTCCAATTAATGGAGAGAGAAGAAAATATTCTTGCTATATTTCCAGTTGAAATTTTCAAAATTTTTGTCTATAAAAGGAAGAAAAGATTGTCTTGATTTTCTTGTAGATATTTTATGGAAAGAGATAATTATTGTAGGAATACATAATTATCCCATAAATTCAAGAAGTCAAATCTTGACTCCTTTATTAGTGTAATTTTCAAAAAAGATAGGTAGAATAGGGGAAGGAGATTTTTATGGAAAATTTAATTAAGGAGAAAAGAATATAGGAGATATATTCAAGATTTCTTGGAGATCAAGAAAAGACTTTCTCCCTTAATTTTCTACCCTAATTTTCGTCCCCCCCTCCTCCATATATATAGGGGATGAACTCTTCATTCCAAAGTGCAATTTCATGTGTTGGAAATATTAGAAATCCACAAAGGTGGTAGCAAAATATTTTATTTTCTCTCCATCAAAAACGTTCGTTGAAATCTTCCCACAAGATAACGCACGTGGACTTTGGGGATATATTTGGGAAGGTTCTTAGGTTGATTCATCTGTTTGATTCTTCAAGAGGTTAGTAATTCTGTAACTCCTAGTTCCGCATGTTTAGGATTTACGTGAATTATGTGTACGCATGTTGCTTATTATTATGTTGAATTAATTTAGGATTAATTCATGCTAGTGAATTTTTAAATATGTATTTAAATAATCACCTCGAATAGATTCGGGCACCCCGATTTCCCCAACAACTGGTATCAGAGCTCTGGTTTCGAGCTCTGATTTTTTAAATTGTTATTTAAATTGTTGGACATTAAATTGAAATTGGATAGTAGAATTGCTAGATCTGTTTTGCAGGTATCCAATTGTCATGGTATTTAATGTATTTATTTTCATGCGTATGAATGAATGGTTTTTAATTCGACTCGTTCGGATTTCTTTTTCTCGTGAGAAAATCTACGAGTAGATTAGGCTATTTGATTTGATTCATTGTAATAGACTAGTCTAGATTTAAGGTATTTATTTTTTGTTAAATAAATTGTAACCTGATCAAAGACGAAGACGAGTTAAAGACGGATCTGGAACCGTACGTGGGCGACGTGCGCCGCGTGAAACTTGCCCAGTCACGCACGCTGCCTTGAGACGACGCAAGATGACGCGTTTGGGGCGCTAAGCGCCTGGCGGATCAACCCTAAGGCAAAGATATGTGGACGAGCGTCGGGCTAGGTGGTCGCTGAGGCGAGGTCGAGGTCGTAAATAGGGCAACAAAAAGCGGTCGAAGCGGCGCTAGACATCGCCGCCGAGACCGCCGAAAGAAGCCCTTCTTGGCGACGCTACGCGCCAAAGCGCAAGACGGGCGGTCGCCCTGCGACAACAAACGGCCGGATCTTGGCGCATCCATCCATTTAGTTGCTTGGCGTGGCGTTTTCAAAGATTTTAGGAGTTACTGCTTAAGACGAACGAGTGAGAGAAATTCGAGATGGTGTTTCTTCAAAATCAAGACAAAGAAAATCAAACCATGACAGTTGGATAATTTATGACCAATGTGTTTATTTTATGCTTTGCTTGATTTATTGTTGCCGTATTTTCTTGTGCTTTATTAATTTGTTTAAATGTGTTTGCATAAGAATTACTCAACGAAAAATCTCAAATTCAAAAATTACTAAGTATGTTTTAATAATTAATTTGTTCTGACACAAATTAATTTTGACCTCCATGATTTATTTATTTGTGAAATCTTTTGAAGAAATTCCCCTACGGGACGGTCCGGAGATAGCTTTCACATGAATAAATTCCCAAAAGGATGATTGTGAATTATTATTAGTGGCGACGATGACCCTCCAACGAGGCTCGATCAAAGCGAAGTAATAATTCTGTATTTAATCATGGTTATTACTTAGGTATAAAATTGATATTTATATACTTCTCTGAAGTCCCTGTCAATTTTATATTGGTCAGTGTGGGTTTTATTATTAATTTTAAATTAAAGGTTTATAAATTGTTCTTGTTTGTAACTTTTGCTTTGAATGTGATTTAAATGATGACCCTCCCACGAGGCTCATTTAAATCTGTTTTGAGATGTTGGCTGATGCATGTTCATATTTTTTTGAGATTTTAATATGAATCATGTGATCGAATTGTGTGATTTAATTTTGTGTTGATCTGGATATTGATACAAAATATATGTTTATTTCAGTTCATCATGTCGCAACCTTTTAATCCATTGTTCAATATACTAAAAAGAAACCAACTCACTGGTGAAAACTATGTCACTTGAAAACGTAATATGACTTTTGTCCTCTTTGCATAAAAACATTATTGGGTTCTTGGCGGACATAAACCTGATAGAATCACTGAAGGGTCATCTAGTTCGGAAAGATGTTTGTATGAAATTTGGGAGCAAGCCAATGAATCAATAAAACCGATAATCTTGACTTCATTGAGGCTCATTCATGAGAAAATTGATTCAGCTGCGGAGATTGTTCAAAGTCTTGAGGAAATGTTTTCCTCTGAGAACTGCATGATCAAAGAGTTTCATCAAAATGGAGTCGAAAGGCTGAAAATGATTGAGGGAACACCCATAAGGGATCACATTCTCAAAATCAGACGTCATTTTGAAAAACTTGCTTACCTTGGTGCACGATACGATGATGAGGCTTAAATTGAATTCTTGTTCCTAACTCTTCCAAGGAGCTTTAATGAGTTCTATTGTAATTTTGTGATGAGCGATCACATGTTTACCATAGATACCCTACAAGAAATCTTGGAGACGGTAGGAAACACTTGGGACAAGAAGACGAAGCTTTGGTGACTAAGAAACTGCTCTCAAAATCTAGGCCAAAGGAAGGACAAGATTGATAAGGAGATGAATAGTCTGATCCAAAGCAAGACCACTAAAGAAAAGGGTAAGAAAGCAAGTTGGTTGAAAGTCCAGAAGACACCAAAAGAAAAATATTTTAACTGTGGAGAAAAAAGGACATTGAAAGCCGGCCTGTTCCAAAGTGGCAGGAGGAGCTGGAGGAGGAAAAGAAGAAGTGGTTGGAGGAGGAAAAGAAGAAGGCGGCATGAGGAAAAGAAGAAGTGGCTGAAGGATGCAAACATTTGAATATCTTATTTGTTTTGATGTTTTATGATACTTGTCTTTTACTTGCTGGTGTATCCAGTTTTCATCTTATTATTCTTGAGTGGAAGGTGTGTTAATGTCTGACATATTGCAAGTGCTCGAGCGGATTGATCCCCTCTCAGGCGCTCCTAGGTCCCGTGTTCGGTCCTCTTTTGGGAGCGAAAATTTGCCTCATTTAATTGGGAGGCTTGGTGGCTTATATATGAGATGCTTGGTGGTTGGGTTCGAGATGGTCCGTGGCTTGGGTGGTTCGGTGCCCATTCGGGTGCCCTTGGGCCCGAGTTCGAACCACAGTGAGCTTTTTTTTTTCGAAAATTCACGATTTATCGACGGATATAGCGACGGTCGTCGTTACACCGTCACTAATTTGTTGACGGTATAGCGATGGTCATTTTGACCCGTGCCCAGACGACCGTCGACAAAATCGTCGCTATGTTGCGACGGTAATAAGCTGTCGCTAGTTAGCGATGGATTGGAAATAACCGTTGCTAAATGTTAGCGACCCTCGGTTTTCCAACGATCTGTAGCGACTGTTTTTGCCGTCGCTAAAATTGTCGTTGAACCTCGTCTTTTTTGTAGTGAGTATTGGAATTTTTAAGTTCAATTTTCTTTTTTGGCATCTTGTAAAAAAATTATATTTTTGTTAGTCACTAATAATGGGTGTTGAGTGGGGTAAAATAGTCCTCAGAAAAGAGAAACAAGCAAAATTATTTAAATATAGACATAAACTTGTGTAAACCTGAGTTCAATGTGAACTCGATTCATTTAGTATCACTATTATGTACAAAAATTTTCACTTTTATGCATAAAAATTATTACTGTTATGCACACAAATAATCATTGTTTCGAAAATGCTTTATATTTTTAAACAGTGAATTTTTTTTTGCATAATAGTGATAGTTTTTACCCATAAGAGTGTTAGAATTCATACATAAACTTGGTTCACGGGAGTGTTACTCTTAAATAAATAAAAAAACTAGTTTTTGACATCCATACTCCATTATTACCATCATCCCACGCCCCACAACTTATTTATCCAACAAATTATTTAACCTTTTGCTGGATGTTAAACTATAGAGTGAGTAACTTTCCGGTCCAAACTAGTAGCAATAATTACTAATAGGTCCAAACATACCTATTAGCTTCTACTAGCTCCAAAATATATTATAAAAAGACTCATATACCCTTAACCTCCCTACTTTTTTTTTCCGGTCCTTTTTCAGTCCTTTTTTTAGTTTTTTTTTTTTTGTCCTTTTTTCCTTCTCTCTCTTCCTCCCATCAGTTTTTTTCTTCTGATTTACAATTTGAGATTTTAATATCAAAATTACAGAAAAATTGGATTCATTATATTTGAGATTTTCATATAAAAAATTACATAAAAAATCATACCAAAATTATATATTTTTCTAGTAATTCCGACATGCACAAATTACATATTTAAAACCTAAAATTTACAATCTCAATATCTAAAACCTAAAATTTACAATCTCAAAATTTACATGTCGTTGTATGCTTTACCACATGAACTTATTCATCCAACGTCGAAAACTTCAAATAACAAAATATTTCTGCAAAAATCGAGATCTCAAAATTTACATGTCCTTGTCTGCTTTACCACATGAACTTATTCATCCAATCTCAAAATTTACATGTCCTTGTCTGCTTCCAGATCTGCAAAATCCCGATCTTCAAAAAACTTCAAATAACAAATCTTCAAAAAGAACTCCAACTTCAAATCTTCAAGAAGAAGCCCAACAAAATCAATCACCACAAACCCACAAAAATAAAAATAAAACAAACCAAAACCATTCACCACAAAACCCACAAAATCAAAACAAAATATATTGTTAACAAAAATGAGATCTGCAAAAACAGATTCAAAAAACCATCTACAAAAACCATATTAAAAAAAAAAAATTACAAACCCACCGTCTTCAGCGGCGTCTCTACCGCGCCGCCCTCTTCTCCGCGGCGGCGTGCGAATGGCTCTTACCGCCGCCCTCTTCGTCGTGAAGGTACTTCCACCGCCGCCGCCATCGTGAAGGTGCTTCTGACTTCAGATGCACCGCCTCTGACTACTCCGCCATCTTCAGCCTTCGTCTTCAGCCATGGGGGGCGTAGATCGACACCGGATCTTTTTTCTTGCCGCCGAAGCCGTGAGAGGTGGTTGCGGTGGACTTCTAGCGCTGGGTTTTTCTGGGAGGCTGAGACGGCGGTCGCCGTTTTTCTGGATTTTTTTCTTGTTCGCGGCAGCATGCACGGCGGCACACGGTGGGCGTCGCCGTTTGTGTGTATGTGTGTGTGAGAGAGAGAGAGTTTGAAAAGAAAAGAAATGAAAGTGAACTGGGGGCGGCTGATTTAATAATTAGGGGAGAAGATAGAGAGTTAGGGTGGGAGGTATATTGGACTTTTCAGTATTAATTTTGGACCCGTGAGTTATTAATAAAGCAGATTGAACCTGAGAGTAATTATATGGGCCTTTTTGGACCTGGGAGTATATTATTCTAAATTATATCATGGGACACCCACATGTATCCTCTGACTTATTTATATTCTATCTTGATATTCTTATAATTTCATTTATTTTCTTCAAATAATCACTGTCCTTGATTTTCTATTTCCTACAAAACGAGATAGTGTTATCACATACATGGTAATAGTGAAATATTATTTCCTAGCTAATGCATGATAAAGTATTAGTTGGAAAAAATTAAAGTACTATTAATGGTCAGCGTAAATTGTAATACTACTTCATAAAAAATGCAATTTATACTACATTTCTAAAACATATTACTTTGAATACTAATCAATATTTTTTTAATGTAAAACGAAAGTAAATAATATTGTTTCTCGAATACCATTTAACAATTCGCATACAAATTTGTGCTAGAGACTTCCTAGCTCTTAAGTTTATGGTGTTTGTATTTTGAGTGGCTCTCCAGTGCACCATTTGCACAAAATGCAATTGGTGCACTTGAATTCAATTTCAATTTGGATGAAACATCTACACTCTAAATATTAAATAATAAACCCTAAATCATGACATATTCGGGCCGAGTGTCACTCGGGTCGAGTTCGGGCTTGGGCTGGGAGGTCGGGCCCAAAAAAAAAACTCTAAAACTGAAATTAAAGTTAAAAGAAAATTAATTTTTTTTTAAAAAAAAAGCTAAAACTGAAAAAATTTAGAAAAAGAACTTTTATAATTAAATTGCATCAATTTTATTAGTAGTGCACATGAGAATTTGCCTTGTATTTTATGTCTTAAGTTTATTTTCTTATTTAATTTTTTAAAGATGCAAATAAGATACGGAAGGGTGGATCACAGAATATATATAAAAATAGAGAGGAGCATCTAAGAAAAACGTAACAAAACAATTAAGAATTTTACTCTTATTTTAATTAGACTAAATTAGACATGAATAAGAAATCTGTTGTAGTCTAGTTGGTCAGGATACTGGTCTCTCACCCGAGAGACCCGGGTTCAAGTCCCGGCAAATTCAATCCTCCGTTTTGAGCTTGATGCATGTTGTAAAGAATAAATGAGTCAGGCTTGTCGAAATTGGATGATTTGAAAATCGGCTTCAACATACAAAAGATGTTTTAAAAAAAAAACCACAAGAGATGTCATTAGGAAACATTCAAATCCAATCCTCCATTTTGAGCTTGATGTGTGTTGTAAAGAATAAATGAGTCAGCTTCAAGTTGAAATTGGATGACTTGAAAATCGGCTTCAACATACAAAAGATGTAATTTATTTTTTTAACTACAAAAGATGTTATTAGGAAACATACAAAGTGGAGGATTGAGCTTGATAAATATGTTGTAAAGAATAAAAACTATTGGATTTTTTTTGCAAAAAAAAAAAGAATTCCATTGCTGAGACTTGAACCCTGTTGTCTCGGGTGAGAGACGAGTATCCTGACCAACTAGACTACAACAAATTTGATATTTAAATCTAATTTAGCCTAATTAAAATAAAACTAAGATTCTTAATTAGTGTTTAAATTACGCTTTTCTTAGATGTTCCTCTCTATTTTTTATATTCTGTGATCCACCTTTCCATATCATATTTGCATCATTTTAAAAAGTAAAATGAAATTTAAGACACAAAATATAAACAACATAAACCTAAGAGGAAGGTCTCTAGTACAAATGTGTACTTGAATCGTTAAACGGCATTCGAATTTGAGCAACAATATTGTGTATTTAATTAAGTGCAAAACGTAAAGTTTTATCCTTAATGTATTAATTAATTATTAACTATAAAAAAATCATTCATTCATCGTCTGCAAGGTTCAATAACTGTCCACGATCTTAGTGGGCTTCAACTTTTTTCTCCACGTCTTCTGAGTGAGAATTCGTCTATAGATAAGACTTTTTCATGTTTTCTAAAATAACTTTAGAAAATACACGTAAAACATTCTGCATAGAGTTTTGAAAAACCTTCTGTATATTTTTTAAGGATTTCGTTCCGATCATACTCCATTTGAGTACGCTAAAGCTTTATTTTTAATGGTGCTACTGAAATTAAAGTGTGAAACCGTTTTACCTTTTGAGACATTTACGCACGATCCTGTGAGCACTATTCAGGGCGTAATTTGTCTTGCGGGAAAAAGGGTTTTCCTTGACTCAGTTTCTGGTTGTTTTAATTAATTTCGTTTTCATTGCAGTGAAATATTTCAACAATGGGTAACGTCTGCGAAATTCGACTGAGATCCCTGATAGTTGCGGGTAAAATAGGGGCGCCAAAAACTTGAACTTTGGTGGTGATTTGTTGTTGAAAAGTGAAATATATAGTGTGAGGTGCGGAGGATGGAAAGGGCAATCAAAAGGACGAAAATTTAAGTTTAGAAGGCTAATGAGTTTTGTAACTGAAAAGAAATAAAATAAAAAATTAAATAGATTACACTTGGCACAATGCTAGCATTGACACTTGGCAATAATATAAGGCGACACTTGTCAATTACTTGTGAAAGACATCCTCCTTTTATATAATAAGATAAGATATGACTTACATTCATATTTAAATCAATTATTGAATGTGGCCTAACTATGTCACATTAGTATTAATAACGAAGCTAATTTAATGT
Organism: Stenogyne calaminthoides; assembly: GCA_037126765.1. Taxonomy (NCBI): domain Eukaryota; kingdom Viridiplantae; phylum Streptophyta; class Magnoliopsida; order Lamiales; family Lamiaceae; genus Stenogyne; species Stenogyne calaminthoides. The sequence continues at coordinate 4,320,615 of JBBCBC010000034.1, forward strand.
TGAGGAGGAAGTATTATAGATGATGATAAGACTGCATTAATGTTTATGAAGAAAATGTGATTACTTATTTATATTCAACTCATTTATTCGCTTTATTTGTTTTCAATTCGTTATTTTATTGCTAAGGACATTGGACTTTTGGTAGTTTTTCTATCTGCATTATAATATGTTTTATTTGTATTAGAATTTTAGACCTAACTAGCAAGTTTTTACATCTTTTTATTTTTAGGCTTAACTTATCTAATTGTTAATTAAGGATGTTAGATTTGAGACATCGAACAACCTACTCTAAGGCAAATACACAGTTTATTAATATATTTTCACTTAACTTGACATATATTAATGACTTCTCACCTGATCACCTCCCCAAATTTCTTGCAAATGGCTAATTTAATTAACATTATTTTTATCAATCTCTTGAAGGCTTAATATTAACAGCTCACCATGCTTAAAACAATTAGTTGACCAGCTAACTTTAAAAAGAAAAGCAGATGGTTTGTTTTTTTATAATTTTATTAAAATTTGAATTTTCAAGTGTAATAATTTAGTTATCTAATTTTAGGCAAAAAAAGAAAGAAGCAGCGAACCAACTGTTCCAGGAAAAAAAAAAAATATATCTTACATTATATATCAGTAATGATATGAAACTCAACATTGAGTTTTATAAAGCCTGATTGCAACCATTATATATGAGGTTTATCCCTCAATTAATTGATCAACGAATATGATCAGCACTTCAATAAATAATTAATTAATTAAATAATAATAATTTAGATTGGATTAAGTCTTGTATGCGCTCATAGTGCATTTTAAAATCATGCAACTTGTTATACTGAAAGATGTAACTTGTTTACACTGAATTGTGCAACTATTAATATAGAAAAATAGTTGCACAATTTAGTGTAACAAGTTGCATCTTTCAATATAACAAGTTGCACGATTCTAAAATACACTATGAGTCACCTAGAAACACAGAAGACCCACTTTTTAAATTGATTAAAACCATTCTCCAACACATGCATTAACATATCTTATCAAAATCGCTTACAACTAGGCAATAGGTTTTATTTTGCTTCATAATTTCGTTTGTCAACATATATCCGTACGTCATTGTTTCTTGTGAAGCTGCCCACATCACATGGTTGGCCAGGGTGAAAGAATTTTGTTTCATCTAAAAGTCCGAACTTGTAAAGAGGTAAAAAATTAATTGTTTTGTATATTGTTTCATAATACCCTCTCTCAATTGTAGGCTGGATTATCATCTGGGCTGTCAACTCCATCATTAGAAGGAAAATAACGTCCAACAAGTGCATAAATCATTACAAGGAAGAGGAGACCAACAAGTGCATAATTTAATGTGGATAGAATTTTTGTTGTCAAAATACCATGAAAGAATTCCGTCTCATTTAAAAATCCGAACTTATAAAGAGGTGAGAAATTAATTATTTTGTATATAGTCCTCTAATACAGGCCAAGACAGCCCATCTATATTATACGTTCTCCACCATCAATGTGCTCCAAATTAGAGCGGTGTTACGTGTATCGTTAGAGGAAAATCCTTGTTTGAAACTTCCAAAATTGCTATTTTGGGGGTATTTATATTCACGAGTTCTTAATAAAAAGAAAAGGGTAATCACTTCAAAGAATTGAAAATCTTTTATATAAAGTTTTCTATTAATGACAAAAACTTGTATAAATCTGGTTCATACTATGAACATTATATTTAATTCATGGCATTTGATCCTACCCAAAGTATAATACGGGTCAAGTTTAGTAGTTTAAAAAAATGTGTTTAAAATGAGTTAAATGAGTCAAATAATTCAAGTTCATAGCATAAAATTGGTTCATGGGAGACTCACTCTCTATTAATAGCGAAACAAGTAACAGTATCGAGTTTGTTCAAAGTCCACCAAACTAAAATACGAATCATATACTCCCTAATGTAATTTATATAGGTAAATTATTAAATTGTTATATATTGCATATTATTACATTTTGTGAAATTTTAAAAAATTAGTGTTATATATTAATCATTCCTTCCCGGCCAAAGCTTTACATATGGAATATGACACATGTTTTAATTAAGGAATATAATATAAAATATATTGTTGATTGGTGGGACGGGTAAGAAAGTAAAAAGGTGGAGAGTGAAAGTGAAAATGTATACGTTTTAATATTAATTGAGAGTGATAATTGATATAATTTTGAATAAAAGTAGTGATAATTGTTATTTAAAGTGTGACCACAATTTGCCAAAAAAGAAAATGTAAAGCTTTGGTTGGTATTTCGGAAATAACAAAATGTAAAACTTTATCTGTGACGGATGAAGTATAATTCACTAAAATATGCAATTAATTTTGAGTAGGAGAAAAATATGCATATATCACAAAGTTATGTATAAATAAATTTAACATTTGCATTTTGTGTATATATTTAAATAGAATTAGTTATTTCATTAAAACATATTAGTGTTTTAGCATTAATTATTTTATTATTATAAAGTATCAATTATTTTACTATAAAATAATACTAGTTACGAACCGATTGTACTATAATTTTTTTTTTCATATATTAGACCAAACTCTTTATATATATCTTAGTATATGAACTTTGACAAAAAGATACGTAAATCCTAAATATTATATATTTTAATGTTTTTATATTTCGTTATTGTATACTCCCTTTGTCCTAATATTTCTTGCATATGGAGGTGGACATACGTACCAAAAAGGGAAAATAATGAGGGGTAATTTTGTAAATTTGTATAAAATAAAAAAAATTGAATTGGCCTCAGTGTATAGTCGAGCGGTAAGTCTTGTGGTGATATGAAGAGAAATTCTCTGACAATGCATGTTCGAACTATGTGGGACAAATTTTCATTGAAATTTTATGGTGGTCCAATAGTACGGGTGGGGGGGTTTTCGTCAAAAAATAAAAAATAATGATATTTTGTGTAAATTTGTGGATATTGTGATATTGGAGTTTATGATCAGGGTTTTTCTTTTTTAGAGAGTGTGTAAATAATGTTGAGACTTTCAATAATACAAATGTGCAAGTAATTGCGAGATGAATAAAGAATCTATCTTAAATGTAGCTTTGAAAGTTTAATCAAGTATTTAAATAAAGAGGCACACTTGTATGAGACGGTTTTAAGGTGAGACGGGGCATAAGTTGGTCATTGGCGCTTTAACACTTTAGGAAGGGTGGGTGTGATTTGTACTAAGTTGTACCTCGTCTCATGCATGAGATCGTCTCATATGAGTTTTTGTCTTAAATAAATAGAACTGGTTTAAAAATATTGTGCAGACCCCCCCAAACTTAAAGTGTTGATTGTTCCCAAGCAACAAAACAAAATAGAACAAGGGGGAGGAATTGTGAAGTATGCAAAGTATGGACAACAAGACTTATGCAATAGACTTCAAGGATCATATCAAATGAATAATGAATCACAAGTGAAATCTCATACCACAATCAAACATGCAATGATCAAGACAAGCCAAGTTCAAGTGCACTATCCCCACTCTCTTATGGAAGTAAATCACTCAAAGCTCACGTATTTCAAGGGACGTGTTTACACTCTTTCAATCAATTCACTCCATGCAACATCCATAGGCTTGTCCCTCATCTCAATTCTCCATCAACTCTTTTGGATAGGTAATCAAATCAAGGAGGTCTTTCACAAGGTGGTAATGTAGGCTCTTTGGACAAAGGTGGGGTAAAATTTGAGAATTAGTGACTCAATTACTTGTATAGCAACAAGTGTTGGTAAATCACTCAAGAATTTCGAGAACACAAACTCAACACTCATTTCTCTTTATTTTCTCATTTCAAACCCACAAAGACCCAACTCACATTCCCCCTTTTTTTTAGAGCCATTTTTTTTTTTCTTTTCAAACTCCTTTGAAACCTTGTTTTCTTCATTATTTTTTCATTTTCATTTTTCAAGGTTCCTTCTTCTAGCCTTGTTTCTCTTTTTCACATTTTTTTTCTCAAGGCTTATTTTCTTTCTTTCTTTATCCTTGTTCAACCTCTTTTTGAATTTGTCTCAACTTTCTCACATTGACAACTCAAAATCCCCTCATTTACATTTTATCCTTCCATTATTTACCAACCATGAAGCTCTACAAGTCAATAGGGATCAAAATGGGGCTCAAGAAAAAAATGGTAAAAATGGTTAAATCAATGTAGCTTACCAACAAAAATAGGCTTAAAGGCTCAAAGGGGCTTACTACGGATTGACTTCATTCGGTGGGATTTATTTGGCCAAGTGACTCATCAAACCAAAAATGGCCTCCAATCATTTTTAACATCTTCCCAAAAATATGATCTCAAACAAGACAAATGGACAAGTTCTAGCATGCATTTTGTGAATGATCCTCTCTAGAAAGAAACTTAAGTCATGATATGAATGATTCAAATGGCTCAAGTCTCTCAAGATTAGCATTAGGGAATAGTCACACCATCCCTAGTCTATCAATTTCAAAGCACGTAATCAAGTAGTACAATTCTCCAACAAGTAACCACCTCATCACATACATCATTACCCATCAACCAAGCAAAAGTCTCAACATCACACACAAAAACATTCATCACAATACACAATACCCAAGGAGCAAAAATGCCACATGATTATCCAAGAATATAACACAATGCAAACCACCAACAAGTAATGATCTCAACAAAGTGGAAAGTGTGTCGGTGCAAATGAAACGTAAAATAACGACTACCCTCCCCCTAAACTTAGACATTGCTAAGCAATTCTAAGTTTGGAAAAATGAGTAGTTTACATGAAATTGCACCAAGCACCAAGAAACATTAAGCTCAAGACTAACCACATCTTATCAATTAAGCTCATCATCATTCAACCTCAACTAGCAAGTATACCATCAAAACACGAGCCCAACACGGCAAAATCATGTACAAGTATTTTCACCATTAAGCTCAAAAATATGCCACAAGGAGAACATCACCAAAAACTCAAAACGGGGGTGTGCCGGTGCAACAAAAATGCATAAGAAAATGCACACCTCCCAAACTTAGACTTTGCAAAGCAAATCTAAGTTCGGGGAAAGTGCTTGTATCTAAAGTGACCTTCGAGTACACATCTTCCTTTAAAGCTCGATAATCCACCAAGCCTCGAACACACGACCCCATCACCTACAAAAAACAACACTAGACAAAAAAAGATCAAACGAACAACACAAAATACATAAAATCACGTAAAAATGGGTTGTCTCCCATTAAGCGCTAGGTTTAACGTCCTATGCTAGACGGAACTTGAGTCGTTCAACTCATCGGTAAGGCCATGGGTATTGATTCTCCTTGCATTCGTATTTCAATCTTTTGGCTTCAAAATCAAGAAAGGTATCATGAAAGATCAACCAACAACCTCCATCTCTCTTGCATAACTTATGGATGATGGAATTCTCCAAATTGTATCCATTTTCTCTCACCATCATCTCTTGCCTTTCTTTCTCTCTTATCTCAAGAACGCCCAAACTTCTCTCAATTTCTTTCTTTTGATTGTAAGTATCAAGAGGCAAGACAAAATCAATAGAAGCATCTATATCCAATAAAGTGAAAATTGAAGAGTCTAAGGGATTAAAAATGCTCATTTCACTCTCCAAAATCTTTTTGGATGCTTCTTGATTTTCCTTGTTGCTTACATCCATCAATGGATACTCTTCTTCATCTTTTTCGACAATAAGAATATCATCTTTATCCTTATCATCGCTTGGGTCCTCTTCCTCTTCTTCATCATCCTCTCTTTCATCTTCTTCTTCAAATAAGGGATTAGTGTAACAATCAAATGAAGGATTGATATAAGCATGAGGAAAGTAAGGATCAAGTGATTTCTCATTTTTCTCTTGGACACAATGTTCAACAACATCGATGGATTTGCACTCCTCCGCTTCGAATGTATGCCTCATGGATTTGTAGGAGTCGAAAACAAGCTCCTCATCATCGAGCTTCAAGGTCACCTTGCATGTGTACATGTCCACCACCGCCCTTGCGGTAGCTAGAAATGGTCTTCCCAAAATCAATGGTATATCAACATCCTCCTCCATTTCTAGTACCACAAAGTGTTGGGATTATACTGGAAAGTATGCTTTTTACTTTGTATAATCGAAACTGAATTTTTCAGACTTATTTACTGAAATAAATTGTTTATCACTGATGCTTTAAATATTATTGAATGTTACATATATTTACTGCATAACTGTTCAATAAGTCGTACGTGTTACATTGTAGTTAATTTAGTGATACCAGATCACAGAAGATTAAATTAACAGTCCCTTGTAACTAAAAGTACGCCATTCACGACCTAGATGGAAATGAACAACTCATCGTGAAAGGTTGAAGTGTAAGGCTCAGATTGGCTTGTCTTGACCAAGAGATTACACTAGTGCATGACTGATGCACTGAATAGGACCTACGGGAGGATAAATTCTTTAGAACTGAACAAGGAAGAATTAGACCTCAGTGGTTCGTTATTTCTTAATCTTCGTCCCTTAAATAGGATCACGTGGGATTGTTAACTATTGCTTTGACTTATCATGGGTAGCGAATCAGTGAGATTCAATACTTTTTATCTTGGGCAATATTATTAGTCACATGTGATTGCTAAGATCTAATACGAAGAATCGTGTGCAAGTACGCTTGTTTAATTTGCCCCCTTGGGAGGTTCATAAGCTTTATCATACCAAATCTTGCAAGTGGAATTAGTTTTCGGTATGGATAATAATGTTGAATCGTTCCTTGACCAAGGATAAAAGATATTAATTAACGGAAAGCTATTTCAGTGGCTTGAATTAATTAATGGGCTAAATAATCTTAAACACGAGAAATAATGACTGGGAGCCATATTGACTATAATATGGGTTAAGATGGATAGTGTAATATTAATTATGTAGTAGGATTAATTAATATTTATGGGCTTGAATTATATTGTGGCTCAATATTAGATATTCAAGGTCCATTAGAAGGTCCAATCTTAATTCTCCTAAAGGCCCCCTAAGTAGCCCAACATATAGTCCAATAACTGAAAAGGTGATTAAACTAAAATAAATATTGTTGCTTAATTTTACTAATATTTCGAAAATTATGGATAAAGTTGGGAGAAAGATTTTCTTTGAATTTTGTTATGGAATGAAGATATGAATTCTTGGAATACAAGATTATCTCATTAAATTCAAGAAATCTCCCACTTGGTTATTCATAGTGATATTTTCGAAAAATATGAAATATAGTGGGCAAGAAAGATTTTCTTGATTTTCTTGAAAAGATATTATGGAAGATATGTATTTCTTGAAATACAAGAATATCTCATAAATTCAAGAAGATCCAAATCTTGGAATCTTGGACCCCAATATTTTCGAATTCCATAGCATATAGATAAGGTGGGATTTTTGTGGAATATTATAATTATGGGAAAAAGAATATAAGAGATATATTCAAGATTTCTTGGAGATCAAGAAAAAGATTTTTCCACATTATTTTAATCACAAATTTTCGTTCACCTTGTGATCTATAAATAGGGGATGATTCTTTCATTCCCAAGTACAATTCCATGTGCTGGAAAAATTAGTAAATCCACAAAGGTGGTGCAACATAATTTATTTTCCTTTTGTTAAATCGTTCACAAGAATCCTTCCACCAGATAGTCGAACGAGGGCTAAGGGAATACTTGGGAAGTCCTTACGGTTAGTCTATTCAGCCACACCGTTGTCATCCCAAGAGGTACGTTCACGTAAACCCGTAGAATTCTGCATGCGTAAGTTTTACGTGAATTATTATATGCATGATATGTTGTTGGATTATTATTTGAATTAATATAGGATTAATTCATGCTAATAATAATTAAAGAATTAAATTTGTATTTAAATATTCACCCGAATAGATCTGTGCAACTTATTCCCCAACACAAAGTCCGTCGGAAATACAAACTTGTCAATCTTCACAAGCACGTCCTCCATAATTCCCTTTGGATAAGTGATAGAACGATCCGCCAATTGTAACATCATGGACGTTGGTTTGAGCTCCCCCATTTTCAAACGGTTGTAAATCGATAAGGGCATGAGATTGATGCTCGCACCAACGTCACATAGAGCGTTTCTCTTTTCCGTGTTACTCAACTCACACAACAAGGTTATGCTCCCCGGATCTTTTACTTTTTTGGGGAGGTTTCTTTGGAGTAAGGCACTACACTCACTTGTTAGGCTTATTATTTCACACCCATCCGCCTTCCTTCTCTTAGTGACCAACTCTTTGAGAAATTTTGCATAAGACGGCATCTCCTCGATTGCCTCCAAGAAAGGCACGTTCAAGGTCACTTTCTTGAAGATTTCTAAGAATTTTGCGAACTTATCATCTAGCTTCTTCTTCAAATAACGTTGAGGAAACGGTGGTGGAATGGGGGTTTTAGGAATTCCCCATCCATCACACTCAACCTTCTCGTTTTTCTCCTTTAGCTCCTTAGCCTTCTTCCATTTAGGAACCCTCTTCTCCTCAACACCTTCCACCTCAACACAAGCATCCTCAACAACAATCTCCTCCTTCTTATCTTTCTTTTCATCCTCCAAAGGCATGCTCGGCCCATCATACCTCGTACCACTCCTCAATTCAATGGCCTTGCAATGTTCTATAGGATTCACCTCCGTTGTGGAAGGAAACTTCCCCTTATCTTTCCCTTGGCTTGAGGATGCCACTTGCCCTAGTTGGAATTCCAAATTCTTCAATTGACTCGAGAGAGATGTAATAGCATTTGAAATATTTCCAAGGTTCTTCAAATCTTCTTCAATCTTATCAAACCGTTGATTCGACTTTTGTGTATGTTGGTTTGAAAGATTGATGAAGGTTGCTAGACTATCTTCCAAAGTAGGTCTTCCTTCATTCTTGGGTGCACGAACTCCGGGATCAAATCCCGGTGGTAGAGTGAGGGCGGCCTTCGGGTTCGAGTATGAGAAATTTTTATATTTTCGGAAGTTTGGATTGTAGGCATTGTTGTTTGGGAAGGCCTGGTTATTTTGGTATTGGTTGTTGCCTTGATTTTGGAAGTTTTGTTGATGGTTGTTTTGGTTAGAAGGTTGGTTTTGGCTTGGGAATTGTGAATGTGGATTGTTTTGGTTGGGAAAGTTTTGGGAAGAGTTGTTTTGGTAACGGTTTTGATAGTTTTGATTTGGAGCTTGGCTTTGGAAATTTGGGTTATGGGCTTGGTAATGGTTTCCTTGGAAATTTTGGTTTCCTAGGTAATTTCCTTGGTAACTTCCTTGTTGATAATGACCCCTACCCATGTAATTGACCTCCTCCACATGATCAAAACTTTGTGGCATCTCCATATTTTATCCCATCATTCCCCTCTTTTGACTCTCCACTAATGAATCCACTTTGTTAAATGAGGAGCTTCATTGCCTCCGCCATTGCATTGTTTTGATCACTATCCACTTGAGCAACTCGATGAGCCATAAATCTTTCGGCGGGCCAATTGAAAGTGTTGTTAGCAATTCTTTCGATCAAATCAATCCTTTTTGTCCCGATTTTATCAAACACCGAGCCACCCGCCGAAGAGTCTATAAACATTCGTGCCTCATCATTTAACCCATAGTAGAAATAGCTCACAATTTGATCCTTGACGAAGTTGTGTTGAGGACATCTTCGAAAAATAACATTGTACCTCTACCAAGCCTCATACAAGTTTTTCCCATCCCTTTGACGAAATTGGGCAATTTCCTTCTTACAATGGAGGGTCATTGATGGTGGGAAAAACTTCAACAAGAATTTTTGACCTAAGACATCTCATGATCCAAGGCTATCGGGAGGTAGGGACGATATCCAATCCTTCGCTTTATCCATCAAGGTAAATGTGAAAAGTCGGGCCCTCCATGTATCGTCCGTCACACCCCCAATCTTGATTGTATCCGCATACTCTAGAAATTGGGAGATGTGCCTATTAGGGTCTTCATTCTTACCTCCCCGAATTGTTGTTTTTGGAGCATTTGAATGAGCCCCGTCTTGATTTCGAAATTGTTAGCCGCTATAGGTGGACGAGCTATGCCATCATAGTGCCTTTGCACTTGTGGATTGAAATATTCCCACATAGGACGTTCCCTATTTTCACCCCCTTCCAAATTCATTCGGTTGTTTTTATTTTCTCCCATTGCTCTTTGTTGGGCTAATCTTCGATTTCGGTCCCGATTTCTTCTCCTAGCCGTGGCTTCGATCTCGAGGTTAATTAGAATTGGTTTAATCCCACTTGTCCTTGTGTTCATGCACACCTAGCAAATCAACAAAGACCACAATCTCCAATCCAACTATTAGCAAGGTTAGTTACTAAAAAGAAAAAGACACTAGTAATCACGTTCAACAAACAACTAGTTATACTCAACATAACCTAGTCCCCGGTAACGGCGCCAAAAACTTGACACGTGTTTGACCACACTAACCTCTCAAGTATAAGAGGGTCGTTCCGTGCCCAGTTTTATATCAATCCACGGGACTAGGTGGTGGAATATAGTCCAATTGCTATGTGTCGACGCATGATTATAGTGTGAAACATGGTTGGAATCTTAAAAACAAGCAATTATCAACTAAACAAGGTAAATAACAAAACAATAAACGAGCAAGCAAATAAGTAAATCAAATAGATAAAAATATTTTGTGTTTTAAGTGAGAGAGGTGTTCGGGTGTTGATCCTCGGATGATGTTCGACTAACGATTACCTAGGTGGTTATCTCTACGTTCGGTTACTGTTGGGGTTATACTGAAAAGTATGATTTTGCTTTGTATAACCAAACTGATGTTTCTTATTTATTTACTGAAATAAATATTTAATCATTGTTGCATTAAATATGAATGAATGTTATATATGTTTATTGCAAACCCGTTCAATAAGACAGTATGTATTACGTTGTAGTTAATTTGGTGATACCCGATCACTGAAGATCAAACTAACAGCCCTCGTAATTAAGTACAAATTCACAACCCAGATGGAAATGAATGAACCATCATGAACGGTTGAGGTGTGAGGCCCAGATTGACATGTCTTGACCAAGGGATCACACTAGCGCATTTAGGTGCGCTGAATGAGGACATACAGGAGGACAAATTCTTCGGTACTGAATATACAAGAATTAGACCTTAGTGGTGCGTTGTTTCTTAATCTCCGTCCCTTAAATTGGATCGTGTGAAATTAATAACTATTGTTTTGACTTATGATGGGAAGAGAGTCAATGCGATTCGATACCTTATATCTTGGGCAATATTATTAATTACATGACGATTGCTGACATTTAACACGGAGAATCGCGTGCAAGTACGTCTTGCTTGATTTGTCCCCTTGGTGGGATCATATCCTTTATCATGCCAAATCTTGCAAGTGAAAATTTATTTTCGGCATGGATAATAACGTTGAGTTGTCTTTACTCCAAGGACAAAGATATTAATTAATATAAAACTTGTTCAGTGGTTTAATTAATTAATGGACTAAGATAATCTTAAACGCGGAAAATAATGACCAGGAGCCATGTTATATGTGAAATCGTAATATGGGTTAAATGGGTTAAGATGGATAGTTCAATATTAATTTTATAGTGGAGTAAATTAATATTAATGGACATGAATAATATTTGGCCCAAAATATTAAAGCTTCATAGTCCATTGAAGGTCCAATCTTAATTCTTCTAAAGGCCCCCCAAATAGCCCAAAATAAAGTCCAATTAATGGAGAGAGAAGAAAATATTCTTGCTATATTTCCGGTTGAAATTTTCGAATTTTTTGTCTATAAAAGGAAGAAAAGATTGTCTTGATTTTCTTGTAGATATTTTATGGAAAGAGATAATTATTGTAGGAATACATAATTATCCCATAAATTCAAGAAGTCAAATCTTGACTCCTTTATTAGTGTAATTTTCGAAAAAGATAGGTAGAAGAGGGGAATGAGATTTTTATGGAAAATTTAATTAAGAAGAAAAGAATATAGGGGATATATTCAAGATTTCTTGGAGATCAAGAAAAGACTTTCTCCCTTAATTTTCTACCCTAATTTTCGTCCCCCCCCTCCTCCCTATATATAGGGGATGAACTCTTCATTCCAAAGTGCAATTCCATATGTTGGAAATATTAGAAGTCCACAAAGGTGGTAGCAAAATATTTTATTTTCTCTCCATCAAAATCGTTCGTTGAAATCTTCCCACCGGATAACGCACGTGGACTTTGGGGATATATTTGGGAAGGCTCTTGGGTTGATTCATCTGTTTGATTCTTCAAGAGGTTAGTGATTTCGTAACTCCTAGTTCCGCATGTTTAGAATTTACGTGAATTATGTGCATGCATGTTGTTTATTATTATGTTGAATTGATTTAGGATTAATTCATGTTAGTAATTAACTGTTGAATTTAAATATGTATTTAAATAATCACCTCGAATAGATCCGGGCACCCCGATTTTCCCAACATAAATAGGATGTGGATAAACTCAAATCCGGCAAATCAAACCAATACATATTCGTCTACCCACATTTACCCAATTCTCGTTGTGATTAACTAGACAACCAAACAAGCTAATAGTTCAACCCACCTAAATTGAACAATAAACAACCCATAATTCAAAAGACAACCATCAATAGAGACAATCCACCATTAACAAGCAATTGATCAATCACCAACACAATTCACAACACCCAAACACAAAGGAACCTTAGCCCATGGTGCTACAAGCAAAACCCATGGCTAATATGCAAGGAAACAAGAAAGCCATATCAAAATAAGCAATAAACAACCAATAGAAATATAGAAACACCTTACTATTGAAGTCCAAGCACAAATCCATACAAAATCCATCAATACTCCTTGGTCTCTTGATCCAGACTGAAATTAACACTATATCTATGCTATTCTATGATTATCTAAGCTATCTATGGAAGCAAAATGCAAAAATATGAAAAATTATTAGTTGCAGCTCTCAAAAGTATCACTTGCTCTCTTCCTCCTTTCTCTCCCAGCTGTTGAATCAATGAAAAACGAACTTGGAGGCTTATATATCATTTTGGAATCAGCTGGCACGTGTCCCTAGGGCTTTTTGGCAGCATCTTTGTTTTTGGGCCAGCTCGACTCGAGCTGGGTTGATCGACCCGAGCTGGCCATAAGTCGTGTCAGCGTTTTTTGATATTACCGCAGCTCGACTCGAGCTGGGCTGCTCGAGTCGAGTAGGTCCAATTTTTACCCCAACTCTCTGAACTCCAAATGCTCCAAATGCCGAGCAGATTGGCTCGACTCGATTGACCAGCTCGACTCGAGCTGTCTGGCTCGAGTCGAGTAGCACCAACAGCGCGATATTTTTATTTCGCCCATAACTCGAGCTCCCGAACTCCGATTGACTTGGTTCTTTTTGCGTTGCGACCCTCATTTCAAGCTCTTTCACATGGTTAACTCTCTTCTCCTACATACTTCTAGATCATAGCAGTTTATTTAATCAATTCTAGCTCGTTTCTACTTATTTCCTACACAATAAATCAAGCACGCCCCTTCTCCACATTTAGGCACAATTAAGTGAAATTAGTGCAATAAAAGCATGTATCCTATCAAATTGAGCAACAAAATCACATAAATACAAGCAATTACGATACCTAATCAGCACTATAGACTATAGTCAGTGGCGGAGGGAGGGGGGTACATGCATGGGGGTACAATTGTACCCCAAAAATAAAATGTATCCCCTTTATACCTTGTATTAAAAAAATAAAATTGAATTTTATTATGTATAATTAAGAAAAAAATATTTAAACGTATCCTCAAATTTCAAATCATACTCAAATGTATTCCCATATTTCGAATCACTGACTATAGTTATGTATGAAATATGGAAGCTAAACGTGATTTTTTTTTCTATGCTATAGTGATAGGCAATACCTAATAGTGCATTAACATGTTATACCATATGCATTAACGCGGATAATACCCAATACTGTATTAGCATGTTGTACCACATACGTTAATGTACGTGGACTTAATATATTAAACTATTAATATTGCATATGGTAAAACATGCCCATGAGTGTGGTATGGAAAAATGAAGAGAGTGGGAGAGGTAAAAAGATAAAAATCAAAAAGGTGAGAGTGATATGGACAGAAATGGAAAAACAAGTTGTATGGGGTTCTCTCTATATTTCAACAAACCATCTACATTAATTATTGATTCTTCTTGTCATCACTTGTACTCTAAGGTCCCTCTTTCTCTCTTGAAGTGTTTGTGTTTGTGGGGAGAGAGAGAGAGTTGATAAAAGGGGAGATAGAGATAGGGTGTTAAGAGTCATTCATGTTGGGGTCTTCTCAAACACAAAAAAGAGTTTGTTGTTTCACAAGACAAAGGTACTTAATTAAAAAGCCACAATAATGAAAGGAGATGGAGATGCATCATGTACAAAATTCAAGAGAATATGTGTTTTCTGCGGAAGTAGAAGAGGTTACAGATCATCATTCACTGATGCAGCTCTTCAGCTTGCTCAACAACTGGTAATTCATTAACTAAATTACTTAGTTATTATTTAATAATCATGATTAAAACAATTTTTTTTTTAAAAAATTCTAGTAATTAATTAGCAACTGATTTTCACAGGTTAATAGAAAGATTGATCTTGTTTATGGTGGAGGAAGTATTGGATTGATGGGGTTGGTCTCTAAAACTGTCTTTGATGGTGGCTGCCATGTTTTGGGGTACCCCTTTTCATATAATCATTTTTTCTCATTTCTTCTTTAACCCAATTAATCCTTTAAAAAATAATCTCTTTTTCAATTTTATTGTAGAGTAATTCCTACAGCTCTCGTGACACATGAGGTACAGTTGAATTTTCATCATAATGATTCATTTTTACATATATATTATTGGACGGCTGCTAAATGACCAGATTCACCCTGAGGTGATAGGAGTAGTTCAGTCATTTTATATGATGAAATAATTGTTGTACATTTAATGAAATAAGTGACAATTTCTATATCACTTTTTAAATTAAGGGTACAAAAGTAATTTGAAGTATTCACCTCGGCGCGAGGTGAATCACCCGAAATTTTGAAATTTTGTTTCTTGGTTGTTGAAGATATCTGGAGAAGCAGTTGGAGAAGTAAGAGTTGTGGCAGATATGCACCAAAGAAAAGCTGAAATGGCCAGAAATGCTGATGCTTTTATTGCTCTTCCTGGTATAAATACTTCATGCTTCTACATTTTAATGTTTTATGCTTTTCCTTTTTAGGAAAATATATTGTCACTACATATTTGTTTTCATATAAGAAAAATCCTTATTCTTGATTAATTAGGTGGTTATGGAACAATGGAGGAATTGTTAGAGATTATTGCTTGGTCTCAGCTCGGAATTCATGACAAACCAGTAAATCAAAATTATCATTTTTTTATTTTTCTCAAGTACTGATATGGAGACCACCTTTTAATTTCTTATAATACAGTCTGATTTCAACGTAAAATTACTTGCAGACTATATAAGGAATTTAACGATGTTTTCATATCAAAAATATATATATAACGTAATTAACTTTGACATTAAAATTAAATATTGGAACAGGTGGGATTGTTGAATGTTGATGGATACTATAATAACTTGCTTGCATTGTTTGACAAAGGAGTTGAAGAAGGATTTATTGAAGATTCAGCAAGACACATTCTTGTCAATGCAGAATCAGCAGAGCAGTTGATCAACAAAATGGAGGTTTCATTAATATTAATTAAATATATCCAATATTATAATTTATTATTCATAAATATATGCTGCTTGACTTTAATCTTTTATGTAGATCAATAACAAGTAAGTAAAAGTTATAACAAAAAATTATAGAGGATCCGAGTTCATTATTTTTATTAAAAAAATAAAATCATTTATTTTCTTTTAATTTTTTTAATAGGAATATTCAGCAGTGCATGAAGGAGTGGCAGCTAGAGAAAGTTGGGAAGTGGAATTGACCACTATTACTACAAGTGGGGAAGCCTCAATTAGATGATGATTATCTAATAATTAATTAGGCTCGTTATGATTCTGTACAGATTTTGTGTATGATTATATTTGTACAATTATATTAATATTGTGTTAGGTCATCACGACTCTCTCCCTCTCTTCTGTCTCTCAACTTGGCTTCTTCAAAGATCTCATATCTTAATATATTATCCCCTATTAAATAATCTCATATCTTAACCATTCCCTATTAAGTAATCATAATTGGTGGACTAGAATCTTCCAATTAGGATTAGGGTTAGGGTTAGTGTGGGGTTGAATTGAATTGGTGCATGTAAGTGTACACATCAAATATATATGTATTTATATAATTGGGGGCACACTTGCATGGGACAGTCTCACGAAAAGATAGGGTATAATCTGATCTTGGCGCTTTAACATTTTGGAAAAGATGGAGGTTGATTTGTGTTAGTTTGTAACTCGTTTCATGTATGAAGTCGTCTCATATGAAATTTTATCATATAATTAACCAACAAACCATTTGGCATTGCCTAGCTACAATAATGACTCAGCATCAAAGAGAATATAGCCTTTTCCCACGTGAAGTTGAGCTACATATGGGTCCATGTTCTCAAGATGATCACAAAAAAATATATGAGTGTCACTTTATATGTATTAGACGGTCTTATACCATATTCCCTTCGTTTCAAACAATGTCGGAATTTTTAGGTTTGATTCTCTTTTTGGTATCTTGTAAAAGAATTAATAATTTTGTTAGTCAATAATAATGGGTGTTGAGTGGGGTAAAATATTCCTCACCAAAGTACAACAAGCAAAATTATTTAAATAATTAAACACATAGTTTTAAATAGATGATCAATATCCATACTACATTATTACCATCACCCAACAAATTATTTACCTTTTTGCTGGATGTTAAATTATATCATGGGGGACACCCATGGATCCTCTGACTTATTTATATTCTATCTTGATATTCTTATAATTTCATTTACAGCAAAGAGTGTCGTAGTGATAACTGAAGTGTTTGACTTATATTACTAAAGTGTATGTCTGTAAAAAAAAAACAGTTTCACAGTGTACCAACTCATGAAGTAAAACCAATGTGCATAACAATAATTTAAACATTAATTAAGAATCTTGCTCTTTTTTTAATTACGCTAATTTAGAAACAAATAAGAAATTCGTTGTAGTTATTCTTTACAAAAGATTTCCACTAGGGAATTCCATTGACAGGACTTGAACCCGGGTCTCTCGGGTGAGAGCCGAGTATCCTGACCAACTAGACTACAACAGATTTCTTATTCATGTCTAATTTAGCCTAATTAAAATAAGAGTAAGATTCTTAATTAGTGTTTGAATTACGCTTTTGTTACGCTTTTCTTACATGTTCCTCGCTATTTTTTATATTCTGTGATCCACCTTTCCATATCATATTTGCATCATTTTAAAACAAAAATATAAACAGCTAAGAGGAAGTCTCCGGTACAAATGTGTACTTGAATCGTCGGTATTCGAATTCGAGTAACAATTTTGTTTATCCAATTTAGTGCAAATCGTAAAGTTTTATCCTTAGGCCCGATTGGTAGGCTCTAAACGAATTCCTTAAATATTAGTCACAAGACTATTTTAAAGAGTCTAATTACTATAAAATTGATTGGTAGGAACATTTGAAAAAGGGTGTGTTAAATATTATATGCTGATTGGTAGAAAGTATTAGAAGTAATATAAAATATTAAAAAATAATTAATATGTCAAAAGTACTAATTTATCCTTCACTTGATTCATACCCTATTTCAATGTATCATCAAACAACACGTACTTTAGCAAAATTGATACCAGAACAATGGCCAAGAATCACAAAAATCAAACAATCAAGAAGAACTCAGTCTGTATCAAAGAATCACCCAGAACAATGACAAAATTGAAACACCCAGAACAATGGCAACCTGTACTGAATCACCCAAAATTGAATCACAAAAATCAAACAATCGAATTCTCATAACAAACAAACAAACAAGAATCAGCAAAACGTACTGTATCAAACAATCAAGAATCAAAAATCAAGAATCACAAAAATCAAACAACCAAGAATCAAACAATCAAGAATTAGCAACAATGGCAAAATTGATACTAGAACAACAATGGCAAACTACCAAATCTCACGATTCCGGAAACCCAATTCAATTTAAAGCACAAATTACCCTAGATTACAAGTAATTGAGAAAGAAAAAATCAAAATCGACATGAATGAGTGCGAAGGAAAAATTGAAACACTGGGTTGTGAACCTGCGCAGAGAATTGAATTTTTTTCTCGGATATTGGGGTTCTCCATTGTCTTGTGTATCCTTTAGGAGGCGATTTGAAGCATGGGATCCCTAATCCACCATCATGCGTATATCTAGAGAGAGAAAGAGACACACAGTCTTCGGCACATTATAAACCCGGGTACACCGATAAAAATCGGGTCGCGGCTAAAATTAAC
The DNA here is from genome assembly GCA_037126765.1 of Stenogyne calaminthoides. Lineage (NCBI taxonomy): Eukaryota > Viridiplantae > Streptophyta > Magnoliopsida > Lamiales > Lamiaceae > Stenogyne > Stenogyne calaminthoides. The sequence continues at coordinate 4,339,073 of JBBCBC010000034.1, forward strand.
AAGTCTATCAATCAGTCGATTATGTTAGTGGGGCAGCACTTTTAACCCCTAATAGAGGCTACCAATTGGGACCTTAATGTATTAATTAATTATTAATTATAAAAAAATCATTCCTTCATCGAAACAAGCTTCTACTTATGCAAATTATCAAGCTAAACTATTTCAGTATGTTAAGTATGATATTGAAGCGAGGCAAATAGACTTCGAGTCTGATACTATTCGACTCAACTCAGTGACTCGTTCAGTGAGTCGGAGACAAAGAGGCAAGAAAAGTAAATTGAATCTTCAATATTACATCCCAGGAAATATGGTGGGTGAAATTTGCAAAGAATCAAAGCAACTAGTAGTAGTAATAAAGAAGTGTGGGAGTATACAAATAGTTCACTATTACTGCAACATGGGATTAATCTGCTATTTCTTCTCTGTGTTGGCAAAACTTGATAAAAAAAAATCTGTGTAAAGCTATGCATACAACAGCTCTTCTACTTCTTCTCTTACTGTGTATGGGGGAGGTAGCACAGTCTTGGCATCAGCAAAAACATCGGAAAATCCAATAGGCGCTGCAGTAAGAGGTGAATCCAAGACTGAATCGGGAATAGCCACCAGAGTCTCCTCAAAAAACGCTTTGGCCGTCTGCAAGTTTAGAAAACACAGTGTAAAGATCTCCGCACTTCATCATCCTGTGTCGATATTAATCCCAAAAAGAGGAAAAACAATAGATCCAGCTTTTGAAAGGCTTCATGAATCTAGACCTTTTTTTTTTAATTCAGTTTACCAACCCCTTATACATTTCATCCAGAACTAGATCAATTGACAATACCATTTTGATGAACTATATATTTGATATGAGAAAATTCTTGATTAGGAAAGAAAAATAAACCACCGTGCAAGTCTGGAAAGCAGCATCGGCCTTGCGCTTCCACAGGCCATTTCCAGGCTCCGAATGGAAAAAACCGAACAAAGGCTGCACCCATATCTTCGTAATTAGAATAACTTCTAAAATAACATAATACCAACTCTGGCTTCTACTACACAGTCAACAACTATAACCATCATGAGATAAAATGTAAGCATCAACAAACCAAAATGAGAAACAATATTGCAATGCTTAGAATCTCAATAAAGTAACAAGACAGTATCCATACTTTTATAAGCTCACGAACATTTGGTTTATTAGGTCCATATCGTCCCAAGGTTTGATCACAATACACCTGGTACTTCTCAAGGATCTGTACACAAATACAAATAGATGATGCTAAACAAATACGCATTTAACCATGACAAGGATAATATCATGTTAGCTGACCAACCTGTCTCCGAGTTAGAGTGTTAGGAGGTGCACCATATACTGCACTATCAACGTGCCCCAAGAGATTCCATGGGCTGGAAGGATGTTTAATATGGCTTTCAGTAAACTTGTCAAAGTAGGTCAAAGAAAACATAAACCAAATACTTTTAGATTGCTCTAAAAAAAAAGAAGCAGCAGCCGCTGATTGGCCTTATATATGAAATATATACACAGTCGATCACCGTGTGCTCTCTCTACATCTTAATATTCCTAAAAGACCTGGCTGACCTCCCTTCACCATTACTCACACTGTGAAATTAGTGCATTATCTAATGATTGTCCCACAGGAAATCTACAGTGATGTCACACTTGCAAGTTATATAAACTTTGGGCAGTTGTCCTAGAATAAAAATTCTTGAAAAAATTCAAATACCAAATGTAGTAAATTCTTAAAGGAGTCAAATATGACAGCTAGTAAAAAATCTCAGTACGAGATGCTCTCTCTAATATGAGTAGCATAAATTGACTTTCCTCAAACTATTTCTCCAACTGACAATATTAATAGCCCATTGAAAAAGAAAACCATCAGCGTTCATTTATATCACAAAAGAGTAACAAATAACCGGAAATCACACTCTTAAACGAACAAAACAAGATAGCACTTCGAGAAAGAAAATTTGCACCCTAGCCCAAAAGAAAATTACACCTTATATAGCACCCTAACTAGGTATTATTGAAGCAATTTTTTTTTTTTAAATGAGCAGCAAAGTTGAGGCTATCAGTCTATCACCACTTAAAAGGAGTTGTACACAGACTATAACTATCAATGTCAATCCTTATATGAACCATAAAAGTTCACATATGTATGATGGTAATCACCCAAATTACAAGGAAACAAACATTGAAATGATAACAAAGAGGTCATATAGTACATACTTATGGTAAGCTGCACGCCCAACCATAACCCCATCTGCTCCTTCCTGTAGTGCTGCATTCACCTAGATATTATAATATCAAAAACCAAATAGCAAGGAAGAGAACACTGTTTAATAAGGTTGATAATTGATATAGCACATTGAGTTTTGAGTTCTCCCTTTCATGCTAATCAAGCAGGGATTTCAACAACTAATATTTAAATTAATCTTCCGAGACATAACAGTGGGAAACAACACTTCAGCTTTTGTTATAGCTTCGCATTTTGCTTTCCTAACTACCTAGTATCATTTGGTGCATTTCAGATAATGGAATGCAGACTTCAAATTACCTCATCGATAGCGTTTATACCTCCATTGATGGTGAACCGCAAATCAGGAAAATCCCGCACAAGGGCATAGAAGTACTCATATCTGCGAAATTTTAATTTTGAGTAAAACACAGATTAATATGCTGATTAAGAAACACGTAAAGCTTATAGAACATGGATAATTGAAATGTCATATATATGAATTAAAACAAATGCATACTTTAAGGGGGGGATTGATCTATTTTCTTTGGGGCTAATTCCGTTAAGTAATGCCTTTCTGGAGTGTATAATGAAATGCTTTGTTGGTGATTGAGACGAAACCTTATATATGAAATCACCTGCAGAAAAAAGCAAATGGCTAGTAACTGAGCCAACCAAATTCAAAGCATCCATATACAGTTCAAAATAATTATATCATACAAACTAACCAAATAGGCAAATACTGGTCAAGCTTTCAGAATCAGAAAACAAAAAGTTTCACCACCAGATAATATTTGTGGAACCAAATAAGCAAAAAACTTTTGGATACTGGAAAGATACAAACTGTCACTTGATAAACTATTTACTAATTACTACAGCAATAAAAAATCCAAAAGAGGAGCATTGACTACTCTTCTAGTTCTAATAAAGCAATGGAAGAACTTACACAACTCATTATATGAATCATGGTTATCAACACCGATTCGGCATTTGACACTAACAGGAACATTTGCATTTGCAGAGATCACTGACATTGCATCAGCAACAAACTTCCCTTGTAAAAAGACAATATCACAATATCAAAGCTCTTTCTGGATTAAGCATAATCTAAAATTAGTGAACCATCATAAGCCAGACCTTTGGGTCAAGCATTAGACGAGCCCCAAAACAGCCTTTTCCAGCAACCTTCGGACTTGGACAACCACAGCTGTCAGAAACATCTTAGTTGAGTAAAAGCAGCAGAAGTTCGAGAAAGAGATTCAAAGATAGTCTATATTAGAAAACAAACTTGAAATTGATCTCATCATAGCCATAAGGGTTTGCAAGTTGAGTTGCTTTAGCAATGTTGTTCAAGTCACTTCCCCCAATTTGAAGCACTATAGGATGTTGTTCTGGACCAAATTCCAAGAACCTATCCTGATAATCATAAAGAATATATATTATCAGATATCATTACAAACTGAATGTGATAGATCCCACAAAAAAGCAATCAACTCAGTTAGATTCAGTGTAAGATAGATTAACTGTTTTATAAGATGCAAGTTGTTCCATTGGAATCTCTCAAATAGGAATGGTCAGTTTAACTCTTCATAGAATTGCATCTTTATTCAGGATTGCAGAACAGAAAAAAAGTGTCCACGAACATTACCAAATTGCCCTTTTGAAATACAATTGTTTCAGCAGCAATCATTTCTGTATAGAGCCAAGCATGTTTTGATATGAGGCGAGCCAAAGTTCTATAATGGTTGTCTGTGAATTCCATCATCGGTGCAATACTGCATATCAAATAGATCAGTTAAAAATATATTGGTTGATTACATACGGAATAATATTTAGTCAACCACCCTCTTTAAAAGATGACCTCAAGACTCGAAAGAATATACAACCTGAACCATGGGGGAGGGTAGCGGGTGGCAACCATTATGTCCTCTTTGTGAAACTGGCGTTTCTGATGGCAGTGAAGCGGTTTCCTTGATTTGGTAAGATTTGTAGAACTAATGCTCAAAAACGATCTGCCTGAGTTTTTCAGGATAACAGAATAAATAGGAGTTAAAGAAGTAAAGAAAGTATGTCCAGTGGCACACTTCATCATCCCTCTAAACGGACTGTGGCCTGCTCTTTAATGTACCTATCCATCGGATGGAAAATAAAATCACACAAGGGGATGGGAATTTTAACTGAAAGTAGACAGACTTAAAAATATAAATTGCAAGATAATACACATCAATGGGAGATCAAGACGGAAGCATAATTACAAGTCACAAAAAAGCCATGGAGCATTAATTAGCTAGGTGATAATAAGTTATATGACACATAGACATACATAACTAGGAGATCTCCATGTGCATCGTTTTTCAGTATTTCAAATTTTCAACAGAATAGCAGTGTTTTGGGGTTGCATTTCAAAAAATTGGGAAATTGATTCATATTTTCTAGACTGGGTGTGTACCATAGATTCGCTTTGATTTATTATTGAATTATAAACATATAAGTTCCTCCGCAATGCTTATAGCAGGTTGAGGGCTCTATAGTGTCTTAAGATATGAAATTGCAGAAACTTCCTGAAAATCAAGCACCTAGCTTTCTAGCATAAGAACCAACAAACGAAAGCCCAAAAACTAAATAAATCAAACAGATATATCCAGAATTAATTTCATCCAAAGGCGTTCAAAAAACCATACTCTGGCCTTCTATTCTAAAGAACGAACACGCAAAGACTACTAATATTCATTATTCAACACCAGCAAAATGCAGGCCACACATATTATGCAGTTAATCACCAACTCAAACAGGTAGGCTAAAGCAAAACAAAACTGCAGGTTACAAGGGTTCTGAAAATGAGTTTTAAAAGTGAAAGAAAGTGGGTTAGGAAAAAGCCGCTAAAAAGGCTTTATAAACACATAGAAATAGAGAGAATTTCAAGAAATCTCACCGCCACTTATGTTCCAAAGTGGCGCTGCGGCGTTGCCCAATACACCCACTTTGAGCTTTCGCTGACCTCAACTACGAAGATGTATAGGGTGCGGGTGTGTTTAGCGACTACTGCACCCAAGAGAAATTGGGATTTGGTAGGGATGAACCTAATTAATCAAATTTGTAATTGTGGACATCCGATTCCGCAACACAATAATATTTTTTATTTTATTTTGTGGGGGGAAACAAATAAAGACTAGAATTGTAGGAAGTTTCACAGAACAATACTACCGTTAATATAGAATCAATTTCGTTAACAGTAGCTGCGACTTTTAATAAATTGTTGTGTTTTATTAATAGGTAGTAAATTTTGTGCGACGAAATCCAGAAATAACTATCAAAATCTAATATGAATTTAAGTTGATTGACCACATAATTAAAAAAATAAAATTATTAATATTATTTTTAAAAATTAATAATTGTACGCCCAATTATATTAGCAACTGGTGGAAAAAACCAACTCAAGTTACTTAACTCTCTTTTTGTTGTTTTTAACATTATACTACCGAATGAATGTTCCAGTATCTAGATATTCCATACGAGTTAGGGCATGTTTTGAAACACAACTAAAATAGTGAAAAACACTTATATTTTAAGTTGGTAAGATCCAATTTTTTAAAAAATAAGTATTTCTTGCACTCCAGTAGTGTTTCAAAATACCACCTTGATATAGTGTAAAATTACTAAGGGCAAAGGAATCTAAGGATTTAGGGATTATACATGTAATATTTTTTAAGCATTGGAATTTATAAAATTCAGCTTCTAGAAATTATCATGAAGAGGGGAAAAACTACGATGTAGGTGTGTGTGTCGCACCTACAAAAAAAAATGATTAAATTTTTTGTAGTCTAATAATTTTGGATCGTTTTGTAATTGGTCTTGTAGATTTTAGAATTTAATATTGCCATTATATGTTTCGCCCATTTTTTAATTTAGTCCCAAAAACCGGCATCAGCCGGTTGGTCAACCGGTCAAGCACCACGTGGATTACATTTTCATTTATGTTTTATTTTTTAGCCGCCACGTGTGTATTCTATTATTATTATTATTCGTTTATTTTTCTTCACTTATTTAATATGGTTTCGGGTTGGGTCAGGTTTAGGGATTTGGGTCGTAACACCATTAGGCCCATTTTTAAAGACTCTGCTCCACGAACCCACCCGCCGCCTATATCGGCACCCCAGACGCCACCGCCTTCATGACGGAGCTCCTCCCGCAGTGAGTCACGAATCCCGCCACCGCGCCGTGCCGGAGCACCTCCGCCTGCGGCGCCCACGACTTGATAACAAAAACCCTCTCTTTAGTCCTCTCCAAAAACCCCTTATCGGTTGCATTGCCGGAGCTTTTGGCAAGACCTGCACTGCTCCTCTTACTCGACTCACCATTCTCTTTCAGGTTTGTGAATTTTACCTCCATTTCTTTCAATTATGCTCGATTCGGAGTGAAAAAAGTGAGAAGGAATTCTATAACCTGAAATTCCCTTATTTTCTTAGCTGAAATTATAAATACAGCATTTACATTTTAGATCGATCCTTCAATTTTATGTTTATTGTTTCTTTCCAAGTTTTACCTCTGTTTTCCCTACATAGTTTAGACTTAGTAACATTAACTGGGTTATGATTAGTGTTCTGTATTTTTCAAACTTCCTCCCTTCTATATTTGTTATGCTTATTTATTCGTTAACGTCTTGTTAGGTGCAAGATATGCACTCAGATGTTGCAACATTGAGTAAGCTTAGTATATGGCGTGAGGCCTCATGAATAGTCCATGAAGAAGGTTTTAGGGCCTTTTGGAAAGGGAATTTGGTCACTGTAGCTCAACGGCTTCCTTATTCTTCAGTCAATTTTTATGCTTATGAACAGTATAAAATCGTGAGTATTTAAGAGAAACGCATTGAAATTTTATCACAGACGATCCTTGATTAGTGCACTAGTTATGTCGTCTCACACAATTGTTGGGAAGTACAGAAAAACGCAGAGGCCAAAAGTGTCGGTGCTATCGAAGAAGAAAGTGGGAATATTAAGGCTAGTGGAATCTTCAAATGCTGAATTGCAGAAGAAATCGATTCAAAAGGCTTTGATTCTTGATTTTTTGGAGATTTGTTGGAGGGCGTGGCGTAGATTTGGGTTGTTGAAGCGAGGGATTTCGAAGAAGAGTTCGATGGGGTCTTTTGTTAGGTTTGGAGGGAGTGGAGGCGGTGGTAGGTGATGGATGGCACGGCGGCGACGGCGGATTCGGCGGCGGAGCAGAGGATGGTGATGGGGATGGAGGGGTGGTGCTTGGAGATGAAGTTAGATAGTAGTAAGGTGGGGTTTAAATGCTCCGGCGAAGCATATAGAACAATGGTGTCTTCCATTGTTAATTAATTTAAAATATATATATATATATATATATATTGTTATGACCCAAATTCGAAACCCGACCCGAATAACCTGGCCCCAGCCCAGAACTCTATTAAATAAGTGAATAAAATAAACTAAAAATAAATACTAAATCAATTCAAAAAATACACACGTGACGGCTGAAAAATAAAGAAGAAATGAAAATGTAATCCATGTGGTGGTTGACCAGTTGACCAACCGGTTTAACTGGTTTTCGGGACTAAATTAAAAAACGGACGAAACATATAGGGACAATATTAAATTCTAAAATCTACAGGATCAATTTCAAAACGGCCTAAAGTAATTGGACTAAAAAAAATTTAATCCCAAAAAAAAATTATGAAATCAACTCTGAGGATGACATATATGTATCCCCAAACAAAAACAAAAAAAGCTAGAAAATTTTCTAGTTGCAAATACACTGATAATTTAAATGTAGACAGCAAAGGTACATTCTCAAGGTGCATGAATCTATGCATTATACAGAGACATTGGCTGCATATACTGATACTACACAGGCCAAGCATTCACTACACAACTCCTGTCTGGAACTAAAAAGTCTACACTGCACAAGGAACATCTTCAGGAGTCGAACCTTCAGAGACCGCACGATTTCATCATTTTGTAAAAGCTTAGGTTCAGAAAAGAAGACCAGGTGTACTTTTTTCATCAACACTGCTCACTCAACAACTCCTAAGTCTTTATTGGAAAATCACGGTCAATGCTTTTGCTTTTGAGAAGCAAAATGGATTCCTTGCTTCCCAAGTTCAAAATTCTTGACCTTTCCATCATCAAGACTAATGGAGACTATTGATGTACCCTCGAAGACTTCAGCTACCGTCCCTCTATGCCTGGAAAAAAATAGTTAAAGAAGAAGATTTCATAACCCATAGACCAATATTATATCTCCACAAATTGAGCTTTTGTAGAAGGTACATAAAACAAGAGAAGTTGGAAGCAACATAAACTAATGGGCAAAACAGATAGGCTAAATCTAGTTAATAATATGCATAGGGATAAGGTATTGAGGCCTTGAAATGACACCACCACAAAGAATAAAAATCATAGTAATGGTAACAAGCATTTCACTCTTCAGATATCAGCCACCTTGTGGATTTTCACAGTTACTTATAACCTCTTAACATTTTCTGAGAGAAATGAATGAATTATACCAGGTATTGTCGGAAGACTGATGAATTTCCACTCTTTTCCCAGCAGCATCTTTTCCCAATTTTTGCAGTATCCAATTGGCATCAATGAAATCCTCAACCGTGTTGTCCGCATGCCTCTTTGATGTGTCTCCTTCGACTAACGTTGACCTTTTCCGTTTTGACCTCTGACCCCTTGAATATGTTATATCCTTCTTTTGATCTCCAACATTCAAATTACTCTGAACATTTTGATTTCCAGAGTTCGAGCTGTTGGAAATTTTAAATTTCAAAGAAGGCTTGTGATCCTTCAAAGATGCCTGCGGCTTAGAAATTGTAGGTCCATCCTCGCTGTTCTTGATTGAAGAATAATTGTTGACTTCTGGTCCACTCCTTGCAGATGAACCGTCTTCATTACCTTGTTTTCCTAGCATAGATTGTGCACTCTGAGGAGAAACAAATTCAAACATATTAGATAATTCGCCTGTGTGTTTTGAGCTAATTTTAAAGAGAGTTATGAGCTAACACTCTTAATCTTTATCAACGAGCCCCCTTTTTCTGATGACTTGGAGTTTTTCAATCGAAGAGCACGTCCAATTTCATCACCTGCAATTTAGAAGATAAAAAATGCCTTTTAATATGGATATAGAAAGATGGATAACCTGCAACTCAGTATTTCTTGCCTTTTCTATCCCCGTGTTTAGTTGTAGTGTTGGTCCTCTCAATGCTCTCGTGATGTTCCATTTGACCCTTATCTTCTGTGCCTGCTGAAAAGATGTGGATGTCTTTGCTTAATGCATAATCATAAAGTTCACAAACAGAATTTAACAAGTGCACACTGTGGTCCTGCACATGCTACAGCTAGATTCCTTTCACTATTTTGCTTCATTATAAAGATGACATACAATCCACGCGCATTATATTCTTGAATATCACTTATGTATAAGAATCAAGAACCCAACAACATGCAGTAAATGGTACAACACTATTTTGTAATTCCTCTTAAACCCTCTTAATCCCACTAAATTATGGACCTGGAGCACTATGCCCGTGTTATACATAACGCCAAAAAAAGTATACATTCAGGAAAGATTTGCTCATTTGAGATAATAAGCAAAAGCATCCAGATATCAGAGACGTCATACCATTTGATGAGGTGACATTTTGCCCCATTTTAATGCTTGAAGCATCACATTTTGAAGGACTATCTGTATTTCTATTCCGCGCACCCAAATGTATGACAAGCTTCGGACCTTGTCCAGCCTTCGGCTTTCCACTCTGAGCTCCACTGTCCTCTCTATCACTCAAACTGTGAAGTTTCTGATTCTTCATTTTGATAACCCCGGGTGTCTTGGTTCCAGCAGCAACTGTGACCTCATCAACATATTTGTATTTAGAGAATCCAGGACCAGGTTTACCAGAAATTTGAATTTCTTTATTCTTATTATCGCCGCTATTGTATCCAAACAATGGACCATCAGTGTGTCCTCCAAGATTCTCTGTGGTAGTTCCACTGGTAAAGGGTGTGTCACTTCGATTTTTCTTGTCAAACCTCTTCTTTGAAGATTTTTTTCCAGACTCTTTGGTCTTTCTATGTGACTTTTCACCTATCCCTTTGAGAAAAAACTTCAAAGAACGACTATTTTCTTTCTTTAACAACACAGATTCACTATCTTCATCATCTGAAAAAGGTGAGATGTAAAAAATTTCTTCCTGTGTTGGCAACCCAGCATCTGCTCTCAAGCTGGCTATCAAAACTTTATCAGCTTCATCCCTTCGTTTCCAGAGTTCCTGAACAGCCTCCTCAAGATTCCTAACCTGTAAAGAGAACAGACATTGAAGCAAAAATGATACACCAACAACGAGTGAGTGATATAAGCATGGACACATTATTTCAACCCAATTGTGCAACAAAACACACCTGAAAACATTCTCCACGGCATGCAGGGCAAACATATTGGAGTTTTCCATCTTTTTGAAATTGCATGTATTTTGCATCACTGGAAAATTGACCGATATAATTAGATAAAAGTCACCACCTGATGTAAGAGCTATGTGTAAACAAAAGAATTGGTCAACTGCAACGTGAATACAAAAAAACATTAATAATAAACAAACGAAAGTATATAAGGGATATAGAGCGAGCTTAATAAAATGATTGAAATGTCATCTATTTTTAGTTGTACAATCCAGATATACATAACCCAGTGGGTGGGCCATAAGTTCACTGTCTGCTTGCACCTATTATGCACTTTGTCCCCACCAATCCTAATTTTCCTCTCATTCTCACTGGCCATATTTCTCTTTTAGATGCATTCCTTTCCTCTCCACCTAGTAAGAATGTATTGGCATCAACTTTAGAAATCATTCTGGACAAATTCGGGCCATGTTAGACCCATTATTATAGATATTATACAGTTCCAAATTGGCCAACTAATGACATCCAACTTTCTAAGTGGAAATTTTCCTCCAAAAGTATCCACCTACATAAATAAAGTAATGATGTGACACTACTAAGCCTAGCAACCACTCCCCAGTCCCCAACCAAAAAAATACAAAATGGAACTACGATACTTTATAAAATCAATAGGAATAAACTATATCACATAATAGAAAATGACATTGATATTTAACGAATATGACAGAATCTATATACTAAGATAGAACAAAAACCTGATTCCATCACAGGGACAGTGCACCCAATGTTGACAAATATCACAGCAAACCATAGGAGTTGACTCAGAGTCTCTATAGACCTGCAGGTTTCAATGAATGGATATACAATCAACTTGTGCTGCTTCAGCAAGCTGGTAATCATTTTGTGTCAATCAAGGAGGTCACTTCTTGTATAAACAAACTGAGGTCACACGTAAATAAAATAAATCAAACACGAATTCACCTTTAAACAGACAGGGCAGTAGTTGTCCTTAACAAACAATCTTCCACAAGCATCACAACAAGTAGATCCCAAAAACCACCTGCAGCAATCGAAACTATCAATGAGAATTGATATGCTCAACAATTTTCCTCTTCCTTTCTTTTCTTTTTATTTTAATTTTTTTTTTTATAAGAAACAGAGATTTTATTGCTAGGAATAATAAGGGACGAGAGATCCCAAGAGGTTACAAAGCATAGAAATTACAATATGCAAAGCATCCTTTTTATGTGACAGATTAAAAGCAAATTAAAAATAAGTGAATATCAATTGAGACTTTCTGTACTGCTACTAATTTCTTTATTGAGTACAAGTGGCAATAATAAATAGGAATACAAAGAGAAACATATGCAACTGGAAAACAAAATGTGGATAATGTTGTAGAAAGGATGTTACTCATGGAAAACTCTAATTCACCAATCTGCAAGATATGTTATATCCAGCTTCTATGACATGCATAGAGGCACATAACAACTATAGATACACTTCCAACATAAAAGGATGAAGTTGAGATCCAAATTAACAGTAGGTATCATTTCAAGTAGTCGAATATCATATAGTTGAAGGAAACCCAGCAAGATCAAGAGAAGCTATGAGAACAAAAGTACAAATTAAAACTCATACCGTACACTTGTGCCATTTCCGGGGACAGTAGAACCACAGCTATGACACTTCGTATGTTTTGGACACAAGTAAGGCCCATGGCCAACATTCTACACATTTGACAAGTTAAATATATAAGCTAATGGATTGATGAGCAAAATTGCAAAGATAAGAAGAAATCCAGTGCACCTTATGTGGAGGTTGCTGACAGTAACAGTGGTGTGCACCATCACACCTCTTACAGAACATAAACTTATTTGGATCTCCAATTTTTTGACAGACCTAAAGTAATCAAAGCATATAATAATATATCAAGATGAGGACATGCAGCAGCCTGATTTCACCAATCTCCAAAGGAAATCAAGATTAGAACTTAGAAAGGTACCGAACCAATACGCTGTTAAACAAATGCTACATAGAAACGCACCACATCCATTCCATTAATACTTATATGATCAATTTGAAACAAAAACGGCAAGAAATTTTTCGACGTAATTTTTTTTAAAGGGCTCCTTATACTTCCACTCTTTATGTACATGGAGCATAACCTCTTCACTCTGCTTTCATGCTTAAAAATCAGAATTAGTCATTACTCATTTATGAAGCAAGATTATTTGCTTCATAGCTGAACTTTAATCAAGATCTCTAGTGACTCTTTAATCCAACTCATTCCATGCTAAATCACGAAATTGTCAAACAAAACATCAATCCGTGTTCGAGTTCGGAAAGAATAAGTTTTCCCATTCTGATGCAGAACAAGTGTCGAATATCATGATCTTACAAGAGTATTTGAAATAGCAACTTCACTATTTTGATTAAGACATCTAAAATTACCTCACAAATTCGGCAAGAGGGGCAAGTCCAAGAACTCCAATGAAAAAGATCTGTGACAACGAATTCATCACAAAGGATTCAATCATATAGTCAGAAATTTGTTCCAGCCAGAAAAGTACCTCTATGTTTAGACCAAGCTTTTAGACAGCTTCTATGATACTTCTTGCCACAAGTATTGCAAGGTAGCATCTTTCTCGTCGTTTCACTTCCTTCATGTTCACCAGAAAAGCATAGCTGGCAGGTTACGTTGGCATTAGAATGGCCAAGCTCTTCCCTAGAAGTCTCTTTTGCGGAAGCCTGCTGGATAACTTAATTGGTAAGGACCTCAGGTAATAAATAGCTGAATAAATTAGAGCCATTTTTTAAAATTTACGTGGTGTCATCAATATAAATATACATTAGAAAGAAAGTGAAACTAACCTCTATGAACATAAAATAATTGCTCAGACATGCAGGGTTGACATTAAACACATGCATGTACTGCTGGATTTAATGAATGAATGACACTAACCCTTGCCAACAATAAAAGTGTCTTTTGTATAAAAGCATTTCTCGAGGGAGTTCATATATTGACAATACAATTATCTCAATTAAAGATGAAATCATAGGGAGAATGAATTCTGAAAGTAAACATTTTAAAATTTTGCATACCAAATCATTCCAGCAATACACAGAAACCAGATTTTTGCATGAAGCTAAATCAAATTCAACAAAATCTCAACACAATAAGATGATATGCAATCTGCAGCAGCACGCGTAACACATTCAATAAGACATATAAACTTAACATTTCATCAAATAATACAGAGCCAGCCAAACATCAGATAAACCAAGTAATGACCATCAGCTAACCAACACCCAAAAAAGAAAACCAAGAACATTAAACCTAAACACCTCACCAGCCCGAAACCAATAAGATCATGAAATTGGAATATCTCAACCCTCACATGCGCAAATTCTCCACAAATTCACCAAATCAATCAAACAAAAAATGTCAATTCAATCAGACATTTCAGCAGTAAGTGAGAAAAGCCCTCACCACCAATTGACCAGACTCAACCCTCCTAGCATAAGCCTCAGTGACCGTCAACGCAGAGGCAGCAGCTTGTTTCTGCAGCTCCACCTTCTTCACCTGGGCCGAAGCCGCATACACCGCCGCCGCCCCACCGCCAGCCTTGCCACCACGAAACGCCCCAAATTGCGGCGGCGGAAGCAGTGCAGCGGCGGAACCGACCACCTTAGGCACCTCAACTTGAACCGTCGCATTCTCCCTAATCTTGATCAGCCACGGATCACTCAAGAACTGCTCTATCTCAGCGACCTCACGCAGAAACTCGTTCTTGCCCTTGTCGCCCTGTAAATTCCGCGGAAAACCCAGAGCGCAGAAACATATCCTCCTGCTGCATTACGCAAAAAGAAAGGGGAAAGAGAAAACAGTCGCTTAAAACGCAAAAAACCCACATCATACACACGCAAAAACACACGAAATGCGATGAAACAGTTTACGGATACAGAATGGCGCGTATCTAAATATAATTAGCAATCAATAAAATAGTGGGCCGAGTCATGAGAGGGTACCAGGTAATTGGGCAAGCGACATGAAAGGCCATAATAACATGAGGCGCGAGAAAATGAGGGGGGATTATTGAGTGGTGTAATTTGTATTTTGAGCCAAAAAGGGAATTATTTGGGAATTTGAAAACCAAATCTTGGGTGCGAGAGGGGGGAAACGGCACCCGATTTGGGAATTTAGATGGGTTTAGGTTGTAATTTTCAGTTTTTAAATGCCGCCCAAATTTCGAGTTTGCTCCCCTGGTTTTACGATAATTTCATGCTTGCCCTTGACAACTATTTTCAGTGTGTTTAATTTGGAATTTATAGATTTTGGAATGGATAAAAATATGTGAACTCGATTTTATAGTGAACTCTATATTTCTAATATCATTATTATATATAATATTATTATTGATATGTATAAAAGTTATTATTGTTATGCATAAAAATTATTACTCTTTAAAAAATAAAATATTTTATAAACAGGGATAGTTTTTTACATAACAATGATAGTTTTTTTTGCATAACAATTATAGATTTTGTGTATAACAGTAATAGAGTGTATGTATAGACTTAGTTCATAGGAGTGTTATTCTTTAGAATCATAATTTAGTAAATTTTAAAATCCTGATAAATGGTTTGGTATGTATTTTTATATTTAAGCAAGGTGGAACGATATGTTAGATTGATATGTAAAGGTATGTGATATTGTATTATTATATTATCGATGATTATAGTTGTAATATTTGAATGATTATGTATTATATTAGAAATTCTAGATGTATGAAGTACTATGTGAAAAATGAAAAGTGATATGTAAAAGAAGAATAGTAAATAAAATCATTTATTAAAAAATCGACCTCCACAATAACAACAATTGAATCTGGAGCTCGAAAAGTAAAAAAAATAGAGACACAAGAAAAACATAAAGAGTCTACTTATAAGCCACAAGTCCATGCAAGAGTAGCACTGTTGAATTGAGCAACCAGATCTAAAATGTCATGAGTAACACTTCTCACTCAATTGAGATCATATTTCGAATAAACTAAAGCAAAAATCACAACTTGTTTATCGAGTTCAACCTAGAGCACATCTTGATCCCTAGGATGCTTCATCACACGTCCAATAGCAATAGTTTCAACAACCCACACATCAGTAGTATAAAATACATTGAAAAAATTACTAAGAGGTTACAAAATAGTCATAATATTAATAGGTTCCAACTATTTTTTGCAATTACTAGTAGGTTTCAAAATGTGATATTATGACATTATTACCCTCATAGCTCATAACATTAAAAAAAATTAAATAACTAAAAAGAAAGAGAGTAAAACGGTTCATTGTAAAGGTGTGTTTTGAAACACTTAAAACAACTTTTAGAAGCATTTATTTTTAAAAGTTGTGAAAAATAACTTTAAAAATAAGGGTTTCTAGAAACTATTTTAAGTGTTTCAAAAAACGTCCTAAACCTTTCTTTCCCGACCCCCAAAATTCAAACCTCCATTTTTTCCCCAAAAATCTTCTCCACCAACAAACACGCACACACCACAATACACACACTGTATCTATATCTATGTCCTTCCACACCTCCTAATTCTGCATCAATTGCATATTCTCTTGTGCAATTTACTCCATAAAGCTAATTAAATGAAGGTCCACCTCCCACCGCCCCTCCTCCTCACACTCTCCTGCGACGGACTGCGGCGAAATCCTAACCCCCCCGTTTCCACTCCGTTCGTCGCGTTGAGGACGACTACAAAATCTGCCGTGAGGGAGAGCGTACGGTACATCTGGCGGCGGCGAAATTCAAATCGCACCCTCCAGATCTGGGTTTGTGTCTGCATCTTCGCCATTTTTGACTGAATGGTGAGGCTTCTATTCTTTGTCAGAAATTTAGTTATGGAGAGGGGTGGGGAAGGTGGCGTTTTTACTATAATTGTTGGTGGGTTTGTAATGTAAATTATTTTGAATTGGAGAAAGATGTGAGTGCCATTTTAGGGAGTTGTGGTTTTGAGAATTGGGGGTTTTGGGTTGAGGTTTTCGTGAGTGATGATGGTTTGGTGGTTTTTGCTAAAATTCTGCCATGGAGAAGGAATAATGAAATGTAAAGGAAGGATCAAAAAAATTGGGGGAAAAAAGATGGTGGAAGATGGATTTTGAAGATGCGATAATCCAGATTTGAAGATGGCGGAAGAAGACGAAGATGAATGTGTAAAGTTTTTGGATTTTTTTTCAAATTTATATGCATATGTTTACGTATAAGTATTTTCGTGCATATGTACATGTATGGATGCATATGTGAATGTCGAAAAAGACGAAAATATATAAATTTGGTCAGAATATCGACGAAAATATCTAATTTTTTATATTTTAGATATGTAAAATTTAGTATTTTATCCATTTAGATATGATATTTTGAATGTGTATACATAACATAATCTTATTTTAAATTATCATTCTATTTTAAATAAAGGAAAATATCCAAAAATTATCATAAATTCCCTAATTGTACAATATATCCAAAATTTAGAAATAAATAAAGGAAAATAGACACTACAAGCAAGAAGACAAAAAAATAGGATGTTTAAGGGTATATATGTCCATTTATCTACTTTTGGAACCTAGTAGTAATATTTTTAAAAGTTGAAATCTAGTAGTAACAAAAGTGGTCAAATGGAACTTAATAGTCATCCACTAATATACATTTCACCATAACACCGTGATATTTGACCATATACATTAGGAAGGACTCCACCAATACTAGATTATATTAAATATTAAAGATTAGACCCAACAATGAGGACTAATAAAATTTTCAAAAGTACTACGAAGAGTACGTGTTAATAAGTTGGCATTTCGAGAAATCCATGAGATAGAAAAGTGAGATTTATCCTTCATAACTTGTCTAACTGCTTCAATTAAATCACTAAAGGTTGTGTCATCCTTTTCCCGGGTCTATATCCATCTCCAAATCTCTTGGGGTATGTTTATTTTGGGAATTTAGGTGTGAGGGGAAAGTCATGACTTTGAAATTCTATGGATTTGAAAGTTTTGGTGAATAGAAAAAAATATGTGTTTGTTTTGAGATTTTGATAGGGTTTGATTTTACTTTATGTCAAATCAATGTTTAATAATGATTGATATGATATTATTATATTGTGTTGAGAGTGGGAAGAATAGTGATGTGATTGTATTGAATTTTGTGAAAAATAAGGGTGTAGGTGTAGTATATAGGAGATGATTTTGAAGTCTAATTTTAAATCTCAAACTATAAAGAGAACGTGATTTTTAAAGTTTTAAGTCCATCCGAATGAATCCCGAAACATTAAACATACCCTTGAGTCCATTTCAATCATAGCATGAGAGAATCCTACATTGCTCACCCATCTTAATCCCGAGCACTTGATAGTTGTGCACATCACAGATTCCCCTGCATCGTCATGTACTACTATTCCCACACCAGTTTCACAAGTATCCGCTAGCATCTATACTTACCTTAACAAACTCATGCGAATTTTAATTACTAGTGGTTGGGAAGGTTGGATCTTACAATAATGCGAATGTTTAATTTGAAATCCATAACTAGTCACATCGCAATAAATTTTCTTACAATTAATATGATAAATATCACAACATGTATGATGAAGTCGGTGATCAACTAAATATCAATTTCATCATAAATATTACAAAAGAAAGTAATTGAAGAAAAATAAAACACCAATTATTAGCATTGATATACATATATATTTTAAAAAAGAGTGCATTGATATAGTATTAAAATCTTTATTTTTATATTTTAATTTGTTTCTAAATTACCTTTGAAGGTGTTACGTGTTGGCCATGCACAACATATAAAACAGGAGACCAAAAGTTTCTCACTCCTCCCCATTTTACCGTTTGAAGAGTTGGAGGTCGTTGAAAAACCTCCGACCCCTCTCTCTGATTCTTCCCCCATTTCCTCAATTTCAAGCCCTAATTTCAGTTTCATCGGGCCCAATTTCAGTTTCCCAAATCATTTCCTTTTTATTTATTGATCGTTCAAATCAAAAGCGATTTGTATTTCACAATTCATAAATAAGAAATCCACAACTGTTACCCCTAACATATTCTGGAATTTCAGTCTCGTATGATAAAGGAGCGAGGGCTGTAATTTTCTTCGACGGGCTGAGAGGGGGAAATGGGTGCGATGTCGAGGCGAATGATGCCGGTGTGTGATAGCCTCTGCATCTGTTGCCCGGCAATGCGGCCCCGATCGCGCCACCCAGTCAAGCGATACAAGAACCTGCTGGCAGATATATTTCCTAAGAATTTGGTTAGTTCCATCTTATATCCGTTGCTATTGATAATCGATCTTGCTATTGTTGGAGATTTTGCAATTTAGGTCTTGTTCTTGATCATCGTAGATGCCTAACTCGTACTGTTTTGCCATTCTGGATCTACATTCGCAACTTATGATGAAGGAATAAACTGCAACTGTTATTTATTTTTCCCCCTAAATTTATTGAAATGTATAAGTCGCTGACGGCTTCGAATACTTCGTAGGAGCAGAGGAGGTTGCATAGATTTGGTCAATGAACTCAAACAGTTTTTGTATTACGCAATATATACTAAGATATTTGCGATGAGATACACTTCATAACTAACGGATGGATTTATTTTTATTTTTATTTTTTGACTTGGGGATATTCCTCTTAAGGTTATGCAATTGAACACCATAGCTTCTCTTATTTTTGTTCTTCCAAAATTTAGTGGTCCATAAGTGTAGAAGTTCATTATTGATATATATATATATATATATATATATATATATATATATATATATATATATATATGTGTGTATATATATCTAGTTAATTAGTTAGCCAGCTGACCTCACCATACAGAATATGCATCTGCGTAGCTGACTAGTACTACTCATATGCGGCCGCTGGGCCAGGTTTTGAAGTTTGATGATACATCTGAATGGAAGTCACAAACCTTAAAAGCACATATATGGAAGTTTGTTATGTTCAATATGTATACATGGCTTGATGAGCATAATTTAGAATAATTTGAGAAAATTTCTTACAAATGTACGAGTTCTGAAGTTTAGAAGAAGTTTTTAGAATCTGTGAAACTTCTGCATATCCGAAGAAACGAAGTTGTGCTGGTGTAGTTTTTCAGGCTTTTTAGCTCTGTAAACTAGAATTATCCATTGTCTAAAAATTCAGGTCATGTTTCAGTTGAAGCTGTTAGTCAAATTATGCTAATCTTCATCTACTTATCATTAGTTGGTCACTAGTTTGATACAAGGCAGTTTGTCTTATACCCCTTCTATTGCTACAAGCTTATCTTTTATAGAAGGGGTAAAATTATACTTGCGATTTAATGAAATATCCTAGCCGGAGCTTCTAATTGATCCAGAACATAGAGTAATATCTGAATTATAATTTTAATGAAATATACTTGCGATTTTATATTAAAGAAAAGAATGGAAATGTTTCCACTTTTCGTGCCAGTATGGCAGTATCTCCCAGTACAAGGAGAACAAAATAATAGAAGGCTTCATGAAACAAGTATAATAATAAACATAAAAAGTGAGGGGCAGCAGATAAATTGCAGTAGGTATCCAAACAGGCTTTGTATCTTTCATCAAATTAATGGTTGGGGATTTTTTTTATAGGTACATACTCATTGAATATATAGTTTTATTATTTTACTCATTATACCTTGTGCTTTTGACAGGATGAAGAACCTAATGATCGAAAAATCGGAAAATTGTGCGAATATTCTTCAAAAAATCCTCTACGAGTGCCCAAGGTCAGGTTTCTTTATTCAAGTGCTGTGAATATGATTGGTAGTTAGATTCTTATACTTTTATCATTATCTCTAAAATACTGCATTTCATGAGCATTTCTTCCTGTGCTCAAAGTAATATGCTGAAGTTCGCATAGAATTTTTTTTAATGTTTGATGATATCAGTATGGACTGTTTTTCTTTTAAAATCATCATAAAAATCTGTTGCTTATCTCATTTTTCAATGGAATATTTTCCATTATTTTTGGGCATAATCTCTCTTTAAAAGCTATTACTGACTGTTCTTGTTTTACTGACCAGATTACAAGTTTACTGGAGGAAAGATGTTATCAGGAATTGAGAAATGAAAACATAAAGCGTGTAAAGATCGTCATATGTGTCTATCGGAAGTTGATTACATCTTGCCCGCAGCAAATGTGAGTTCAATTTTCTCTGTCTTTATGAGTTGTTGACCAAGGGTCCCGTTTTTAGGTTACTGGTCTATAATTGATGTTCCTATATTTGCTAATTCAGTTAAAGACTGAGGTTCTAAATTGGCTCAGGTAGTCGTTATGAATGTATCGGCGTTATATGTTCCTATTGGTAACGTCATTTATTATGAAGTAGTTTGCATCATTTATATACATTCTTATATTTAGATTATAGTGCCATGTATTTTCTGGCAGGCCACTGTTTGCTGGTAGTTTCCTTAGTATTGTACACATTTTACTTGAGCAAACGAGGCATGATGAAATGCGAATAATTGGCTGTGAAGCTCTTTTCGACTTTGTAAACAACCAGGTACTAATCACCATTAATTTGTCAGCAATATCTACATGTATATATGAATCAACTGATGCGATATTTTCTTTGTTTAGAAGGATGGTACCTATGTGTTTAACCTGGAAGGTTTGATTCCAAAACTCTGTCTTTTAGCTCAAGAAATGGGAGATGATGAAAGGGTGCTTCGTCTACGTTGTGCTGGGCTTCAAGCGCTCTCTTCTATGGTAAGCTGCTGCCATTGTATATCTTTAGTATCCAATAAAGTGAAGCACTTTTTTTTTTTTTTTTTGATATGCAAGAAAGGGAAATAAGGGTATTGAGTGGTGGAAGAGCTCTTTGATATTTGAAGGTTGAACTCCTATTGATTTGCCCCATGAACATCTGTTCTAAATATTGTTACATGTCTAGAATTACTTGGAGTCGTGCTATGCATTATTTTCTGTTGTTTTTAATAATAAATCTAACTTTTGCTTGCATGCCATGCATCTGAATCCCCTACCAACAACAAATCAAGCCTTATTTCCACACCATGAGGTTAGTTATGGTCATGTTTGGCCATCACTTTGTCTACAATCACGATCTCATTTATATTTATGTATAATATTCCATTTTAAATAGTTTTTCTCCGATTTTTCTGGGTGTTCCTTTCCTTTTAATTTGAGTTAAATATTCTCCACTATCTATACGTCGTTTGTGGGCATCTCAGTATCTCCTATCAACTTTTTTAGAATCATTATGTCCTAATCATTCTTTACCATTTTCTTATGAATAAAAATGTAAAATTTTAGTTAATTTACGTCAATATTTTGTATAGT
Source organism: Stenogyne calaminthoides (assembly GCA_037126765.1). Classification (NCBI taxonomy): domain Eukaryota; kingdom Viridiplantae; phylum Streptophyta; class Magnoliopsida; order Lamiales; family Lamiaceae; genus Stenogyne; species Stenogyne calaminthoides. The sequence continues at coordinate 4,361,105 of JBBCBC010000034.1, forward strand.
TCATTGCAATATAGTATGTCTCGTGTCAATTGTGTTCGCTGCTTAGCAAAAATGCACCGAATTGGAGATTTTATTTCTGTAGTTCTGTTCATTGATAATATTTAGCAATACTTGGCATTAAATTATTTTGATTTAGTAGTTATTCTTGTCAGCATGTACATGAGATTCGTTCACGAGTTGCCCAATCCAATCAGCAGTTCTGTAGGAAAAAATAGCCCCGTAAACTACTAGAAGTAATTATTTGGATCAGAGGTAGATATGTGATTTTAGGTTTTCTCCCTGTCTCGAAGAAGGAATACTCTGAAGATCATATAACTTTGTATCTCCTTTTTATCCATCACCGCACCTTTAAGCACAGAGTAACAAAGCTACCTCTGAGTATCCAAAAAGTTCTTGACTTTTGCCACAAAGATGAAGATTGCTACAATACCTTTGTATTATATTATTATTATAATCCGCTTTGACATGAATATATAATATGATAAGGAATTGACTTTGTTAACTCCCCTACTCTGATAAAGATACACTATGAAACATACGGAGGTTCTTCTCATTGGCTATGAGATACAGAGTTTGAAGAAAATAGAAAAAATGGGATATACAATTTAATTAAAAATCAATACATCACCAATCTCCTATTTTCATGTTTGCTTATAGTCTTATTTCCATTTTCAGAAAATTTCTGATTTTTAGAGATTTTTTTTATTCCTTATTAATTAAACTAATCAATAATTTATTTAGTACTTATAAATATGGTAATGCTACGTAGGAGATGATCAGTAGTTCTTGATCACTGAATAAAATTGTGAGACACCAGTCTCTTTTCAGAGAAAACACTGGTATTCTTAGAATCAACATCAATTTTCTCAAATTTTCACTATTATTCAGTACTCCTTTTATGAATCAACGAATTCTTGTATCTTTTTATTTTAATTGTTGTATTCGGCTGTATCACTTTGATTCTTTTACTGTGTTGTCAAAGTTTCTATGGTAATCTGTAAATTATGAATTTGTGAGTGCTGACTAGGATGTTTCTCACGGAACTTCTCCTTTATGGTGTCTCACATCCTCTACCTTGACTAGTTCAAACGTTAATTCTTTTGGAAGTTATTTTACATTTTCTACTTCTGGTTATATAGGCTCTGGGTATCTGCCATTCTCCTAGATAACCTTATTTTTACTATAAACTCTGATACTGCCCCCTTTCTTTATGTTGAAAATTTTCAGTTTAATGGTAAATTTTCCTGAATCTTTTGATGGCAGATTTGGTTTATGGGTGAATTCAGTCACATTTCAACCGATTTTGACAATGTAAGTTCTTATCCAGATTTACTTGTTCTCGTAACTGATGACCTAAATTGTCGCAAGCCTTTGGAGTTGATGCCAACTCCTAGAAGTTCTGATCTTTTATTCAACTTGTATCTTTATGTAGTAACTACATAACATGAAGTAATTGCATGTATTGGAAGCTTATGATATGTCGCATGTCCGCCAACATTTTATACATAAGTTTAGTTTACCTCCTGTTATGCTTTTGGGTCTGCATGGAATCACAAGATTTACATCGGAGAGCCGTAGATTCCCTTGACAATGATAAGTCTAATTGTAATCCGTGAAGTATAATTTTTTGCTTTATATTTTGAAATTTGCATACTCCCAGATTGTGCACTAGTATTGATGGATTTTGCAAGATAATGGAAATATTTGGAAGAACCGATGGTTGCTTACACTGTTTTCCTACTTATGCTCACTTCTTTCGTTAATAATTTATTTCTATATGTTAAAGATTGGTTCGAAATATCATCTGTTATTTCCCCTATTTTTCATTAAGGTTTGTATCTTCGACTTTGCTCCTCAATAGTTATATCTTGTTCATCAAAAGATCAGGCTGTCTCTGCTGTCCTGGAAAATTGTCAAGACAATAGTAAGGAGACCAATTGTTCAAATAATAGTTATCAGGATACCCAGAACAATTATGCTCCAGAAGAGAGAGTTGAAAACCAAATGCCTTTATCATCAGATGCCTTGAAAAGGGATATTTCTTGGAGGAAGGTTGTTAATGAAAGAGAATCATATACCATGTAATTCCTCTTTTCAGGATTTTACCATCGAAGTCATGTTTTTTTAGGTACTTTACATTTGTTCACTTTCTTAGAGATTAGGTTTCCTGTGAACAGTGCAGATAATCGAAGCCCTAAATTTTGGTCAAGAGTCTGCTTGCATAACATGGCAAAGTTGGCTAGAGAGGCTACAACAACGCGGCGTGTTCTTGAGGCCTTATTCTGTTATTTTGATCGAAGCAATCTGTGGTCTCCTGATAATGGGCTTGCCCTTTATGTACTTCTGGACATGCAATCAACAGTGGAAAATTCTGGTCTATAACTTATTTTTAGCATCTTAGTGTTGAATAATATCTTGGAAAAATTGTTCTTTTCTTATCGATTTCCACTGGAGTTGACTATTTCTAGTTATTATGACCTTGCAGGGAGTAACACTCATCTTTTGCTGTCTACAGTGATCAAGCATCTTGATCATAAGAATGTTTTGAAAAACCCCAATATGCAGATAGATATTGTTCAAGTCACTATATCCATGGTTAGAGTGACAAAGGCCCAGCTCTCCGTGAAGATTGTTGGAGCATTTAGTGATATGATGAGACATTTGAGGAAAATCATACATTGCTCTCTTGATGACTCACAACTAGGAGAGGAAATTATTCGACGGAATAGGAAGTTTCATGCAGTCATTGACGAATGCCTTGTTCAGTTGTCTTATAAGGTTATCTGGCCTGCTGAGGAGTGATGTTGTGACCAATTAAAACATCACAATCCCAATTGACACACACACACACACACACACGTGACAATTTAACCAAGGTCATAAAGAAGTCTAAAGGTTAGCTGATTTTTGTTGCAGATTGGAGATGCTGGGCCCATTCTGGATGTGATGGCTGTGATGTTGGAGAGCATTTCAAGCATACCAGTTATGGCCAGAAACACCATTGCAACTGTCTTTCGCGTTGCACAAATTGTTGCATTTTTGCCACATCTATTGTACCAAAATAAGGCACGTTTCTTTCCATTTTTGGAAATATGGCGGGATTTGAACTTTTACTCTAAAATCATCCTTATATGTTTATTTCATTGGCATAGGCTTTCCCAGAATCATTATTCCACCAAATACTGCTCGCCATGGCCAGCTCAGACCATGAAACAAGACTTGGAGCCCATCGCATATTTTCAGTTGTACTTGTTCCATCGTCTGTTTGCCCTTATACTGCCTCCTCCAGCCAAAACTATGCTGACTTAGACAGTACACTTTCTAGATCAGCTTCTGCATTTTCATCGTCTTCTGCTTTATTTGAGAAATTAAGGAAACAGTATTTGTCTCAATATACTAATGTAGATCAACCCACTGAGATCTCGAATTGTACAGAAGGAAAGCCCAAAGAGCAGTCCTTGTTAACAAGACTGACATCCAGCTACAGTCGAATGACCACTATCAAAAGACATTCACTTCCTCCAACTTTGGGTAATTTGGAGAAGGAACTGGTACTTTACTTAAGAGCCATTTGAAATGTTGTTTTTTTAATAAAAATCTGTGGACCTACAGTTTGGTGACAACTGTATGAATTTCTGCAGAAGGGAGCATCTCTTAAGTTGAAAACCCGACAAATCAGTCTCTTGTTTTCTTCAATCTGGGTACAGGCAATCTCTCACTCGAACACTCCTGAAAACTATGAAGCAATTGCTCATACTTACAGCTTGGTGGTGATATTTTCACGAAACAAGGTAATAATCTGTATGGTGAGTGTATTTTACTCTATAGGTGGATCTTCACTCTCCCCCATTTCTTGCCTTTGCTCTAATGTTTTTTGGACTCCCATGTTATAAACTTCTGGGTCTTTTCTAAATTTATGGAGTAGTACTAACTGAATCATCTCAAACAAAATTGAAACATTAAGATCTTACCTTTTTTTTATGTCATACTCTTGTTAGTTAAATTAATTTCAAAAAAGTTCCTGTATTCCTGCATTATAAATACCATATATATTCAATTTATGCATTTAATGTATTGTTTTCTTGGCTTCCAATTCATATCATGGAATCACCTCTTGTAGTTAAACTTTACTTGAGGAATGCTCGGAACTTCTGATTTTGTCTTGTTAGTTGTTACCTTTAGCTGTTGTAACTGTTCTTTTTTTTTTAATGTACATGTTCTTGTTTCATCTTGTCTTATTTTTCTGTAAATTTTTATTATCCCCATAATAACTCTTTTGTAGTACCTTATTTTTATTATGGATTCTCCCAAGCTGACACAAACTTTAGCCTCCCCCCCCCCCCACCACACACCCTACCCTCAAACTACAGCTCATATATCATAATTACTAGCTAAATTCAACAATTCTTGACCTAATGTCTTCGTCAATTAATCAGCTAACGACCTAATTGATATGTAACACGTGCAACTATTAAAAAAAATCTCAGGCGAAGATTTGGTGTCTTGTTCATCTACTAAATTCAGTTGATATAAACAAATGTCTTGCTCTCTATTTGCTTCTCTTATGGTTGCACCTATATTTTCTTGTTGCTATGTTTTGTCCCCATGTTCATACTTGCAATAATTTTCACATGGATCAGTATCACAGCTATTTTGACACTTTCCGTTCTTATAATTTTTGGATGTCTTCTGATGGTTTCTTCCTTGGGTCTCAGAAATCGTGTAATGATATGCTTATTCAAAGTTTTCAGCTAGCATTTTGCTTAAGGAGCGTATCTCTACGAGTAGGTCAGTTCCAATTACTGAACTTGAGTTGCAGTATTCTATATATATATATGTATAAGCATTTATGATTTCTGGGTGGAGTTAATTGTTTATCAAACAAATCACTGGGAGTGCCCAAAATGTGCTTCCGCACCTGCAATTTGAGGAATTCCTTTTGTCAATGTTACCATTTTGTCTTAGTTGTACTTTTATCCACTCCAGGGCCCTCACATGTTCGGTGATTCCTTTTTAATGAGACTGAGATGCACACAAATTGCTAATAAACAATTCTTTGTCCAATATGTTACCCAAATTCTGTAATTGTGATACAGTAGGAAGAAGTGCTTAAATTTGGATGGCTTTATTTCACTGTTAATGATTTTATTAGGAGAACATTTGTAAATGAATAATAGGAGATATATGTTTTTTTTTTTCTTAGACTGGTGTATCAACTGTAAAGCAATGCAGAACGTGATAACTATAAGATTTATATATTTTCTTCTCATCTCAAAGGTCACACATGATTTTGCTCATTTTTTGTAGGCCCGCTGCAACCATCTCGTCGCAGATCACTTTTCACATTGGCTACATCGATGATCATTTTCTTATCAAAAGCCTACAATTTTTTTCCTCTGGTCACCCATGCCAAGGCTGCCTTGAGGGATGAAATAGTAAGTGCAAGAGAATTTGTTTGTGACCTGTTTGGCTTTTGTTATTGTTTATCATCTTAATGAATATTTGAAGTGTGACAGCTGTTGTATGTATAACTAATCATCCTTAACAGGTTGATCCCTTTCTCCGGTTGGTAGATGACAACAAGTTGCAGGCCCTAGACCAAAAAATAGTAGCAGGCGATACAATCAAAGTTTATGGTTCTAAAGAAGATAATGAAGATGCGTTAAAGTCACTATCTGCAATCAATATCAGCGATGAGCAATCTCAGGAATATTATGCTTCCATGATTTTGAAAGATTTGGAGAAGACACCCAATGTAATTTTTTTTCTAAAACAAAATATTTTTCCTTGTCTTCTAGGTATATGCTACTCTCTTTAAAATTTGCATTCTATGTGCAGGCTGATCTATCCAATATAAAGGAACAGTTGCTTAAAGATTTTGTTGCTGATGATATATGCCTACTTGGATCTCATCTAGGCAACGAAACTCCTGGGAAAATCTATCAACTTGGTTCCTCAGAGGTGGTTCTATGGACTGTACTGATTTCTGTTTGATTTACTCATTTAAAAATTTATCTCTTTGCGCATATTATTTATACAGGTTGATAATTCAGTATTTTCGATGAGTGACGACTATCCAACGGATTCATTCATAAGTCAAACAGATTCCTGCTCTCAATTGACAATGGAGAGTCCCAGTCTACTGGGTGTCGATCAATTTATGGATATGGTATGTTGACATGTCTATTTGGGTCATATAGGGTGTGTATTTGGTTGCTATGCTTAGATTTTTTTTTTCGAATACCATGCCTAAGCTGAAAATGATGGGTACTAAATAGCATCACTAAAATCATTGAGACAGGAATGTTATATGAAAGTAATTAGAATAGAATTGTAGTATTGAGGTCTTTTAACAACTATTCCATCTTGCTTGTCTAGCCCTTAGAAGTCTTGAGTGAATGGCTTATCGTTGGACCATATATATTTTATGTTAATATTAAAATGTTTGTTTCTTATCAAAATAATTTAGATAAAGTTCTCGTTTTCTAAAGAAGATGGCGACTAAGGATTGAAATTCTTCCAGGTATCAGAAACAACAAAAGAGGTTGGACGAAACCCGTCCCTAATTCCTTCGGATCTTGCGTTCGAGGACATGGCAAGCCACTGTGAGGCTCTTCAGATTGGAAAGCAGCAAGTGATGTCCAATTTCACGGCTGTCCCATTGGCTCTAGACAGTCCGAGTTCCTGCAGTCCAGACAGCAACGAGGCAAACGATGTGCATCCTTCATGTCTTCAGCCAGGATATCTTACGGTGAGTTGCTCCTATACAAGAGATCTTCCGATTTCTTTTATTGTAATCTTCTTCTGGAATTTCTTAAACTGGGCAGCGTTAAAAAGTAGTATAAAGAATAACAGAAATATGATAACACTCTTTGTACAGTGCAACTGTACATAACTAATGTTTTTCAGTGAAAACAACTAATATGATAAACTAATAGTACTTTTTAGTAAAACAACTAATACCATGTTAAAATATACGTGAGTGCACAGTGCACCTGGTGTATATAAGTTTTTGCCCAAAATATTTAGCATTATGTGCACAGTTGGCATATACTCCCTCCGTCCTGGTGTAATTGTCTCGTTTCTTTTTGTTGTTTTGTTTAAGAAATAATAATAAAACAATAAAAATGAAGAGTAATTTTGGGTATTTGGAGAGAGGAAAAAGGTATGTGGAGTAATGAGTAGAGTAGTGAGTGCATTTTGTGTAATATTGTGTGAAAAGTAAGGATAAAAATTATGGGTAGTGGAGTTACTTTTTCCTTTTATGGAATGAGAAAGTTATAGTGAGACGTCCAAAAAGGAAAACGAGACAATTATAGTGAGACAGATGGAGTAATAAGGAAGTTCCAAACACTCCCGGGACATGTTTGAGATAATCTAACACTATTATGTCAATTTGTGTGGATTTGTGATGGATTGTTAAGACACAAAAAGTTGAACTACAAAAAACTGTGCCCGATGCTTAAACAGGGCAAGAGCTAGTACAATTAGCTTTACATAAGTTTGTCTACCTTCCTAACATTATAATATCTAGCAAGCATGCCCCGAATGAATGCTTTTCATTGTTTTGGTGACTTTGGCAATAGGACGCAATATTTTTTCGTAATTTCACTGGTAGAATATACTTAAACGCGTTGTTACTGAAGCCAAGGTGTTTTAATCTACTGCATATACTACTTACTAGTCTGTCTTCATATAACATAGTTCATTTGATAATTAAAAATCTCGAGGTAATTGTAATGTTAGTCAAACCATGAAATACATAATGACAATATTAACAAAATCTGATGTGTAATTGTGTTTCACTCATTTTCATATGGCATGTTTTTCGTGTGTTTTGGCAGACACATTCTACACCGGCAACCATGAGCTGTGGTGCTGAAACAATACGCAGTCCTGACTTCTTTCAATTGCCATCTTCTACCCCTTTTGACAACTTCTTGAAGGCTGCTGGGGGTTGATTTCATTATATTCATCTATTTTGTATAGGCGACTATATAAATTCTTGGAAGAGCCTTATATTTATCTCTATATCTATGTGAAATTGTCAATACTTGTACAGAAATTCAATTATTTTGTTCGCATTTAAAAAGAAGGGAATAGAGGCCGATTTTATCTCCTGTTTCATTTCATATTCTTGTTTTTGTTGCGAAATGGATCCCCTGCACTTACTGCAGGGATCCACTCCCGTTTTTGTTCTTGTGTACTTTTATTTTTATTACGGGAGAAAGTTATTTTAGCTGCCAAAATAACTTTTTCTCTGAGGTTTTTATTTTAATTTGGGATTAAATTTTTTATAGTCCAGTAACTTTGTATCATTTTGAAATTGGTCCCGATTATTTTGACTTTTTAATTTTGATCCTGTAAGTTTTTTAAAATTTTGAAATTGGTCATTTTCACCTTCTGTATGTATTATCAAGCAGGTAAACACCATATGTGTAATTATTTTATTTTTTTCTTTAATTTCGAAGCGCCACTTGAACTTTTTTAATCCTAATAATTTTGGATGAGTTTTAAGCCGGGTTTAAAATAATTTATATATTAAAGACAAAATGAATTATGTTAATTTATTGGATCTAAACTGATCCAAAAATAAAAAAATTAAATCAATAAACGCAGAAAACCACTATCTTTTCCTAAAAAATACGGAAAAAAATCCCGACACAAATTATTTGGATTAAAAAAATTTAGGTGACATTTCAAAATTAACGGAAAAAATAAAATAATTACATAGATGACGGTTACCTGTTTTGTGACCTGCTACAACAGGTTAAAGGACAATTTCAAAATTTTTGATAACTTACATGACCAAAATCAAAAAGTCAAAACAATCGGGACCAATTTCAAAACGAAGCAAAGTTACAGGACTACAAAAAATTAAAACCTTTTAATTTTAAATATACAATAAATAAAATAACTAGAATTTCATTAAAATAAAAATGTCAACAACTGCATTTAAAAAAAATGAGTGACCAATTTTGTGAAAAATTTATTGTATTATGAATTTTATTGAGAATTTTCTGTCAAAACCTACTAAAAATCAAATTGAGAATCCGACCCAAACGGATCGAGCCGGCGGTGATTTGACCCGGTTAAACAAATCCCATTCTCTCCAGAATCTTCTTCGACCTCTAAGTAAAAATTAGTTACTTTTGAACTGCAGCAACAAGAGAACGAAAAGTTTTCAAGAGACTGTGACGATTGACGATTGCAGTAAGTATGTTCAATAATTAAGCTCTAATCTCCATTAGTATTTGTTATCTTATGATTCGCTGTTTGCTTCATTTGTATTATCATGTTCTTAATTTTTTCAATCTGTAGATTCTGAGTGACTCAGTTGACTGAAATGACAACTGTAATTTCCCGTTGCGTTTAATCTTTTATTCGATTCACTGACCCATATTACTATTTGTCTATTCGATTTTGTTGTTAGTACCTCGGGAGATTTGTAGAAGCGGATAATCGCTAGCCGATATTTCAAGAAATCGTTGAAGATTTAAAGTATGACGGAATTGGAGCAGCAGCAGAGCGCACCTTCAGGTGATTACTATTTCAGCTGCCTTTGGATATTGTACTGGAAATTTCGCGATTCTGCAAACTTTGAATTTGTATTTGTGGTTCTGTTGGACCCTATGATGTTGTAGAAACGGGTGATTATCTCGTGCTGTGTGTGTTCCTATAGTGGATGATTTAAGGACACGTCTTATTATCAATGGGTCGACAATTCAGACTTTATGTGTTTTTAAAGATGAGAAGCCTTATAAAGTTATTACAAATTTGTGTTATGCAGATCATGATGGTGATGATGATATTGTTGCTGAAGGTGTCTCAGTTGTGCATGGAGAACCTTCCCAAGATGATGGTGCTCCCCCTAAAGTAGATTCGGTGGTCGAAGTTCTCCATGAAAAAGTTACGAAGCAAACCATGAAAGAAGGCCATGGGCAGAAGCCATCGAAGTATTCAACTTGCTTCGGTGAGACCACTGAGAATATTCAGTTTAACCCTTTGAAATGCCTGCCGATTTTATAACTGGCATTTTCAGAATCATGGTACTTGATATGTATTTTAGTACTCCATCCGTCCACCAATCTTATGCTTGATGCTTTTGGCACAGGTTTTAAGAAAAAAGTAGATAAAGTAGATAAAGTAGAGTATTATGGAGTATTGTGGGATTTATTTATTAATTAGGTGGTTGGTTGTGAGTAAAAGTACAATGACATTTGAAGTAATTAAATGATGGTTGGAGGATAAAGATAGAGTGACTTTTTCCATAAATGGAGTGTGCATAAGATTGGTGGACGGAGGGAGTATAAGTTAGTTTTGAATGAAGTTACATTTGTGGAATTTGTAGTTAGTTAGTCTTGTGTTATATGATGATCTGTTTCTATTCACTGTCTGGTAACATGTTCCAGTTTTAAAGACAGTGATTTTGACTCAGTATCTTTAAGAGATGAGAAATCAGTGAATTGCAAAGGCTGTTAAACTTAATATTTGGTCAGTTCTGTTGAATTTAGTTGCATATGTGAACTTTCTGCTGGAGTTACTCCTACCTGCTTGGAACTTTCTTGATACATCTCTTTATGCACCCAAATATTTTTGTGCTCAACAATACTATGCAACAAATGTTGTATACCCATGTCACTTTCACCATCAACGTCTTATATCTAATTAAAGAAGAAGTAGCTACTTGCATGTATAATTCTTCAGTCTGATTTTATTGATGAAGTTAGTTAGATAGATAAGTCAGAGTCTACACATCTTAACAATAGTTAACTCTTTTAAGTTTTAACTTATAGAACCAGAGAAAAGAATGAAGTCTATTGTCAATGACCTCTTATCGTACTCATGCATATAAGATCCTCCTCTAGGAAAAACTGCTCAAAAAATCTATGTTATGCTACTATAAAAAGGATTGCTGCTGATAGTGTGATTACAGTTGGATATTAAACTAACCACCTTTTTTTTGGCAGTGCATTATAGGGCATGGACTGAAAGCACCCAGCACAAGTTTGAAGATACATGGCAGGAACAACAACCACTTGAGCTTATCATAGGAAAAGGTAAGTACTGTAATTTTTGTGTTATCCTTTACCTTAACATATCTAGATCTTCTCTCTTGTTATTAGTTATCATCATATTCAACTTGAAGTTTCTCAGTAATATTTGTCTTAGCAAAATATAGATCTATGTCCTTCGTAGAGTCATTGCAAACCTTACAATTAGATGATGGTCTTGCCTTTTCCAATCACAAGTTGCTATAATGCATAATTTTGATTTTGCTTTGTGGAAATGTAATATCAAGTTTCAACTACTCTTCACTACAGAAAAAACAGAATTGACTGGGTTGGCTATTGGCATTTCCAGCATGATATCTGGTGAGCGTGCATTGTTACATGTTGGTTGGGAACTGGGGTATGGAAAAGAAGGGAGCTTCTCTTTTCCTAATGTTCCTCCAATGGCAGATATTGTTTATGAAGTAGAATTGATCGGTTTTGATGAAACCAAAGAAGTGAGTGTTTTATGCATAAGCTATAAAGTTTTTTATTATATGCTTGAACTTTTAATTCATCATATCATGTTCATGAAAACAAGTTAATAATCTCAGTGGGTTTGTAAAGGGGAAAGCTCGCGCTGACATGACAGTAGAGGAGAGAATCAGTACAGCGGATAGAAGAAAGATGGATGGAAATGAATTATTCAAGGAGGAAAAACTGGAGGAGGCAATGCAACAATACGAAATGGTAGCAAACCTATTATTATATATTGTTTTGTTCTTCTAAATCCATTTATTAAGTACTTATTTGTGTTGTAGGCCATAGCATATCTGGGAGATGACTTCATGTTCCAGTTGTTCGGGAAGTACCGTGACATGGCTTTGGCAGTAAAAAATCCTTGTCACCTCAACATGGCAGCGTGCCTGATAAAGCTCAAGCGTTATGATGAAGCCATCGCACAATGTGGCATTGTACGTATGAAGTTCTCATATTATATTTTATGTTAGAATATGCCAACTTTAGTATACTTTCATTAGAATGAAAATCTGAATTTTCTGAAACTGTACCCAAGTCAGTCCTTTCCCCTCTAAAAATATAGCCATGTAAAAGAAAGGTGTGCGTTTCAAGTTGTAAATTTGAAAGGCAATTTAAGGTATTCACTCTATCTTTAGATTAAGCATTATTAGACACCTAAATTAGGTCATAAATTGCTTCTTTTTTGGATAGGTGATCGTGACCATAAGAAAATATAATGGGAAACTTGATTAGATCAAAAAAGACATGGAAAAAAGGTCATGCTTGTATGGCTAACTGGATTAATATTTTACTACAGGTGTTGGTGGAGGATGAGAAGAATGTAAAGGCCATGTTTCGACGTGGGAAAGCTAGAGCAGAACTTGGTCAGACAGATGCTGCTCGTGAAGATTTCCTGAAGGCGCGTAAATATGCCCCAGAAGATAAGGCAATAACCAAAGAGTTGCGTTTGCTATCAGAACATGACAAAGCTGTTTATCAGAAACAAAAGGAGCTTTATAAGGGACTGTTCGGACAAAGTCCAGATCCCAAACCAAAACCAAAGAATTGGCTAATTATGTTTTGGCAGTGGTTGCTGTCGTTATTTCATCGTCTTTTCAAGGGACAGAGCCAGAAAGAGGACTGATGCTTGCTGAAAGTTTTAAATGTATGAAATGGCTGCTTAACTCAATGTAAGCCCTGAGTTACTTATGTTTTTGTTCCTCTAATGTCATGAATGTACTCTAAAGAGCTGTGACAAATTCTTCTATGAAATTTGCTTGTATTGCTAATTTGAATTTTGATCTATTCATGTAAGAGTGTCTCTCTTATTTAACATACACTAGTGCAAACTTTACAACTTAAAACGAAATTACATGGCACAGGACCCAATTTTACAGACAAAAGAAAGAGGAAGTTTATAGACAAACTAAAATAGATATAAAGTGATGAATGATCATCAAAATCTTGTTCCTATTACAATCTGAAGATTATTAGAAGAGAAAAAAGATCACCATTGTTGATGTGGCATGGACATCCATGCACAGTAAGCACACACAATCTTCTGTGACATATAAAGATAGACTGCAAATGAGAGGCTCATCAGTGTTACGTCCTTCCAATCACCCTTCTGTTTGGGACTCAAATTATCCTGCAACACCTCCCCAAGTTTCTCCACACCCCCCATTAACTTGTGCAATTTTAGTCCCTTTTTCTCTTCTTCTTTTCTTTCTTTTTTTGCTTTTGAATCCGATGGGTCTATCGGATCACGATTTTGGCAAGACACCACCCTCAACATTCTTGAATAATTTCTGGGATTGTGAAGCAGATTTGGTCTGTGTTTGCAGTGGCACAAAGGGCCTATTGATAGAGCAGCCATGGAAAAAAGAAGTACTAGTTTTTTTCTTTTCAAAGAAAGAAAAAGAGAGTTTTATGAAATTATAATTCCTGAAGTGGTTTGAAGGTTGGGAAAAGGTGGATGGGTTTTTGATCAATATTTTGATACTTTGAAAAGTGTTTGAGGAAAAATATATGAAAATATCTGAGCCATCTTTAATTCAAGGTGTGTGGGTGGTGTGGATAAGGAAAAGTTGTGTATGGGCCTCCTTCTCCTGATAGTAAATAGGGAAAAAACAACAAAAAATGTTCTTTGCCAAGAAGCAACCTTTCTTTTACTTTTGTTTTGTTTTTATTTCTATTTTTCTATTGGCTTGATTATTGTTGCGTGTAAAGAGTAAACATTGAATTTTATATCACACGTTTGTCAATATTGTCGCAGAGAAAACTCGTTGTTTTGCTACTGCATTGACTTGAACATATCACCTTAATTGTAATAATAGTTTTTCTAATTATTCTAAACTTGATCATCACTAATTACAGATATTCTTGGTTTTTCCTTTCAAATAATTATTATAAAAAATCATAAGTTATTTGCTCAATACACTAGCAAAGCCTGGGTATGTATGGAACTAAAATAGGAATTTATTCATTCAAATTTAAATAAAACAGCTTCCAATTCTTTGATTACAGTTCTGTATACCATTTATAGGCCAAAACCTAATAAGTTTATGAAGAGAAGCAACACTATTTTGGTGCTCCAAATGAGATCATGGAAGCTTGTATTTCCTCTAATGTCCGGCCCCTGGTTTCCGGAACGAGCTTTATGATGAAGATGATAGTTAAACCACACACAGTTGCAAACATGAAAAAATTGCCTGATCATACAAATTCACCAAAAAAAAACAAGCTTAATTATAAGATCAAATCAAAATATAGAGAAGTAGAAAATGCAGCAAAATCACCTGCAGAGCTCCACTGTGCTAGAAAATTAAACGAGTACGTAATGATCCAAGATCCCAACCAGTTGACCACTGTCACCAGGCTTCCAGCTAAACCTTTCACATTTATCGGGAAAATCTGGAAAAATGAACACAATTAGATAAGATATGTGCATTTGGTAACTAGTGTATATAGTTGCTATTGAACTTCACTTGGACATATACGGAGATTTTTTATTTTTTTAAGTACCTCAGACATTATAACCCAAGGAATGCCTCCCATGCCTAACGAGAAAGATCCCGAGAATATCTGATACAAGTACAAGAAACGAATGATTACATTACAGCAAAATCAAAATGTACTTGTGACGTGCTAAGAATTTATAAGATTTTGAAAATGTTGCGTTACCAAGACACCAACGAGTGCTAGAAAGGGACTGGAATCCCAAAGCTTTAGGTCCTGCACAGAGACATGACACTACCGAACATAACATATTGAGACAAAACCAGATTTGTAATTAAGCTTAACCTGTAATAAGTATGATAACCCGATCAAGAGGCAACCCATGCACGTTCCGACAACAGAGACCTGCAGCAGCAGAAGACCGTGTTATCTTTATAGGCAAAATCTTATGTAAACTAGTTTTACCGTGCAACTGATTTGCAATTTGTGTGTATTTTTTAGCAGTATTAGTTGTTTTATTAAAAGGTAGTATTGGTTGTACTATTGAAAAGTATTAGTTTATTTACTATAAAGTGATAGTTGTGAATCAGTTGCACAGTAAAACTGTTTTACATAAGACCAACTCATCTTTATAGAGCTAAATGAACTCATTGAGGCATTTTACAAGCAATTACCAACAACACCGGTGGCCGAATCCTCGCCGCCGCCGCCGCCATCCGGCGTTAGAAGCAGAGGCCTGGTTTTGGTGACGTCGTCACGTGTGCTTTCAGAATCCATTACGTGGCACAAAACGATTAATTCAGCAAGAAATGGGAATGGTGGTTGGGTTTTAAGATACTCAAATCAAATCCCCTGTCGGATACCGACAATTTAACAACTATTCTACTTCTTCAACTCTAGTCATCTTTTTTTTTTTTTTTTTTTTTGAGGAAACTCTAGTCATCTTTTATTCCACTCTATTTTACACTTTCTTTTTACAAACTAATAAATTAATTACACTTTGTATTTACTATATACTTTTTCTATTTCCATCTTCTATATTTGTATTTTAAAACTTATTACTCATTATTTGAACAAGTATAACAATTTACGTAAAAAACGATATTCATGTTTTGTGTTTATGTACAATTGCAATGTATTCCGACGCTTCAAAAATATTACAGTAACTATGTCTTTATAATCATTAGTTACATTTTACTTTTTTTTAAATGGAAAAATTATTATAGTTTACTAGAAAATTATGTATTGTATTTTCATTTTTACATCTGACTTCGGGTTCTATAAGGTGATCACTCAATCACTCTTGATTTGATCATTAATATATATTTACAATTTAAAGTAACAAACTTTAATTAAATTAAAGCAAAATTAACATCCCATTTCAAAATGCACTTGCAACAAGGTGTACGAGAGAGTAACCGAAATTCACTGTGAATCATGAATTGAAGATAAAGATGAATATTGAACAATTACGAGGAGAAATTATTTAATTGTTACAACTGAATTGGGAACTCAACGTGTTGAGTTAAAATGATGATAGATACCCTTTTATATACCAGTGAGGAGTATCTCAAGTAAAGAATAAAAGTGTAACAAATCAACAGTATTACTTCATATAACTGAAAGGTAGTAGTTGGTAAAAAAATATTATTTTATACCTTTAGAAATCTCTAGGTCGTATTAACTACAGCCAGAAAAAAGTGACCCAAACATTTATTAAAATAATAATAATAATTTATTTTTTTTAAAAAGAGTCCTCGTGTTGAACATTGCACGTGACTTACTCACATGGTGAGGTAGTCGAGGGAATGATACTCAATGCATATAGTGGGTGTTTGCGAAAAAATGAGTGAAAAACATCAAACTCAAACAATGGTAGTATATATTTAGGTTGTGTAAAAAATGAGAAATTTACATGCATATATATATATATAATAAGACGAGAAGTAGAGCAGCATATGAAAAATTCCAGAATGTATTATCCAGACTAAGCATTCAGAAGAAGGAAATAGTGCCCAATCTCCATCCTCCACATTTCATTTCATAAATCATAATATATGGCTTATGAACTAGTTAAAGTTCATCACAACAATTGCAGCAGATGAGCTTTTAATAACATTAATCTCTACGTATTCCAACACTAGCAGCCGAAGGAGATCATTGATGCTTGTATTTCCTCTAGCGTACGGCCCTTGGTTTCTGGGACGAGCTTCACGATGAAAATGATAGTGAAACCACACACACTTGCAAACACGAAAAAAGTGCCTAATAAATTCACCAAAAAATAATCACTTATGAGATCAGATGGAGTCTTAATTTTTCCTTCAAATTATCAGAGTACCTGCAGAGTTCCACTGTGCTAGAAAGTTAAACGAATACGTAACAATCCAAGAACACAACCAGTTGGCGACTGTCACCAAGCTTCCAGCTAAACCTTTCACATTTATCGGAAATATCTGAAACAATAACAACACAGCTAGATATTATGTTGTGCGGTGCGCCTAATGAACGTCCAAGTCAAGTATCCGGAATATTACGTACGTACCTCTGACATTATAACCCACGGGATACCTCCCATGCCCAACGAGAAAGACCCTTTGAATATCTAATGAAACAAGTACAAGAAAAGATCATGTATTCGCTTTATATTCTTCCTTTCATTATTTGATTTGATCACACTTCACTAAATTAATCATGAGCGTTGTAAGATTATGCCAATGTTCGTTACCAGGACACCGCCAAGTGCAAGACACGGGCTGAAATCCCAAAGGTTCAAGCCCTGCAAGGGAACATGGTAAAAGTTAAAAACTCCTGAATCAACCTAATCAGAGCAAAACTGGCTGGTGATTGATCATAACCTGTAATAAGAACGATAAACCGATCAGAAAGCAACCCAAGCAAGTTCCCGCAGCAGACACCTGCGCAGCAGAACCACCGTGTCATCATAATTGAGTTAAAAAAATAAAAAATTCATTGAAGCAATGAACAAATATCGACCAGTAGAAGTGGATGTCTTCCCAATATATCCATCAAGAGCGTTCCTATAACAGTCATTGGAATCTGAAAAAATGGGAATATGTAAAAGTTTTGAGGTGCAGAGTGTAACAATCAGTATAAAGAAATATGGTAGATTTGATTAACCTGAACAATAGCCATTGCGGTTGTTCCGACTCTATATGAAAAACCTGACATAATCCAGTGACACTGCTTATTCATGAGTGAGAGAGAAAGCATACGAATCACTTAACTGAAAGGACTAGTATACCCGCAGACGAAAATATAGCACTTGCATAGTACGCAATTGCGTTGACCCCACTAAATTGTTGTAACACCATCAGACCTACTCCAACCTGAAGAAATCCGAGAATCTCAGCATTCGTAAATTTTATGAGATCCAAACAGAAACTAAAGTGAGCCTTACTATAAGTGAGTGAGCGTATTTTCGTTGGAACAAGTCTTTTATTCTGTAGTTCTTTAGTTGTTCAAGGGTTCTTGTATGATCCTGTAAATAAGTAGCATGCATATACATCACATCCAAGTAAAATAATTAAAACGTAGGAGATCACCTAAATACATCGACCAACTGGAACAATAGTTACTCTGATCTCAGCTTCTTCTATGAAAATATTGCCATTCTTGCCCCTGAGGCGTCTCAAAGATGCCTCACAGCCATCCAACTGACCGATCATAGCCTACGAAAAAGAACGAGCACAACTGATTGAACACATTTTACAGGATTCCCGATTACCAAACTTCACACACACACTCAGAGTCTTAATGAGCATACCATCCATCTTGGAGACTCTGGGATGAAGAATAGGCCTAGAAGCTGTATTACACATGGAATAATTCCTGAAATGAAATCAGCAGCGTGTTTTCCTCTACTAAATAATGAATATAGCATATATGGTCCTCAAAGAAACAAGATTACCTATTAAAGCCAAGAGGCGCCAGGTGATGATATTACCGACAAGAAACATTATCGAGGTACCACAAGATATCATCAACTGAAACATAGGAAGCACTTCGTGTCAAAAAAGAAAAGAAAAAAAAATGAAATTTGAAAGTAAGGAAAAGATTCTTTATTTACCTGGTTTACTGCAGTAAATCTTCCTCGGAGGTTCTTAGGTGTGATTTCTGCTATATATACAGGTACCTATTTCAAAGCTGTAAACACTTGAAGATTACAATATGGAAGAAAATTGGAGTAGAAAATGTATGTACCACGTAAGAAAGAATCCCAATTCCAAATCCAGTTGACAGCCTTCCGATATCAAGCCACCAAGCATTCTGTTGACACCCAATAACATAACGATAAATAAGAGTAAACCAATAAATAGCCGCATTTACAGAAGAAGCATTTTTTTACAGAAGATGCATTTTTTATGTGTACATATCTGTCCACTTTCCCTCGAACTTCAATACCTTTCAAGTTCCAACCATGGAAATATACATATACGAAAATGTGCTCTATTAATTCACCGAACAACAGAATGAAAGAAAACGGAGATAAATACCTTAGAAAAGGCTATTGCAAGCCATCCAACAATATTAAACAACTCCGCGAACCCCATTGCCTGTATTATTTAGCCAATTTTTGCAAGAGATAACAAAACAAACATATTATTGGCAAAGAAAATATCCAACCAAAATGTGGAAAGTAATGAGGCCTTACTCCTTTCCTGCCAAATGAATCTGCTACCTTCCCACTCAATACTGCTCCAACCATAGCTCCAATAGTTAATATTGACCCAAACAATGAATACTGCCATGTGGTTTTCAAAAGAAGGGGTAGGAATTAAAATTGTGTAAATAAACAAAATTCACAATTGTTGGTTAAAAGCGAAATCCAAACTCTTGTAAACAATAACAAGAGATTCACCTCTGCAAGTGTTAGTCCAAGATCATCAAGTATCCCGGGCTGAGCAGGCGACGAAAACCCCACCTACGAAATTGGCAATAAACATGGTCTGTTCAAGAAATTAAAATACAAATAATACTCAGCTTAAGCTTTAAGATATCATCATATGTTTCATTTAGCATGATCATCACTGTAAATGAATGACAAAAGAGCTATTATTGGGTGCTCTAACAAGTTAGAAAATATATGCAATTGAATTAAATTAAAATTAATACTCGTTGCAATTCATTTTTGGGAACTCACAGCAGAACCAAAAACATAGGAACCTGAAACCGCCACGAAGGTGCTTAGAAGAAGAAGAGCGGTGGCGGAATCACAATCGCTCCGCCCCTCGCCGCCGTCAGCTTCCGGCCTTATCTTCGGAAGCAAAGGGCTAACTTCATCAGGTGTGCTTTCTGATTCCATGCTTGAATTGAAGTAAAACAAAATGGTGAAAGATTTAGCAAGAAACTGAAGCACACGATGTAAATATGGTAAAATTCGTTGGAGATGGATACAGAGGAAGAAATTTTCCTCGTCGCTATACTTGAATTTTCGTGGCGTCTGTTACTGGTTAACAATCAGATGTGGACATCTTTTTCTGTAAAAAAAGTCGTTTTTCAAATTTGTTTCGCAAAAGAGCTTTTGTCCATAATTTTTTTGTAATTTATTTTTCATCTCAAAAAATTTAATTATTCAATTTTGATTTTATAATTATCTCGATTGTCCAATTTTGATCTCATTTTCATCAAAAAATATTAAATTTTATCTTTCTTTTTCAGCACTACCGATTAAAATTGGGGTGTCCCGAGCTCGTAGTTGACATAACGCTAAAAATTCATTTTTTTTCTGCACTTGAAAGAAATTTTCTTGTTCTTTCTAATTATTTAGAAAAATGAATTTCTCTTTTAACAGTCAATGTTCACGTCAGCTATGAGCTCGAAAACCCGCAATTTTAAGTTTTAACCTGTACGTTACTTGTGCATGACCGAAAATGACAAAATTTTCTATTTTCCGATAAAAATGGGATCAAAATTAAACAATGGAGATAGTTAGAAAATCAAAATTGAATAGTTAAATTTTTTGGGATAAAAAACCGATTACAGGAAATTTATGAGACCAAAGAGCTTTTTTTCTCAAAAAGGTTTCTGTGATATAGGACGAATTGTAATGGTTCAAAATTGCTAAGAAGCACACTAGCATAAGACGGTCTGACAACGAGACAAAAATATAATTTGAGCATTTACACTTTAAAATTTTGGGAGGAGTGAATATTGATTTGTACCGGATTATAACATTTGCATAAGACGGTCTGACGATGAGACAAAAACATGATTTGGGCATTAACGCTTTAAAATTTTGGGAGGAGTGAATATTGATATGTACTATATATAACTAAGCTTTAATCAAACTGATTATGAACCGATTCAAACAGTTTTGCATGTCCTGTTTTTCCCAGAGGCAATACTCTCACATGATAACAAATCAAATGATTGCAGAAAATCAGGATGTTAAGCTAACGAGATGAAATAAAGTTACATTTCTATCATTATTATCCACCTTGTCTACATGTTATAATCTCAAATCATCAAAAAAATGTTGAGAATTCAAAACCAAAATTCAAGAAGACACAAGTTTAAAAGGCACATGGCATTGCAGGAGGAAGCCAGCCTCGTCCTTAGATAGGCAGGTTAAGTTTCTCAAAACAAAAGGCAACGACAACAGGTCCTGCTAAATCCCCTACTGCACAACCTGCACAATATGGACAACGCATTCAATTAGATCACAAAAAAAACCTTAAACACAAAAAGTTGTTACTATCACTTGTTTGGTGTACCTATCCACTGCCCGGTTGAAGGACGGAAAAGGGTCACTCCGATCCCAGCTCCGATAGATGCAAAAACAAGTGACGAACCACACCGAACAGTCGCGCCATAAACTTTTGTTCCAAGAATACGAACTTGGGCCCGGGTATCAACACAGTCTTCTCTGGCTGTAAATATAGACCTAAAGAACCGATAAACGTCGATACCAACTTGAACTATCCATGATGCTAAAACTCCAAGGAGATGTCCTGTTCATACACAAGCATGTACAAAGTAATTCAGGATTAATTTACCAAAGAGAGGGAAGAAGACAAGGAAGAATAAAGGGCCGAGTATATGACCTCTAAAAGTAGTTTTGCTCACACAGTAGCAGTATGTTGTAATCGGCATTCCCCTTCCAGCCTTGCGAACAGCCGACTTGGGAACATCTGTTACAGTTGATAAATTAAAAACATAAATATTCGGCCTTTTAAAAAAAAACTATTCTCGGACTCCAATAATCAATGGTCCAAGGCTATTTAAGTACAAGGAAAGTATTGTTTGCATTGTGTTTGTATTTTAAGTAGTAGCTATTTCATTAAAAGGTATCAGTTTGATAGTATTAGTTGTTTCATTAAAATGTATTAATTGTTTTATTATGAAGTGATAGTTGCAAATCAGTTGCACAACAAAACTGTTTTACAAAAGACCAACTCTTTATTAATCATAATGTGAAGAATACCTTTGAGAAGTTTCCAGGCCATGCGCTGTGAAACATAATGAACCGCAAGCCTTTCAAGAACACGTCTTGTAGTAACTACAGTGGTCTGAGCACAGACATTAAAACACATGGTTAGTTTACCATGTAAAATAACCAAAGGAACATTTGAACAAAAGCTAGCAGAACTCTCAACAGCCACAAAGATTAGTTTTGGTTTCAGAAGATTGATTCATTACATCAATGTTAATAACATAGCAAGACATACTATGATAACGTGTGGGCCAAAAGCAGAGCAATCTTCAGAAATAAATGATGGTATACAGAGCATCAGTTTTATTTTTTTGAAAGGTAGAGATAAGTTGTCGAAGATGATATAAGAATCCATGAGCTATAATGTTGAATTCTTCGAAGATGATATAAGAATCCATGAGCTATAATGTTGAATTCTTCTCTATGAACAACATGGAAGAGAATGAAAAGCTTTACAGTTATTAAAAAAGAAAAGGACTGTTACCTCACGAAATATTTGTTTCACTGATTTTTTAAAAGGAGAACCCAAATCCAGAGGCTTCTCTTCAACATCATCCTTTAGAAAATCGTCATCCTCATCGTCCAAGGCTGCGTGGGGCTCCAGAAGAGGCAAATAGAATAACAAAAACGACCTCAATGAAGTGAGGCCAAGAGTTCTCCAATGAAATGCTGAGAGTAGTGGTTTCAAATGAATATCGTACTGCTTGGTACTGTATTTCAGTGCATCATTATGAAATAAATTCCCAGATGCAGCCCGTATTCTATTAGCATAATCTTCACCAAGGGCAAAAGCAGCACTAGTAATGTCATCTTCACCTAAGGTTGCACCAGCATCGCAATACACAACTTGACAAGGGCTACCTCTGAAACGTACCAACCAGACATCAGATCAATGTAATTTACACATGTGTATGTGTGTGTATATATATAAATATATCTTCGAAGAACTTTGGTATATAAGATCCTTCACACATATGGTAGCAAAATGCTTGATAGTCAGTTAGTCATAAAATAAGATCCATGTAACTAAACAGCACATAAGTCAGGGAATAATAATATTAATTAGTAAAAGTAAACACCCCCTCACTTCACAATATAAATATGTAGGAATGTTTATTGAGAATCTATATATAACGTGATCCTTTTCCAGGAAGAGTGAATAAGAAAACCACATTCACATCCTCAGTCCAGTCAATTCTACAACAGGAATCAGATACATCTAAGGGCCACTTGCATCCAAACAGATTCATATGTATAAGCATTAGTTCTCCCAGTCCATATACAGAGAGTTTTGAAATAAAGCAGACTTGTGACTATTTATACAATAAAGAACAAGATGTATGTTTTGATCATAATATCCATCCTCTAAGAACCACCACCCTGCCACTACCAGCCTGAAATAAGCCTTCCTCCCTTATGGCCACCAACAAACATTCTTTCAACTCCCAACACTCTCTCTCTCACTTCCTATGACCATCAACAAGTCACCTCTATTGGACCACCACAGCCCTCAATCTAACACCCCACACCCTTCTTCACCGCACAATCTGTTCTGTATTTACTGATTAATTGATAAAGATGGAAAAAATTCTATCAACTAGGGATTTGATTACATAATCATGACTAAAGGTTTATTTTGTGTGTTCTCTTCCAGCTGCATATTAAGAGTCGGTGGAAGATTTAGTACTCTGACCAAGTATAATCACAATTTTGATTCCATTAACGTGGTATTTATACTATGAAGCCCAGTGGACTGAATCAAGATAGGAGTAACTCTTTGATATGTTGAATTTCCAGTCAAACTACACGTGATGCGTCTGTTCAGAAAAGAGAAAAAAGAAAAGATGCATCTGATTCCAATTAAATTTCATCAACACATATCATTTTATCTACAACTTCATTCAGTTCCCAACTGATCCTTTTCCTGCATCAATACCACAAATAAATCACTGGATACCAACACTGATCTTAAACCATCCATTGGGTAACATTGTCTTCATGTGGCATGGGATGGGATACCCTAATTCACAATCACAATTCACAGGCAAATACAATTTACAATGACAAGATTTACATACTAGCAAAGTTACTGAAGACACAAACTACAAGAACAGTAAGAGCCAATTCTGCTTCAAAGATCCAAGTAAAACAGAGACTCAACACAACAAGTCAACAACTGATTACCGCTAGCAAAAGAAGCACATGTTATTTCAACCGAGTATAGTTCCAAAATTCGTTACAATCCATTAATGCTCTATGAGTCACTAATTTTAGCACTTCAACTATTAACAGTGTAGCTTACTTCCAGACAAGTTCTCTAAAATAAAAAAAAAAAAAGATTCGACTTAAGCTGCATAAAGCAACATCCGCGTGGGGCAATAATCAATATTCCCCTCTTCCCCATTACCAGGATAAACAAAGTACACACAATAATCCTTTAACATTAGCTAAATTAAGTACTTCTGGAGCTATTACTCGATGTTACAATATAATAATGAGGAAACATTCACGTATGCAGAAAGCAAGTTACCGGAATAGAGCTCCAAAGGCAAAAGGAGTTGCAACGGCGAAAGAAGTGGCGGCACCGACGGATTTGGCGGAGAATAGGCCTCTCGAAATAAACGTTTGGGCACCAAAGTTAGGATTTCTTCTGAGTAGATCCAGCATGGCAACAGCCGCCATTGTTCAGGGCGATTTCTTGTGCAGAAGTCAAATCGAGGGGAAGGGTTGCGCCCCAATAATTAATCGATCATTACAAAAGCAACAAAACAGAAAAATAATAAGAAATTCAAGATTCGGCTCAGGCCCAGAATCAATCCAAAAGACACGGGGTGCCACGAGATGCGTAACGTGAATAGGTATCGAATTGAAGTGTTGAAGAAAGAGGGAAGAAATTGTGATGACGATTGTTGAGTTTCGTAGGTGGATCGGAATTGGAAGAGTTTCAGACCGGGATGAGAGTAAATTGCGCTTTTGCCCCGAAACAAAGTGGCGGCTTTTGTAGGTTTAGAGTTGAGTTCGGAATAATTATATTGCGTCACATATTAGTTACCTATTTTTATTTAGTTTATAAAAAAGAAAATTTGTAATTCACAAACATTGTTATTTTCATAATGAGATTCCTCTGCAAATCTAAATGCAATTTGGAGTTTTGATAGTTAATTCGTTTTATGTTTTGATTATGTGATACTTTAAAGTCAATTATCTTAGTACTCGAGACATCACAAGTTACATCAAAATTGCCATGTTGAAAAGAAAAAGAATTATATCACCAATATTACCAATATTAAGGATAATATTGGTAGCTTATGAGGTGTGTATCTAATAATGTCTACAAAAATAAATAGTTGAATTAATCGAGGCGTGTATCTCTTAATTATGGGAGTGCAGATAACCAGACCCTATCACTTAATAGGCCGTACAATTGTTCTCTTCTCATTTCAAGCAAAAAATACACCCCCATCTTCATCTCTCACGATGACTACGCATTCATTTTCCGGTGGTGACCAATGACAGTGAGAACAGTGATTATGGAGTCATCCTGTGTTAAGGTTTTTGTCGCAAAAAGACACGTGTGTAAAAAAAAATTGAACATTGTGATTTTCAAATCTGATGTTTTGAAATTCCACCAAAAAATTGACAATTTCTTGTCGAAATTATTAGAGATTTTCAAAAAAAAAAATTCAAAATTCGTTATTTTTTACATAACTCTATATTTCGACATACTATTTTAAAAAATAGTGAAATATTTTGACATATTGTTTCCAAAAACGATGACATATTTCAATAAACCAATTCTGGAATATGCATAACGGGAAAAATTAAAATTGGAAAATAAATGCATGAATGACCATTATACAATTTTCATCGTACGTCTAGGTCTAAAACTCAACGTGCCATAAACAATACCCTAAACATTAAACAAAATAATAATATAAAACATTCAAAATTTTAAATTTAATAGGTTTCAAAATATATATATATATATATATTCTAAGAAACCCCCGCTAACAACCATAATTGCTATACAAAACATGAATTAAGCTATAGTGGTGGTACGTTGATGGGATGACGCTGAAAGGTAAAAACAACAGACCGATCGTGTGGAATGGAAAAATATGGATCGTGATTTTTTGAGTTTCTAATAAAGTAGAAATTGAGTATATCCAGTATTAGTTGTTTAATTTTTTTGGTTATTTGGGACATATGAATCATTTCTTAATTATAATAAAATAATAGAAAATTAATGAGTGTGTATCTCTTAATTAAGGGGGTGTGAATAACCGACCCCTAGGTGATATTAGTAAATTTTCATTTTCTTTACGAGCCTTTTTGTTAAAAAGGCCCAATAGCAAACCCTAGTTCTTTTGGTATTATTCTAGTCCATTATCATTGGGCTTTGGGAGTATTATATGATTTGCTTTAATTTAGGGCGAATTTGATTATATGCCCGCGGGTGGACACAAATTTATATGTTCACCGCTTATCCAAATATGCAAGGATCCCACTATTATCAAATTAGTTTATTTAATTAATTCAATTTTTTCATTTATATATATTTTATATTTTACCCAATTAGATCCGAACACGAACCCGGCCCGAATGGTTCTTGATTTAGGGTTCATAGTTTAGGGTTTATATTTATATAATTAATTTTATTAATTATATTAAAAAAATTACCATAACCGGACTCAACCAGACCCAAACCCGAACCCCAGCCCGAGTGGTTCATGGTTCACCCGGCCCGAATGATTCATGATTTAGGGTTTATAATTTAGGGTTTAGGTTTATATAATTAATGAGAAGATTAAATTAATTAAACTAATTAATTAAATAATTGAATATGTGGCACGCTACATAATCGATAAATATATAAATTTAAGTTTATACTCACCTGCAGCATATGATCAAATCCGTAATTTAGGAATATTGTAGATGAAGCATGGGTCAGAGTGTGGAGTAAAATATATGAGAGGGATAAAACCGAGTTTTCATGGCCTGCAATTGCAAATGTGGGGTTTGGAAAAGAACAAGAGTCAAAAGAAGGCCATTCTCACACGTCAAATCACCGCTTCAACTAGTCAGAATATGAATGTTTTTTTTGCACTCGCTCTCTTACATATAATATATAATAAATTATATGCTAATAAGTTGGCCAATGGCTGTGATGCATTTTAATATTTGAATTTAAAATAATTCAATTCAGGAATTTAAAAATAGTAAAATTATTACTTTACTATCTAATTTAGACCACAAATTGATAACTTTACTTATCTTTCATGCTTTAAATGGATAGAGTTATTTGAGTTTATTCAAATTTATATGTACACTTAAATTGTAGGGTGCATTTGATTTTTGTTATGAGAAATTTGACATACATATTATTAATGTTATATCTATTAGAAGAAAATTATGTGTGACATTATTTCAAAAAACTAATTCTATGGAACAAAGCCTCAATTAATATGTGATATATTTTTTCTTGAAAAAATGTTGATCAAATTGATTGGATCCTAAAAAATAGTATTCGTCTCACATAATAAAATTTGTAAAACGATTTCAATATCCTTTTATGTTTCTGTTTCTATTTCTAGATTATATTAACCGAGTGAACATAAAATCTACCTCTTAGATTATCTTTATCGGCAATTCAAGTCAATCGGTTGAAATTATAAGACAATTAAAAGAAATGGTAGAAAATCATTATGCCGACTAGCCAATCAGCCAGTGTCACATCAAAAAACTTGTTGAGGAGTCAGGGATGATAAAAAAAATGGCATTGTTTAGTTGATGGATGGAGATGCTATTTTAAGTTGGATCGACGACATTAATAAAGTATGAAAGAATTGGAGTTGGGTTGAGTGATAAGTTGTGTATTTAGATGTTGTTTTTATAATAAAAGGTTAGGTTGAATTAGATTGTTGATAAAATGTTTTACATGAACTATAAATGCACAAATCAAGAAGAAAATGAGTCTTAAATCTCTTTTCTTGATTAACGAGTAAAGACGTTGTCAGAAAGCCGCTTCTCTAACCCACCAGGGGCGGCAGTTTCGTATTTAGAGATTTGAAAAGACAGAAAGCGCGAGAGGGAATAAATGAGAAAATAAGTCAAAACAACAGGTCAAACAAGATTCTCAATGTGATTCTTATTTTGTCGTTTAAGACATATTTGTCGTATTATTCCGGTTACCTATTTAAAAAGTTACCAATATATGATATTTTTAGAAGAAAAATTATACTAAACCAAGCTCACGTAAAACTCGATAAATTCGATAGTACATTTTAACATACGAAGTAACATCTTATAGCCTATAAGATTTAAAACATCATTTGAATAAACTACTTGCATAGTTGCATATTTTAATTCCACCGTACAAGTAAAAATAAAGTATTAAAATTTGAAATGCTGACGCAGAAAGACCTCCCAACTGGTAACTTTCAACTTTTTCAAACCTTAGTTGACTAATCCTTACCGACTAACCTGCGCGAGAGGCGCACTACGCACCCCACCTGTTTACACTTCCCAAAGCCTTGACCGATGCGCAATGCGCACTTTGCGTATTCAAGTCTTCTTTTTCTCTCCCAATTTCTGCCCCACCTGATAAAAATTTCCGTTGACTGAACAGAAATCAATACCACCCCCCTCCGACCTATACATACAAACATGTACATGGCGGTTTACTCCCCGGCCAGCATTTATGGTAACTGCATCTAGTGATTCCTCCGAACAGGTATTCGAATCTGGATAAGTTGTACCTAAAGCTTCGAAGTTGAAAGTTTTGGTGAAACTTAGTGCTTAAGGTGGGGAATAAGGGCCGACGCTTGTTGTTCTGTGTTTGGTTATGGTTTTGAGAAGTTTCGCATGTGTTATTAATCGTGTTTTGTCGGCTCTGTTAATTGGTAGGGTTTGGTGTTGATTTGAGTGATTTTAGTTGATCTGTTAATTGATTAACTCGGTGTTGGCCTACAATAGGGGGATTCTTTTACATTTTTTGTTTTTTAAATTCATGCGATATTTGGGGGAAAAGTTTAGGCTTATTGTAATTTAAGTTATGCGTTTGAAATAATTGATTTTGAGAGGGGGAGATATGAAGAGATTGAGGTCAAGTGATGATCTCCACTCGTATGGGGAGAAGAGTGTTGTGAAAGATTGGGGAAGAAGAGAGGAGGATCCTGGTTTGCAACGGTCCTCTTCGTCTCTGCATCGGAGCTCTTATTATAGGTCATCTGATAGTGGGAGTGGGAGGAAGGTTGTATCTTCATCCGCATCTAGGTATGACCGAGTAGAAGATGATAGGGAGAGTTCAAAAGTGATTAGAAAGCGACCAGATTATGATTTGGAGAGTTATGATAGGAGAAAGGGTTATGATCGGCATAGAGATGGGAATGGGAGGGGGATAATAAGCTCTTCGCCAAGGCCTGGGTATGGGATGGATCAGATGCATCGGTCTGAGAGCTTTTCTGGACCTAGGAGAGACTTTCCTAAGGGATTTAGGTCGGAGAGGGATAGGCCTAAGAGGGATGGTATCACTACATCGTGGAGGAAATTCGGAGGTGGGAAAGATGGTGATGATGGGTCCAGGAGTAGCAGTGAGTGGGGTAGAGGAACTAGAATGGAATCGAAGGAAGTTGGGAAGTCAAAGTCTCCCCAGAGATTCAAAGATGCAAAATCTCCAGCCTGGTCTTCTAAGGACTCTGGAAGTGAGCGGTCAAAGAGTGTTGAAGGCAAAAAATCTGACGATATGCAAGCGGAGAGTGGTGGCCCTAGCAGCGATCGAGAAGAAGGGGAACTGGTACCTGATCCTCAGCCAGATGTGCCTTCCACTGAGGTAGTTATTGAAGATAAAATTGCTGTTAAATTGGAATCATCTGAGAAAGAAAATAAAGCTGCTGTAGAAAAGGGGAACTTGACTAAAGTGGGCAGCTCTGAGGACCAAGCAGAAGGAGGACTATCTAAAGATGCTGAAGATGTCGGGAGCAAAACTGTTGACTTGGCCGATTGTCAGGCTACATCGTTGCAAGGGACAGGTGAAAGTAGAGATGATAATGATACAAATGTAGAAAATGAAGGTGGTGACAATCAAATGGAGGGTGGAAATGAGGCCAGTTTGGAGGAAGACACGGACAGCACGTGTGATGAGAAGTTATCATCTTTACAAGAGCAAGTACAAGATCAGGGTATTGACGTTCAAGCCAAGGCAGATGATATGGGCATGGAAAGAAGTGTGGAAATAGTTGCTGGAAATGAGTTGCCTTCAACTGTGAATACTACGCCAAGTTTAAAGGATAAGGGCAAAAGTGTTGCTTTACATCCCTCAAATATTGTTCACATTGCAGAAGCTGATTTGGAGGTGGAAAACAAGCCAAGGGACCTTGCAATGAATGGAGATACTGAGATGGAAGGCCCAAGTACCCGAGGGTTTCAGTTTTTCTCCACTGATCCAATTAAAAAGGCAGAGAGAGTTGAGCAATTAACTCATAACAAGCCTAAAGATGATAAATTGGCCCTTGAACTTTCTCTTAGCTTGCCGAATGTTTTATTGCCAATCGGTTCCCAGAACAGAGGACAGGCACCAGCACCTGGTTCTCCCAGCCATGGCAGAAGTATTCAATCATTTGCTAGCTCTTTTCGCACAAGTTCTGATGGTTTTACAGCTTCAATGTCATTTTCTGGTTCTCAGCAGTTCACTCACAACCCAAGCTGCTCCATGACTCATAATGCGCTTGATCTCGAGAAATCTGTTGGTAGTAAGCCACTGTTTCAGGGGATTGATTGGAAAGCTTTGGCATCAGATGATAACAAGAACAGAGAATTCTCTGCTTATCAAGGAATGTCATCAAGAGAAAATGTATTGCATCAGCAGTCTCAGTTATCTCAAGGCAACTCCACTGGACAGGGTATGCTACAGAACACGAGAGTTGCAGGCGGAAGCTCCAAACTGCCAATTGGACTTGAAAGGCAGTTAAGTTTTAAAAAACATTTATCTAGAGCTCAGGCTTTTGGCCCTTATGAAAGTGGAGCAGAATATTCAAAAGATAAGAGGCAAATGATAGAGAAAGATAGTGGTGGTTCACAAAGGAGCAACGGCCCAGATGGAAAAGATCAAGGGCTGGTGGTTGGAGCTGACTTTGCTGAGTCTGTAGTTACTATGATAGTTTCTGAACCTCTACATATAATGGCTCGAAGGTTTAGTGATATGAGTGGAAAGCATGTGGCTTGTATCAAAGAGTTCGCCCTCGACATTATCTCAAATTCAGGTAAGAAGTGGCAGTTGAGTGCTTTGCAGAAGGCATTACAGAAGAGGCCAGACATTACTCTGGATATGCTACTGAACGCAAATCGTGTCCAATTGGAGATCTTGGTGGCTTTGAAAACTGGCCTCCGTGAATTTCTTCTGCAGAAATACGATATCCCATCATCTGATTTAGCTGAGATATTTCTGAATTTGAAGTGTAAAAATCTCAATTGCAGGAGCCTTCTGCCTGTTGATGAGTGTGACTGCAAAATCTGTTCACAGCGGAGTGACTTTTGCAGGGAGTGCATGTGTCTCGTCTGTTCAAAGTTTGACATGGCGTCTAACACATGTAGTTGGGTTGGATGTGATGTATGCCTACATTGGTGCCATGCAGATTGTGGGTTACGAGAATCTCATATCAGAAATGGGCGAAGTGCATCAGGTGCTCAAGGCAGTACAGAAATGCAGTTTTATTGTGTTGCCTGTGATCATCCTTCCGAGATGTTTGGTTTTGTAAAGGAAGTTTTCCAGAACTTTCTGAAAGAATGGACAGCAGAAAACCTATCTCGAGAACTTGAATACGTGGGAAGAATATTTTGTGCCTGTGATGATGTAAGAGGGAAACAGCTGTATGACATTGCTGTGAGAATGCTGTCTAAATTGGCTGGTAGGGCAGATCTTCAAGAAGTGCAGAATCGTATTTTGAATTTTTTCACTGGTATGTTTGGTCTCTTTTTTGGTTTATTCTGCAACATTTTCCCTTATAATATGTGTGCATTGAACTGCAATAATAATCGCGTCTTTGACATCTCTATGTCTGGCAAACTTTAGGATACTATTCTCTGTCTTTAACCAGAGTTGTCTGAGGCGCAAGGGACATAAATGTTATTGCCCTTTAGCTCCAAATTCTTTTTTTAAGTTCAGTTGACATTTTTTTTTTGGCATGTTTTGACCACATTTTTAAAATTCTCTCAAAAGCTAATGTAATTACTCCGCATTTTTAATGTAATTCGGTCCTTCCATATCCAATTTCTCAAATTTATTAGTTTCACATTGAACTAAATATTTTGAAATAGTATGTTGGTTCTTGTTATTTATAATTCACAGCTGGTCTTGGAAGTTGCTTATGTTATCGTATGCATCATCCATCATATTTTTTTCCCTCATGCATTGTGGCTTGAAGACATATCTGCTTGTCATTTGCACTAATTATGCTTGCTTACCTTGTTTTCACTATAGAAACCAATTCAGAAAGGCCTACGCCTACCAACATTTCAATTGAATCCAAAAAGGAGTTACCAGCAACAAAGACCCAAGAAAACTGTAATGGAGTTGCTGGGTCTAGCCAAGAAGCTCGGTGGATGAAGCCCGTTTATCCAGATAAGGCGGCACACTTGGAAACTCCGATCAATTCAATCCATGAGTTTGATGGCAATAGGAACAATAGTTACGCAACAAACTTGGATCTCCCAAAAATTGCTCAAAAAGAAGCTGTATTCGATGAACTAGAGAGCATCGTGAGAATTAAACTGGCAGAGGCAAAGATGTTTAGATCACGTGCTGAAGATGCAAGAAAGGAGTCGGAAGCTCTGAAGCGAATTGCAGTTTCAAAAAGTGAAAGAAACGAAGAAGAATATGTGAGCCGGATTGCCAAACTGCGTCTGGTAGAAGCTGAGGATATGAGGAAACAAAAGGTGGAAGAGCTCCAGAGTCTTGAAAGAGCTTATCAAGAATATTTCAATATGAAAATGAGGATGGAAACAGATATCAAGGACCTCCTGTTAAAAATGGAAGCAACGAGACGAAACCTCTCCACATGATTGACATTAAGGTTAGTAAAGATTTCTTTTTTCTCTGTTGTATGTTGTGGGCGTTAGTTTTATTAAGAATATTGATCAATTCGTAGTCTTACTATTCTTCTGTTTGTTGCGGTGTAGTGCTAACTAGGATCTGTACAAAGGGTAGCTATCTCTCTTCCCTTTACATTCCTTGGTAATGCCAAATGGAGAAGTAGGCTATCAAACTACATTAGTGTTATTTTTTCATCCACTACTATTACTACATCTTGAATCCTATTTGTTTTCTTTTGAACATCATCAGTCTTATATTAGTGTTCTTTATGTATTTTCTGCTTCCTCTTATCGTTATGTCCAGACCATTTACTTTCCCGGGCTGATGTTTCGTGTAGTAAACAGTTATATATGAATCCTCTTCATTTTATTTGTGTAAACTTTTCTTAAATTTGGAAGGAGAGAAACAGGCTATATTGTGTGTTTTCCAGCTTTTGAAAATTTTAAAGAAATTTGCCGTCTGGTAGGGGAGATAAGAGGGTAAAAAACTAAAAATAGTAAGGGGATTATGCAGGAGGAAGGGAGTGAGATATGAATTATTTATGAATGTATGGTAGTGGCAGTGGGTAGTGAAAATCCCGGCTAAGAACTTCAAAGAAGTACAACTAGAATCAAGAACCCAGAACCCATCTCCAGAATGGAATCAAGCATTTAAAACAATTTTGGTCCAAAAGTTAAGTACCAAACGTAAGATTGAATCAGCCAAAAGTCAAGTACCAAACGTAAGATTGAAACAGGAATTTTAACAAGTTAGGTTGCAAGATTTCTGCAACAAAAGAAAACAAGGACCCCTACAGATTTCTGTAATAATCGGTGATTAAATCCAGGAAACACAATGATTTAAATGACATACAAGTTTTTATTCTGGAACAATCAGCAGTTTGAATTCATCAAACACGAAGAATTTGAATGAAATACAACTTTCTAATGGAGCATGCTGCGAATTGAAGCACAATTTACATACAAGTGAACCCATTTCCACCATCATCAATTTTAGAAAGATGCATTTTATTCTAATATAAAACCAAAAAAAGAGAGGGAGAGATTATCAATATTGAAAATCCAGAAGCATTTTCGTTCAATTTCCGTTACGTCTAATAAAAAGTTTCCTTTCTTTTCTTCTTTGGATTTTCTTACTCTCTTATCGTCACCATCTTTGACAATTCAATTTTCATTGCCTCTATTAGTTAAATTTACCTCTGATCCATTATCTTGCTAAACAATTTCTGTTCAATTCAAATTTGATTTGGAAATAAAAGGAACTGATAAAAAAATTGGGGCCGTGGCGGCGACGATGGAGACCCACTAACGTCGCTACCTTGCTGCCTGAACTCTAGCGGCGGAACTGACCTTGCGGAGACAAGAGTGGAGGAGACGCAAAGCTAAACTATGTTGTGTATTTTTAACATCTTCACGTGCCACCGATGCTTGGGTTCCGCCTCCATGTGAGCAAAGGGGGAAGTTGTGAGAATTCTAAATCATGGATCAATAGTTCTTTATCCGGATCATTGATGCGATCTGAGGAAAGAGGAATTCCGATTTAGAGATAGGTTTCTTGAAATGAACGAAAAGGAAACTAAACATCAAACATAAATCATGGATCAATTAATCCTTAGATACTAACAGCTTGTTTGCAAACTTTGAAAAATAGGTGAGAAACACTTATGCCTCCGCACAATTACTTAATTCAAATTTTGGATTGGAGAAACATGAGGATGATATTAAGTTGATTCAAAGAACTGAAAAAAGAAAAAAAAAATTGTTTTGGACATGCATCAATACTTCGTATGGGGCCGGCAATTACATATTATTTCCCTTTTGTCCCCTCATATTTTCTTAATTTCGTGACTCAAGTATTTTAGGAAGTATGTTAAATTTTGCTTTCAAAAAAATGTTAAATTTTAACAGAAGCGGGGAAATCTAGCACATTACAAAAAATTGACATCACTGACCAAATAATCTATTAAAAAAAAAAAAATCTTGTTTCAAAAAATTATAAAAGAAAGTTCCCATCTCTACAAACGTGCTACTTATCTTTCACTATCATCCTTCGGTTAAATATATGTGTCTTTAAAGTAGTTTCAAATTAAAAAATCAAGTTTCAAACGTGATATAAAATGTCAAACCACCACCCATAATTTTTAAACTATAGTTTACTACTTTCAAAATAAAACCATAATAACAGAAACAGAGAGTGCATAGTCAAATACAAATGACTTTCAGTAGGTCAAGTTACAACAATCCATCCAACCAAACTACAACAGTTACTACTCATCATATTCAAAATCAGACTCATCATCATCTACCGTTGCATCACTCTCAACGATATCATCATCTTCCTCAGAATCATCACTTATCACATAAGTAGTCTTTCCCCGATTTGCCCTCGCCGGTCTAGCCACAGGAGCCACAGCCTCAGATGCAGCACTACCCATAGTAGAAAGTGAGGTCCCTGAGCCTGAATCCTCCTCTTCTTCCTCATTATCAACATTGATTGTCCTTCCAAGAATAGAGCTGCTCTTCTTGTTAAATGGTGACGCCCTCATTTTCCTCACTTTCTTATCCGGCGAGCTCTCTGTAGGTTTGAGAACTTCTGTGATTAGTTTCTGACCGACCAGCTCAGATTGCTTGCTAGCAGGTCCTCTTTTCTTTGCACCAGCAGGAGGTTTGGGTGCTGCTGCTTTAGCATTGGCTGGTTTTCGACCGCCCTTCTTTTTCTTGTCTTCTTGCTCGAAGTCATCATCACTGATGATCTCAAAATCGTCGCCATCTTCTTCATCAATCTCTGTAATCGTCGCCTTAGTCTTCTTCGGTGCAGCTGCTCGTCTGTTTGCTGGCTTTTTATTCATTTGTACTGGAGGCAACTCTGATTCCATTTCTGTAAAGTAAAAATATCAACATAGCACTATTTAATTTTTCTGTAATCAGCAACACTCTAAGCATGCAAATTTACCATTGCTTCAGTTATAAAGCGTTGTTCAAGATGAACTTTCAGTGGGAATTGTAATATTAAATAAGACGCCAACTGTTACAAATTCAGTAATGAGACTTTCTTTCTTCTGAAGGAATATTAATATGCCCAACTATTGTCTTCACGGTTTTAGAGAGTGACAGGGGCTCAAAATCAGTGTATGTGCGTAGTGTGATGGAAACTCTAATTGTGAGATCTGTACTTGGTAAACAAATAAATTTAAAGAGGCAAGTCAGATTTAGATGTGATAACATAACATCTCTGATAAGATATTAGATCTCATACTTGGTCATCAAATTATTAACTCCAAATTCAATGGTGCATCCCCACATCAACCTTCCAAACATTTAAAGTGACCACGGCATATTGATTATTACTCAATATAAGTCTTTCACTTCACCTTCAGAGAGATCAGGAGAAGAGTCAAAATTGTAAGCCGCAATTCTCTCTCTTAGATCAGCAATTCCATCATCATCATCTTCAACAGCAGCTGCTATTGCCTGCCACATAATAAAATAACAAAAGAAGTTAGCGACATATTGGAACAGCAATAATGGAGGAAAATATGGAGATTGTTAATCAAGCATATCTAACCTTTGCCATTGGAGCTTTCTTCTTAGGGGCAGCTTTGCCTCTTGGTTTCTTGACTTCAGCAATTTTATCTGGAAAAAAATGTGGATATCATCAATTACTTATATATACTAATTGTTGTTACCAAACCAAAAGCCATTCTGAGTATAACCAACCAGCTTCAGCAGTAGTGTTGTCTGAAACTTCCATTGGCTCAGCAGCAGCAGCTTTCTTACTAGTAGTCGTCTTCTTGGTATTCTTTCGGGGATTTTTCGGCAAAGGTTTCGACACTTTTGAGTTCTCATGTATCCTTTGTCTATCCTCCTCCCATTTCTTTTCAAATTTAGCTATGTCCTGCATACAAATGCTCGCATATGTAAGAATTAAAATTAAGCAACACCAAAATATCATAACGAACCTGTTTCAGATCTCACCTGAGCAAGGTCTTCCTCCAGTTTATCAAGATCCTTAATCCACAAGGACTTAACTGTTGATTGTTTCAGTTCTTTCACTTCCTGCACTAGCTTGTCCCTCTCATTACGCAACCTTTCCATCTTTTCAAGAGTTAAGGATCCAATTTCCAAAGACAGCAAATAGTCATAATCAGTTGAAGAAACTCCTTTCGCAATTTCGACTTCACTGCTGTCTTCAGTCTCTTCTGAATCGTCGACTACTCCAGCAATAACAACTTCAGAAGCATTTATCTTTGTAGGAAAAGGAGTAAAGCCCTTCTCTTTCAACTCAATGAACAAATCAGCCTTTTTCCTGTTGCTTACAATGATGCTACCTTCAACAACACACCGAATAAACCTGTACTTATTGTCACATTTTAACATATCATTCTCTTTTATGGCCAACTGAGCTTTCTGCAATACGAAATTCATTGTTTAGCTATATGTCCCTAGGTAAAGCCAATAATTACATATCTTTGAGAAAAAATAGTCTTAAAAAGAATAACAAACTTGCCTTTCTTTTGTCATAGAACTCGAGCCTTAGATAAAAGAATTCCTCAAGAACTGCATGTAGAACAATGAATCAGTATGTCTACAAAGCTTAAAGAATAAATTGAAATATTTCAGTGTGATTGTTACATACTCTGTTCAGGGGTATCGTATTTCTTTATGACACCATTTGAGTCAAATAGATGCATGTTTGTTGTGCTTATAGAAGTAGTTAGCTTAAATTTCTTCTGCAAACCATCTGCCATCGCAGCCAAAAGCTGCTCAGGTGACATGTACACTGTGAAATGCACGATCTCTCCTCCACTGTTATCCCGGCATCCCTGTATAAAACAGTATATATGAGATTTCCATCAAAGATTTCAATCCCAATGTAAACTAATTCAAATGTACAGTAAAGTACCTCAATGAATGGATCCTTGCTCTTATCATTTTCAGTCGAAACAGACTCTAAAAACTCCTTGTAATCTTGAGTCCACTTTCGAATTGGAAGCTCTGTTATTCTTAGCGTTGTGTCATCAACCTCTTCTATGATACCACTGACTGTGTAAGTACAACAACCTTCCTTCGTTGCAGTTTTCTCAATCAAACCTATGAATCCTTTATACCATGGTTGCATAGGCTCTACCGGTTCACCATTTAGCATATGCCTGATATTTGTGATAATGTCTAGAGGATTATAATTAGGCACATAAGAACTCCAACCAGTACCTATTCCTTCACTTCCATTCACTAGAACCATTGGAATAATTGGCACATACCTATTGTAGGAAAATGGTGTCAGTCCCAAATCATATATGAAATTGTATGCATGAACCTCATAAATCATAAAACTTACCAAGAAGGTTCTATTTTTTGGCCGTCTTCATTTAAATAATTCAGGAGAATATCATCATCCTTAGGAAACAAAGATCTTGTAATAGGAGCCATCTGCGTGTAAATGTACCTAGCACTGGCATGATCTTTGCCACCCTGAAAATAGAAGCCCGTGATTGATGACAAAAAAGAACTAATAAATGAACATGTCAACATGGTACATTATTTTTAATATTGTGTTACCTGTCCTCGTGTACCATACTGACCATTAGGTAACAGAAGATTTATGTTGTTGCTGCCTACATAATCTTGAGCCATTCCAATTATGGTACCAGCAAGACTTTGTTCTCCATGATGGTATGCAGAATTTTCAGATACATAACCAGAGAATTGGGCAACTTTCATTTCTTTGTGAAAGTTCTTTTTAAAAGCACAGAAAAGTATCTTTCTTTGTCCAGGTTTAAGTCCATCAACCATTGATGGAATTGATCTCTGAACATCTGCCATTGAAAAGAGTATAAGTTCCTTATGGATAAAGTCACGATACTTGATGTGAGTGTCTACGTCATCAAGGTATGTTCCAGGCTGCAGCATCAGAAAAGTCAAAGCTTATGAGCATAACAGCAATGACGAAAGTAAAGGTGAAATTTGACAACAACAAAAAACAAACAACGCTTATCAAACTTCTGACCTCAAATTGTCGAAGCCAGTTCTTCCTTGCTTCAATCTTTTTCTTACTGAAAGCAAGTTCTATTGCGTCATCATCTTCGCCATCCACCCAAACAAAATCCTTCTTGTGCTTACCAAGATCTGAAAAGTACTCCTTGCCTTCCTTATCTGTACTTGTTCCCAACCCCTATATGCGACGGATAACTAAAATCTATTAGTAAATGATGGTGATCTCCCTAAAAAGCAAAAATATTAGGAATTTCATTAACGAGCTTCATTACACTTCCTCAGAGGAGACAAACCTTATAGTACTTGATGGTCCAGTTTTTAGCGTTTGTCCCCTGTGCTTCTTTCCATGATTCATACTGAGGCATTGTATAAAAAGATAGTTTTCGACTCTTATCTTTATGATTAGCCTACAGAAGAGGATATTACACATTTAGATAAAAGGAAATCACAGGCTATAATTCAAGAATATGTGTGTCATTCCAAAACCTTTATGATAGGAGTTATGAACTCCAACAGAAAAGTCGGAACTTTCAGCAACGAAGGCCAGAAAGAATGGATGAAATTAATCAACAGACCCTTAATATGAGAACCATCATGATCCTGAAGATGGACAAAGTCTTACATTAGTTTAAGAGAATAAAAGAAACCCGATTAAATCATTCACTGGAGTAGAGAAACATGGAAATGGTTGAAAATAAATTATACAATTATTTCAAAGAAAGAAACCTGGTCAGTCATTATCATCAAGTGTCCATATCGTAGGGGTTTCACACTGTCATACTGCTTTCCATGCTGGAGCCCCATAATTTGCTTGATGTGCTGAATTTCAGCATTTTGCATTAGTTGAGTATGGCTCGCTTCCCGTACATTGAGCAATTTACCTCTCAAAGGGAACACACCATAGTGATCTCGACCAACAACTGCTAGTCCAGCAATCTGAACAAGGTTCATTGCATAATTTTTTGGTCAAACGTAAAAAGTCATATTTAATTAGAGAAATATTAAACTCAAAACACTTACAGCAAGTGCCTTGGCTGAATCTCCTTCTGTCAAAATCAACGTGCATTTATCGGAATTCTTCCCTCCGGCCTCATTAGCATCAGCTAGCTTGGTTAATCCGTAGATCCGTCTGTCTTTTGCTCCATCTGTTTTCTTAAGATCTTTCTTTTGTTTGAATTCTGCCCACTCCTCAATATTTTTCATGATGTCTGACTTGGACACTATAGGGGAAGAAATGATGAAGTTAAAATTCTAGATTTAAATATATAATCCTGTTAGCCTTTTGGATAGATAACGGACATGTGCATCAATACTACTTACCTTTGTCTAAGAACTTTGCAGTGAAATCCCAGCTAGAACCAAAACTAGAGGCACGCAGTGTTAGAGTCTCTTTTGTTTGAGAGTCAAAAGCAGGATTGTCAATGAGAGCATTGACAAATACCCACAAATGGTTCTTCACAGTGTGAGGCTTAACGTCAAACTTTTTGTTCTTATTCTTGTTTTTTAAGACATTAACAAGATGGCTTGTTATCTTATTAGTAACATAGTCAACATGAGTCCCACCCTTTACTGTTGCAATTCCATTTACAAAGCTTACCTGGTCAAGCAAAAATTAACAGATTAGCCATATACAGTTTCTCTGACCAGTCAAAATGTCAGGTTTCAGTTTTGCATTCTAATTAGTACTATTGACAAGCTTTAACCCTCAAAAAGTCAAATCACTAAGATCATATCTGATTTCCTTACTTGTTGAAATTGTCCTTCACTTCTACTTATACATATTTGCCACCTTTCATGTACTTCCTCTTCAAATCTGGAAAATTAATAGTAATTTAGCATTGCAATTGATGTAACTTAGTTGGATAAAGCATATACATCCAGAACAAGTAAGTACCTTGGCAGTGGTTCTAAGCTGGAAACTGATGTAGATTTCATATAAAGGTCACAGTAACTGGAAAACGATTTAAAATGGAATAGTTGTCCATTCAGTTCCACCTTTACCGTCTTTCCAAGGCATCCAGCAACATCAATAGCACGCTTCTTCATCAAGGCAACAACATCATCCTCCAAACAAGTCATGCTAAATTTTGCCAAATCTGGCTTGAATGTAATCTTAGTCCAATTCTCACTTGCTTTGCATTTTGAGATCATAGGCTCGGATCTTGTTCCCATGTTATTAGAAAAAACCTTCATAATTCATGTGAGAATTAGTTAGTACCTAATGATATTGGTAATATAATAGTGTAGATACTCCTCCAAGTACCCAATTTAAAACAACAAAAGAACACGAACATTGTGTGATTGCCCAGTATATTTACTATCACCCATGGAACAAACAGCATGAATTGGATATTGAGAAATTTTAAATGGAAAACCACCAAAAAAAAAAAAATCAATACATAAAAAACTGTCACTGGGGATCCTAATTATATAAGAATCCAAAATTATCCTTATGAATGAAGAACAGTCTAACATCTAAAACCCTAAATCTAGACCTATAGCAGATTCACTTCTCTAAACAATTAAAAGAAACCCAACGTAATAGCAAGCGTCAATCTCCAGAAATCACAAAAGCAGTAAACCACATCGGAATACACAACAATCCATCAGGAAATCATTCTACACCGATAACAAACAATTATTCAAAAACACCTCCTGAAAAAACAGAAAATAAACGATTGTGGAAATCTTCAAGAAAAGTTTTATTTAAATTATACCTGCTTGTACTTCTTTTGTCTCTTGCCATCCGCAGTCTCGATCACAAACTCCGTCGAGAATATGTTCGTGAGTTTCGCTCCATACCCGTTCCTTCCACCCGTCGTCTTCTTCTCATTATCATCATAGTTACTACTCGTCAACAAATGCCCAAATATCAGTTCCGGAACATAAACCCCTTCCTCCTGGTGGATCTCGACAGGTACCCCATCCCCATTGTTGTACACACTGATGCAGTTCGATTCGACATCAATCGACACCTTCACAGAGTCCATTTTCGGATCCCTCTGTTTGTTATCCGCTGCATTGACGAGGATTTCATCAAAGATCTTGTAGAGGCCCGGGACGAATGTGATTGGCTTTTGGACCATCTGGTCGTTCTCGTAGACCCATAGGGTTTGGGTGTGTTTCTCAATGGATCCGATGTAGGTGTCGGGTCGGATAAGGATGTGCTCGAGCTGCGTTTTTTTCTGATACGTTTGTTCGATGGTTTTCTTGCCGCCGCCGCCGGCGGTTTCTGGTGGTGGAATGTTGGCATTGTTGCTGCTGGCTAATGGACCTTTTTTGCCTCCGGCCATGGCGACCTAGGGTTTGAGAGTGAGGATAGTTTGATTGAAAAGAGAATCTAGAGAGAGAGAGAGACACGGAGAGAGTGTCTTGTAGAGCGTAGTGAAAATGGAGATTGTGAGAAGGGGGAAAAGGGTTTAAAATGGCGGACAAACGGCTACAGCTCTCAAATTTGAATTTTGAATTTCGAATCTTCTCGATTTTTTTTTACAACTGCGCGCTAAGACCCTGTTTGGTGTCCTTATTAATTATCGGCCCATCAGATTGAGAGTGATGGGATGTCTTAAATTGTGTTTGGTATGTTAACTGTGTGATGCAGATAAATTTTGTGTTATTTTGAGACCCTTTGGTTCTTTTTTTTATGTTAGTCATTTATCAAATTTGGTGATTTTATGTGGAGTAATATATAGTCTTTTATTTTTAATAATATACAAAGTCATTAAAAATATCAACCTAAATCCTAATTTTCCATCCAATAATACCAAATACTTTTTTTTTAAACTGATTTATAATAATATTCATCCTCAATAGAATTAAAGTAAGTATCTTGCATTAAATTTGCACGGGATAATTAAAAAAAAAATTAAAAGCCTAAAAACTCGCGAGTTGTAACGCTAAAACAATATTTTTTGTTGATGTGCCATAATTTGGCCGTCCAATAAAAAAATAACACATGTACAATCAGATGACATGAATATATAAAATTAGCATTGAGGCCCCCTAACCTTGTGACAATGGACTCGCATATCTACTTCGAGGTTGACCTGAGTTGAGCTAAGCTGAGGTGAAAGTGGCCTAAGGGAAAATGAGCCCAAAACAAATTGAAGGTGAAGGTGGGCTAGAGGTAATTCGGGTCCAGCCTAGATTAATCGAATTGTGGATCGATAATTAAGGGATCCTCTAATCTATTTGGTCTAATCCATTAGTATGTGTTTATCAAGGAACAAGGTAACCAGGAGATAAGTAAGGGATGTGTTGACCTAAGATCGTGGATCAGTTGCATGGTTCATATGAACCCAGGCATGGGTTATTTGAATCGGGAGACCTCGTCAACTAGCATCGTGGGAGAGAAGTAAGGAATCCGCTTACCTGAGGAAGTGGGAGACTAAGACGAGCCACGTTTTCGGAACAAAAAGCCTGGGGAACTTTTCGTTGGACTGAATAAGACCGAGTAAGAGGCGCAGGCGGTTAGAGAGAAGAGGAGGCACTCTCTTGAAAAAATCACGGAAGTAGTTATCTTATCTCGTCTTATATATATGATTAGGTATGCATTCAAGAAACAGACATGAGATAATAGCGAAATACACATTGAATCACTTGAAAATTTAAAATACATGAACTATTATAATATTGATACATATGAGCTCAGTTATTGAGTACTTTGATTCCGATTTGAGGTTTTCTCCGATTACCTGACTTGA
Organism: Stenogyne calaminthoides; assembly: GCA_037126765.1. Taxonomy (NCBI): domain Eukaryota; kingdom Viridiplantae; phylum Streptophyta; class Magnoliopsida; order Lamiales; family Lamiaceae; genus Stenogyne; species Stenogyne calaminthoides. The sequence continues at coordinate 4,404,814 of JBBCBC010000034.1, forward strand.
GCGTCGGAGCCCCCGAGCTAGAAACCCTCCCGAAGTGTTTTTCAAGTGGCTTTGCTCGGGATTTGTGCAGCTCTGCCGAAACCTCGCCTTGTCTAACTGCATCTTCGGTCCAGGTGGGAAGTTTCAACCTACAAGTGTAAATGGTTCTGCTCGGGATTTGCGCAACTCTGTCAAGACCTCACATCGCCTACCTGCATCTTCAGTCCACAGGAAGTTTCAACCTACTTTCCTATATAGTTTTACTTTTAGAATTTGTTTAGCATTCACAATAATACGTTCAAAAGTCTTTGAATACTATTTAATTTGTTTATGAAGTATTACAATTTATTATTAATACACATCTTTTATAAAAACCATGTGTAGTATTGCTATGTGTTGTTTAATTGATTGCTTATGTGGCATCAATCATCATTACATTAGTGATAGTGTCTACGATAAATAATAATATAATTTATTATAAACTCGGGTTCACGAGATCTATTTTTTGAATTATCTAAAATACTCACATAAATAAGAAGCAAATGGTATTTTTCTAAAAAAATTCATTTTGGGCGTATTTCTCGAATATTGAATTTTAATGGATCATAAACTTGTGATGCGTTGAAAATCTTCTGAACTGGGCCAAGTCAATGGGTCCGATTATACCCTTTATTCTTAATTAGGTATTCACAAATTCACACCCACCACCGAACTTTCAAATCCACTGCCTCCATCATCGCTACTTCCACCACCGGACTTATAAATCCACCTCCTCCATCATCGCTCATCACTTTTATATTTCAGGCACAACTTTTCTTCATAACACGTACTTGGCGGGGACGGTTGCGGAAGAGGGGCTGTGCTGCTTTCGGCGGCAACGCGGAGGACGTGCGGCGTGCGGTGGTCGTGGGGCAGGTTAGTGCGGCGCTGTTTGGACTTTGTGACGCTGGGAAGGCGATGAACTGCTAGCAGAAGGAAAGGGGAGGAAGAAGAGAGGGATTTGGGGTTTTCTTTATCAATAAGGGTATAATTGGTAATTTAATAATGATGTGGGTGAATCTCCTAATGTTGGGGGTGTTAATAACCGGACCCCAAGTGAATACAGGCTGCCATATGTCCAGATACCAACTCATCATGGGCTCGATAACCCAACCCGGCCCATTTGAATTACGATGAGTGAGCAAACATAATAATTACTGCATTCATTGAGCCATAATTATTTCATAATTAGCATGAACCAGGTATTTCTTCATCATGGTAGTTGACAAACAATTTATTGCAATAATTATAGCTACACTTATTATTAGTAGAGTGGTTGCTTGTTAGTTGGAGGACTATTTATTAAAACATGGTGAAAGATAAATGACTACTGTAACTTATATAAATAATACTCCCGATTTCACAATTTTTTAAGGCAAATAATCAAGATTAATAAATAGTACTGCTGATTTATTTATATCATACAATATTACAAAATCACTAAGCTCTAACTTCTAGCCTGCAAACACAGTGGATTTTGGGTATTGGTTAGGTGATTTTTACTTGCTAAAACACAGATTACATGAAAGAAGTAGAATGGATTAAGGAGTAAGGCCCTTTACAAACACAACTACCATTTGAGCTATCAACCTGCTACCTCATTTTCTCTGTTTCTGCCTGCTTTATTTAACATACACATACACATAATTCTGTACAAAGGCAAAGTGAGTGAAGCCCAACAACTCTGCACCTTTGCACATTTCATGCTCGTGTTATCTTCTTTGAGCAAAAATGGCAGTAAAGGCTTATTTATTACTCTGTCTCTACTTTCTCTACACAGCTTCTGCCATTGCACCACCTGCTTTTTTTGAAGGTATTTACTTAGTTTCTGTATTGATTAGTTCATAGATGTAGAGGTTTCACAGTTGTTCTGTTTCAGCATTCTTGAAATGCAATCTTGATATACAAGATTTACGTGTCATTATTTCTCGTTTGTTTATATCTTTCTCGTAATAAGATTTGACGGTGTCTCCAAATAGGCCTCCTTCCCAACGGAAACTTCGAGGAGGAACCCAAGGCCTGTGAAGTCAAGAAAACAGTACTCCAAAGTAAGTACGCGCTTCCCAAATGGGAAATCAACGGCCTTGTTGAGTACATCTCCGGTGGACCTCAGCCCGACGGAATGTACTTCAACGTAGCTCACGGGGTCCACGCTGTTCGCCTAGGGAACGAGGCCTCCGTCTCTCAAACAATCCCAGTCAAAAAAGGGTCACTCTATGCTCTCACATTTGGTGCATCGAGAACATGTGCCCAAGAAGAGATGCTCAGTGTGTCTGTGCCTCCTATATCAAGGGACCTTCCCCTGCAAACTCTGTACAGCAGCAACGGCGGCGATACTTACGCTTGGGGATTCCGAGCTACTTCCGATTCAGCCAAGGTCATTTTTCGTAACCCCGGAAGGCAAGAAGATCCTGCTTGCGGTCCACTTCTTGACGCCGTTGCTATCAAACAACTTTTCATTCCAAAGCCCACTAGAGGTTTCCTCGTTACAACTTATCATTTTTTGTCACTAAAGTTTTTTTTTTTTTTCCAGTTTTATCCCCATCTCTCTCACTTGCTATTAAATTTGGTCATGGAAGCACACTTTTACTCTCACGCTTGGCTCGTTAGTAAATTGACGAAATGTCCATCAACTAATTAGTGATGCTAAATGTGAACTTCAAATAGTTGATTCCGTTAAATTAACAGACGGTCAACTAATCATGGGACTAAACGTGAGAATAAAAGTATACTTTGAGCACCAAATTTGAAAGTGAGCGAAAGAGGGAGACCAAAACCCGAAAAGATTAAACTATATGAACCAAAAAAATGATCCTTATGTAGGTATTCATGTCTGATTTTTTGTATCTTTTTGCAGCTAACCTGGTGAGAAATGCTGGATTTGAGGAAGGCCCACACATCCTAACCAACTCCTCTCATGGAATCCTCCTTCCACCCAAACAGGAGGACTTAACCTCCCCACTTCCAGGCTGGATAATCGAATCCCTCAAAGCTGTAAAATTCATAGACTCCGAGTATTTCAACATCCCATCAGGAAAATCTGCAGTTGAACTTCTAGCAGGAAGAGAGAGTGTAATTGCACAAGTAATCAGAACAGTCCCCAACAGAGCTTACAATCTCAAGTTCGTCGTTGGGGATGCGAAGAACGATTGCCATGGATCTATGATGATTGAAGCTTTTGCAGCTAATGCAACCATGAAAGCTCCCTTCAAATCTGAAGGAAAGGGCAAGTTTCAGGCTTTCAGTTTCGTGTTCACAGCAACGTCGTACAGGACCAGATTAACTTTCTTCAGCTCATATTACCATACGAGGATCATGGATTATGGAACTCTCTGTGGTCCTGTTCTTGATGAAGTTCAGGTTTTCCCTGCCAAGATTTGATCTGTTTGTCTAGTTGTAATAGAATTCTATCTATGACATTTCAGTCTCTGGAGATTGATCCACTGAGAACTGAATAAACTCTCATCTTTCCTTGTTTCTTGAAATATAAACCAAGATTGAAATAACTAAATAATGAGCAACACTTATGGGCATTTTTTTTTCGTGAATCATAAAAATAAAAGGTAATAAAAGTATTAGTTCGTGTGATAGATAAGTATCATGTCACGTAATATTGAAAAAAAGTATTAATATCATCATTGTTCAGTTTATAAACATACTTTTCATGTGTATGAACGAATACTTTTGTTAATATGAACTAATATTTCTCACTATATATTTCAATTAATTGAAACAAAACTGGTGTATTTCTTATTATATATTTCAATTAATTGAAACAAAATTGCACCAGTTGTGTGCAAAAGTTTTAGCCTTATATAATATCAAAAGCAAAGAGGACTGCGATATAAAGAAAATTCAATATAATCAACGTCACAAAGACTAAGAAGTCGCATCGTTTGTATTAAGAGTGGGTCTCGTGTGCACCCGGATGCATCGTGCACTCATAATGCATTTTAAAAGCATGCAATTATACAAAATAGAAATATGCAACCATTCCACACATAAGCATGCAACTATATTCTCATATTAACAGTTGCACTTTTCTATGTAAATAAATCGCACTTTTCAACATAACAAGTTGCATACTTCTAAAATGCACTATGAGTGCACGAAAGACCCGTGTGCACACAAAACCTAGCCTTGTATTAGATGTTCAATTGTAGATTCACTTTCAGATCCACATACACTGTATTGAATTGACTATCTTGAACCTAGAAAATACAGTGTACAGGGGTGTGAAACAAATGGTTGTGAAAATTGGCAAAATAGTATCTTTGCTTCACGTAAGATTGTACATGTTTCCAATAAGAACTCTTCATTAACCCAAGCATGGTACTTATCTGAATGAAGGATCAAGATAGCAAATTCCATGAACACATATAGGTAAAATGATGATGTCAAAATAAATGTAGCATGAGAACTTCAACATCATAGATGATTGAATAATAATGCAAAGCAAAATAAAATTCCTAAAAGTTAAAAGCAACCCATTGCTTTCAAGGAGCTCTATCGAAAGGCTTTGTATCATTATAACAAACATCCCAAACAGCTTCCATTGCATCCTTCGATGCTGTTTCCGAGCAGTCTGGGTTTCTAGCAAGTGAATGCAAGACACTTCGCTTCACGCAGTCCTGTAGAATCAGATTAGACACACACTATAAATAATCTGCTATCGAATAAATTTCATTATAATATCACGATGCCGTCTACTACCCAACTCATCAATTTGTGTTCATAAAACTTAACAGCGAGAAGACATATCGAGGCTGGCAAGTTCATAAAAAAGAGTAAAGACTCAGCCAACAAGAGAAAACAGTCTTATATAGCAAAAATGACAATCATCCTCTACTATTATTGCAGAAATTTCACCAACTTTAAATTTCCATCCTAATTCAACACGAATAAGAGAGAACTGCAAACAGAAAAACGCCTGAAAAAAGGAGAGACGGAGAAAGACATGAACTTGGTTCTAAGCAAAGTTTAGATCCAATCAGTCTTATTACACTGGCACATAATAATAATGTATTAAAGAGAGGAAACTGGAGATATAAAGCTGAAACTCACTGGCTCATGACCTCTTATCTGCACATGACCACGAAGTAACTCCCTTTTATAATGGCAATCACCACTGAGATGAGCAGCCCGAATCTGCACCCACAACAGTAGATAAAAGTGAAATATTATCATGAAAATGAAATCATAGTGAGTAAACCGCTACCACATCCGATACATACAACCTTTTCTTTTTCCATATAGAATATTTATTAAGGCTGCGTTTGAATTCGAGGAATTGAGGAAGGATTTAAAATTCATGGTACCAAATACATTGGTCGTTTTTTGGATTTATATGGATCTGAAATCCATCTCTTTCATCTCCTACTATTCTTTTATTATCCACTCTAATTCGGGCAGATCTGGTATGAGCTCAATCCAAACACAACCAAAGGTAGCACTTGAATTGGAGGATTTGAGAATGGATTTGAAATTCATACTTGCAAAACCATGGATTTGAAATCCATCACTCTCCTTTTAAACTAAGAATATTGGTGAATTCCAAATCCAACCCAATTGTGGTGAATTTGAAATAGGCTCCAATTCAAATTAAAATACAGAAATTTCAAAACCTTCAATCCCAACGCAGTCTAAAAAAAGAGTAAGTTTCAGCTGAGCTAACCTCAGTGCAGGCATGATGCGCGCAGTTAGACCAGTCTAAATTAGCAGCACGGCAGTCATCATATGCATGAATGAGCTCATGAATCACCACTTGTTTAACCTGATCTTGCAGATGCAAGTGATTGCTGCATACACTTATCTGATTGAACAAGAGCGAACACTAAGTCAATAAATAAACAAAGTGCAATAAATGCTGGGTCTATTATCCACACTTCTTTGGTTCAAAAACTAAAAGATAGGAGTATATATTTTTCAAAAATTCATAAACAAATTACATTTACCTGAAAACACACCATGCTGCAGAACAGGTTAATTACTAACAAGTACTTTGCAAATCAAAACGTCAATTGAATTTCAAAAACAAAGATGCAACACATTTATGCCAGGATTTCAAATTCGAACATTTAGCAAGTAGAGAGCAATGAATTATCACCAAATTACCCCTTCACCAGGAACATATCCACCAGCAATGGCTTCTTCGCAATTGACAGCTTTTATAAAATTGCTTCCGATGCCACATCCTGATTTCTCCAGGTGCCCCTTCAGAAATCTCACAGTTGGATCTACAGTACATCGTAATTATTATGGGACTAAAACCCTAAACCCTAGTGCTGAAACGTAAAATATAAATTGAAATTATCAATACCTCTGAGACTTTTCCGAATCATGTTCTGACATTCGTCTATCGTCATGCCGCCGCCGCCGCCGCGAGCGGCGGAGGAGCCACTAGCGGCAGAAGTTGGCTCCGCCTTAGAATCAGCCCCCATTAATATTTGGTAAGTGAGAGTTTTCAGAGTCAACTGATTCTCAGTGTATGACTTGCCTTCTCCAAATGCCAAATCAAAATCAATTCAGAGTTTGATTAATCACTGCCAATCCTATTCTCTGAATTGAAACTGGAAAAAGAAAAAATAAAATGTTCTGTTAAATAACGGGGCGGCTAAACCCGATCTTTTGTTTTAATTACACATCCTTAATCCGAATTCTTAATGGGTCAACCCGCTTCGGAAGCCCTTCTAAAGGAGTCCTTTTTTTTTTTTTTTTTTTCTGAAAGAGAAAGAGAAGGCGCCCAGAAGTAAGAATGGATTGAAAAGTTATCCTCAGATTAACGAGATTATTTTCATAACCTCATCATAGCGCCATCTCTTTCACAAATTTATTAGTGTATGGAAGAACAGATTGATTAATGGAGGCGTACCTGCAACTTCTCTTATCACACTGCTTCGTGTGCATAGGGTATAATATTTGATTGAGGGATATACATAAAAGGGGAAAATATTACTCCCGCACCAATCATAATGGTAAAATATCCATATTTTCGTCTCAATCATAATGGTAAAGTACCCATATTTTCGTCTCAATCATAATGGTAAAGTTACTTACACATTTTATTATTTTATCACTTTATTACATAAAATATTAATAAACAACACTTTTTACCCCCAATTACTCACCACTTTATCACTTTATCATATAAAATACTAATAAACAACTCTTCCTACACCACTTTAACATTTTATCACTATTCCACTAAATTCTTATGAACAGTGAAAATGTCATTATGATTGGGACGAAGGGAGTAGTATATTGTTATTTACCAAAATATTCAATTAAATCGGGTGCAGACCTTTTTTTGAAAACATTCAAGAGAAAGTCTAGGATACAAATTTGTATACATACAATTCCCGATTGGGATCAATTTCATTTTACCCAACCCATCCTTGACCCGCTTGACCGGGTCATCTTAGACCCGTGAATTAATTAATTTCCTAAATTTATTGATTTGTATCTATACAAATTTGTACAATATACATACTCAACATTCAAATAAGAGTGGGATAGAGTACAATTTATTTACACAAAAACGTACTGTTTGTATTCATGAAATAAGTTACATATTTTAATATAAATAAATTATATATTTTTTTAAAATACAATATGAAATGTTCGATACACTTGATGCATATAAAACCTAACATTTTACCTAGTGCCTATTATTTTAAGTTTCTATTGCTTAATAATTGCACATAATAATTACTCTCTCCGTCCCAAAGAAACGTGCTCCCCTAACCGGGCACACAAAATAAGAAAACTTATTTTATTAGTATTATTTAAATAAATTATAATAATATTGTGAGAGTGTAAGTTTTGAGTGTTTTTCCATTTTAAGAAATGTGACGTTTCTTTGGGACGTCCCAAAAAGAAAATCGTGCACGCTTTTATGGAACAAATGGAGTAATATTTTTATATAAAGACAAGTATCAGATTATGTAAAGAAAAATATTAATTGTATATTAAAAAAAATTAATATTATTCAGCTTACAAACATATTTTTTTTATGTATGAACTAATCCTTTTGTTCATACAAACTAATATTTCTCACTATATATTTCAATGAATTGAATCAAAATTACATAATATAATCAACATCACGAAGACTAAGAAGCCACACCTTTTGTATTAGATGTTCAATAATAGTACATTCATTTTCAGATCCACATACACTATATTCAATTGAACCTGGCAAAAATACATTATACAGGGGTGTCTTTCCTCATTTTGAAACAAATGGTTGTAACTATTGGCAAAATACTATCTTTGCATCACCTAAGATTATACATTTTCACTTTCCCTCCTCTAAAATGCCCACAAGACATTTTTCCATTAAGAACTCTTCATTAACCCAAGTATGGTACTTATCTGAATCAAGGATCAGGATTGCAAATTCCATCAACACATATATGAACACAAATCTATATAACAAAATCCAGAAACTACTAAAAACGCGTTTAATTTGTAAAAGGATGCTGAATAAAGAAGTGCAATCTTTCCCAACCGCCTTCATCAGCATGTCCACACCTAGCAGCAAATGCACGCGAACGTTTTAGTCAGATGAATACATCGGATACAAATAGAAGATATCCTCCAAATAGAAAAATAAATCATACGAACTCTCATATTTTGCTGCTAGGATTAATTAACTGTGAAATCAGAGAGTCACAAAACTTAGTAGCTACCTCCAGGATGAAACTTCATGTACTGTGATATATTATAAACACGGCCTTTAAGAACGGTCCACATCGAGCCTTCAGACTGATGTTGTTTAACTTCACTCAGGGGTATCAGTCTTCTATTTGACTTCCCTTTCAATCCTGAGACAAAAATAATATGAAGCAAAAAACAAGTCAGTGATGCACTATGGATGGTATACTAGCCGCCCCAATTGATATTAGTGGTGTTTCCCAGGATAGATTCTGAACGTAAAAAGCAGCTTGAAACACAGTCAGGCAACATTATAAGATTAATTGCAAAAATGAACCCAAACAAATTCCAGGATGAGAATAAAGGTGCTCCGAGACAAAATGAACCCAAAATCATGACATCAGATGATTTATGGCCGTGTGGCTCACAGAAAATAATTCAAGTTAGCAACATTACAATGTTACTTTAATTTTATAAGGCATTAGCCGATTAATTTTAATGTTCAACAAGGAGAGGAAAATGTAGGACAGATTATTAGGAAGAGATAGCAGCCATGTCAAACCACTCAACCAGAAACATTCTCCCGAACATTAGCATGTCATATAGGAAGCAAAATCCCAAAAAAATAAAACCTTACTTGCGTAGACTTAATCCAATAAAAATTGTATCCTCTAAAAGAAACATGACTGTGTTATTGCAAATTACATGTATCACCTAGGATCTCATTACAGGTTTTCACTAGCAATAAGAAAATTAAGGTTAACAACTTGTTAACCTTTTGATGAACATTGACTAAGTTGAGGTTCCTTATACATCAAACGAAAAAGAGGACATTGTATCTAATTCAAATTATGTACGCACTTTGTCTCCACAAGAAAAAAAAAAAAAAAATTGATCTTTAACAAATAAAGATGTAGCACGGTATATGCAGTTTTGTTTGTGACAGAGCCATTTAATTGCGAAGAAGGAACTCAAAGACTAAATGCTCACTGAATCATGACACAAAACTAGATGAATCATTATTTCGTCCTCCACGAAAAAAACTAGTACCTGCTAAATCAGGGTGTGTTCTTGTAAGCTTAAGCCAATCCATCGGACTTTACCCCTTCTCAAAAGGAACCTTCGCCCTGGGTGCAGACTTCCTCGCAGGAGCCTTCTTTTCCTGTGAATCGTTGCTTGAACTTCCAGCAACCACTTGTCCTGCTTGTTTGGGTCCCATCTCTTTCCGAGGTGATGCATCAACGACATTAAACGACAACGAACCAACTTTGACCTGCTTCAGAGAAGAGGTGCTAACTTCCCATATACTGCCTCCATTCTGATTTCTACTCCTATCTGAAGCATTCTGATTTCCATCGTTTGTATCTTTCCTATCAGCACGTTCCGTTTTTCCATCTTCTATGTGAACCCCTCTGATATCATCAGCAACTTTCTCAGCTTCTACTTCATCTGTAAGTGGCCCAACCTTATTACCAATAAACTAGTAAGTTCCCAGAAACAAGAAATAAAGGAGAAAAAAATTAAGGCAGCTCAAGATTGGATATGCACAATGCTTCAGCTCAAATTAATTGAAAACAAGATTCAGAAAAAGCCCCAATAAACAAATTAGGAACTTACTGGACAAAATGTGAAATCATCATCAGCATCCATTGAAGCCCAAATGCACCCAAATGCAGATTCCTCGTAAAAAATCTAGAAATTCATCGCAAAATTAACATATTGTCCCGAAATTATTATCATAAACATCAAGAAATTCACTCCATAGCAGGTAATTTTGCAATCGCAGATAATTCTAATTTCTACCACCAATAGAAGGAACGAAAAATTATGTAAACTGATTGTCATGGATATACTACAAATTAATTTTCAAGGCGATCAAGCTAACATTAGGAACTTATATAGACCCACCGTTTAGTTTTAATTTCCAGACTCTGAAACAAAATTTTAAAAAACAAAATTGTGGGACTAAAATAAAAATTTGTACAACAAGATGAAAATTTCCTCACTTATTACATAAATTCAGATAAAAATAAGAAACATATGGGAGCACGAATACACAATCGAACATACAAACAATATGCGTAAAGCATGGATGGAAATTGAGCTTACTTTCTTGATTCTTGCAGGAGGTAGAATTTCCTTGTCTCGGATTGAAGAGAATATTTTTGGCTTTTTGGTCTTTATTCAACGTTTGCGTTCTTGAGAAAATAATAGGGGAAATAAAATAACGAAAGATTTTTCGGTAACAATGGGCCCACTGAGCCTTTTTAGACTTCTTACTGGATTTTAAATTCCCTCAACGTTAGAAGGTCCGGTTATTCACACCCCCATTATTAATAAACTAGCCCGTTTAGTTTTTAACTTAAAATTAATATAATCATATGATTAGTTTACTAATAAATAATAATTTGTTTTTATTATTGTACTATTTTAAATAGAATAAATTATAAGATGACATTTTGTTCAAATATAATAAAAAATTTGTATTAAATATTAAATACTAGTTGCAAATTATTATTATTTTGGTTGATGATATTGGATTTATTTAATTAACTAGACACACTTGCATGAGACGGTTTTACGGTGAGCCGAGACATAAATTGAGCATTGACACATTAATATTTTGAGAGGAGTCGGTGTGATTTGTGATAGGTTGTATCCCGTCTTATGCATGAGACCGTCTCATATTAGTTTTTGTATTATATTTATTATATGATATTTTGGTAGGTAGGTTGGAATGTTTTGGGTTAATAAAACTTGATTGTAAATTTTAGCTTATGAGCACATTCCGTGTTTGTATTGTTTGACGTGTGGATTTATTGATCAAACCATAATTTGGTTCATAGGTTAAAATTAGGTTTAAATGCAAATAGACAACCCACCCAGCCGGCCAATGACAGCCGATTGGAAGCACGTGCAGTCCGTGAGAATCTCTCCTCCCCTGAATCCTGATCTGGATTATAATGTGTATATATATTTTTATAATTTATAATGAATATATTGTTTTCCGAATTTGTTAGTAATTTTGTCACACCATCGTAACATATGAGCTTAATTATTGAATTACGTTGGGCTGCTTTAGCACAAGGGAACGCTAACGTGATTCATTTATTAATTCATCTGACTTATCTAAAATTCAATTTGTCTATTTATTTAGGAATGGTCAACATTCAAGAAAGATCCCCCTTTATCTAATCTACAATGTTTTCGATATCAATTGTTAAGAATAATAATTATATAAAACTATAAATATCGATTAAAAAATGTCGATAAATGTCAACATGCGATAAAATTACGTTAAAATTTGTTCATTTTCTTTATTAAATTTATTACTAAAATGCTAAAATTTCATATTAAAATTTTCAATTTTGTAGTATTATTTTTAATTTTCCGATAACAATATTCGTTATTGATATATCTATCTGTATTTTCGTTATTCTAAAAAATATGATATTTTTATTTTTTAGTTGGCAGAAGCCGACGCCGCTAAACAACAAAAGTGACACTCCACTTTCTGGCCTGGGTGTCATCTTTCGTTTGCCCTCTCTGTCTCTCTCCCGTTTTTTTCTTTGCCATACAAATTTAGTATATAAAATTGATCCCACTTCACAAGCTTTTTCCCTTTCTTCTTCTTTCTCTCTGATCACAACTTTCGACTTCTTTTTAGTGTGAGCACAAGTCCCACATTGTTCAATTTTTCACAGTCTCTGTGTTGCTCTGTTTAGTTTAATTTATTATTATTGCTATTTTGACTCAGATCTTCAAGATTTCGTTTTGGGGCTGAGGAATTTCGATTAGAGAGAGGAACAACGATGGTTAAGGCAGAAACATTGGATCTGGCATCTGGGGTTGGTGGCAAAATTGAAAAGAATGACGTTCTTGACGCTGTTGACAAGTAACCCTTAATTTAATCCCACATCTATGCATGCGTGTGTGTTGTTTTTTTGCCATTAATGAGATTGGTTAAGATGAAAAGCATTGTTATTTAATTTAAAATCATTCCCTCATGATGGAGTCTCTCATTCTCACTTAGGTTGTGTATTTTATACGCCATTCCGTATTGACTGGATCTCTCTGTACGAATGTACCTATAAATCTTGATTCAATTTTGGAGAACCAAATTGTTTTCACTTAAATCTTGATGATTTCACTCCAGGACCAGTGATATCTCACTTAATTAGCTACTCGAATTTAATATTTCCCCCAATATTTTATAAAAAAAGTCACATCTTGATAGTTAACAAACAGTAATGTGGTCCAATTTGTCTTGAATTCATTAACCAACTCTGTTTTATGGTGTTCTCTACTTGAACTTTATTAATTTGGATTGATGAAAGCTAACCTTATATGTGCATTTGAGATCCCATATTTCCCATGTATTTTACTAAATACTGATTTAATAAATTGTTGATGAAGCCGATTGAGATTGGAAGCCTTTGTTTACCGTGTTCAACCAATGCTTCAGAACTATTCATTGAATTTTCTTCATTTATCATTCCTACGATTTCTTGCAGTCGAGTTTGTTCATATATGATAAAGAACTCGAGTATTTCTTATGTAAATTTGATTTTTTAATGCATCATATACTGCCTTATAAAGATTTAGTTGGTCTCCCTTAATTTATCACTTAATCACTTTTAGCAGTGTAGAGTCTATCTTATATTGGCCAAAATGTTGTGTTTAAGCCATGAATTCTAGCTGTAACGCTTGCTATGTCAAACTTCTGTTGTGATTTAAAAGAAAAAATGCATGACTTCAATTGTTTTGCATTCTTCCTATCAAACAGTAAAACATTAATATTCAAATTGTGACAATATAAGTGATGATATATTTTTATGAACTTCAACAAGTTTTTTTTTTTTCTTTTTCTTTTTAACCGACACTTTAACAAGTTTTTGATCTTCATAAAAGACGGCTATGCATAAAAAATATCTTGTTACAAATAGTAGCTAATGAACTGTTTCATTCATACATTCTGTCTGATCTACAACTGTGTTCTTTCTTTTATTCATTGCATTTACTTTTTTGCATTGGTATTCACCAGAGGTTGTCATGAAATATATATTATCATTGTCTGATATAAATTTGGTTTTCATTTGTATGTAAATCAGGTACGAGAAGTATCATGTTTGCTATGGAGGTGAACAGGAAGATAGAAAAGCTAACTACACCGACATGGTGAGATGCCTAAATTGACCTGCCAATTTCTACTTTTACAGGGCTTGATATATTTTGCTTCTCAATAAGTTTGTCATGCATGCTCTTGTTTTGAATCCAAAAAGTTAACACTAAAACTTGTTTGCTGTTTCATGAGTTTAAGTGTTCTTCGCTTGCGGTAAAAATTCAAACTTATTAGAGATTTTGAAAAAGTGGAAACAAAACACTCTTTATTGCCTTTTTTACTGATATCCACAGGTCTACTTATGAAGACAAAGAAAATTTATTTTTCTCCTCATGAAATGAACTTATTTATCAGGTTAATAAGTACTACGATCTTGTCACGAGTTTCTACGAGTACGGATGGGGAGAATCATTCCATTTCGCACCCAGGTGAACAATTTGCTTCTTCAAATATTATTTTTGCTCTATAATTTGTAGCTCGTGGATATTTATATGTTTCTATGTAATATGCTGCAGATGGAAAGGCGAGTCTCTCCAAGAGAGCATCAAGAGACATGAGCATTTCCTTGCCTTACAGCTTGGCTTGAAACCTATACAAAAGGTGTTATGGGTTTTCTTTAGATAATTTGGAATTGCATTTTTGTGCTTTGAATCCATATTGAGCTATCGTCCATGTCTGTAGGTCTTGGATGTGGGATGTGGAATTGGTGGACCTTTAAGAGAAATTGCTCGGTTCAGGTAATATAGTGTTCAGTTTTTTGGTTATTTTTTTTACTTTGTGTTCATTTTCATAAGCCTTTTTCGCCCATTGTATTGTGTTCTGATAAAACCAATTTAAGAGTTCATAAGATGAGTATTCTACTTTTCACATTTCTTTCTGCATGACACTTTTTTCAAGCCACATAATATGACATATACTTAATACTTGCAGACATATAGTGATACTGTGTTTTCTATAAGTGGATGGGTATCCAAAGTGGCCTAACTTGCAATTTTCCAATCATTATGACATAATAATTCCTACTTGAGTTTTGCTCTTCAAATATGATAAACTTCTCGATCTCATTATCTTGTTCACATCAAGACTTTTGTGCATTTCAATTAGGTATATTAGGCATCATTTCCTATGTATTCCAAATGTCCGAATGCTGTTTCAAAATCTTATTTTGTATATATGTCTGCAGTTCGACATCGGTCACAGGTCTCAATAACAATGAATACCAGATAACGAGGGGAAAGGTATGTATTGATTTCTTATGTCGTTAGACAACTATATAGAAACACATATATACCAGCTGTGGGATGTTTATTGGCAGAGTTTCAACATGCACTCTGAATCACCATAATTGAAGGATAATTATATCCATTTCCATAATATGATATCATCTTTCTCGTTCAAACACAATTCTGTTCTAACTTAAAATAAAATGATATTAGTGTCATTTCTATTATATTATTTCATAGTTTTGTATATTGTGGTTATCTCTGTTTATGTATCATCGGATGTTGCAGACACTCAATCGGGTTGCTGGAGTGGACCGAACTTGTGATTTCGTTAAAGTCAGTAAAGTTCACAACGACAAGACTCTATTTATTGCTAATATTGAATCATTTTGTATTTTTCCTAACATTTCTTACTAATATTACAGGCCGATTTCATGAAGATGCCATTTCCTGACAATAGTTACGATGCAGTATACGCAATTGAAGCCACCTGCCACGCCCCAGATGCAGTACGCAGATTCATACCCATTTATAATTCTTACATATTTTAACAATTTCTTGATAGTAAAACTTAAAAAAAAAACTCATCTTTCTTTATTTAGGATTCATTTTCTCTACTTTTCTCCAGGTTGGTTGCTACAAGGAGATATACAGAGTACTCAAACCTGGTCAGTGTTTTGCTGCTTATGAATGGTGCATGACCGACTCTTACGACCCTAATAATAAGGAACACCAGCAGATAAAGGTTATTACCATTCCCAGAAATGCTTCTTTATGTTTGGTTTAGTGTTGATGCTCGTGTTTGATGTAAATTTCTCACTGTACAGGCTGAAATCGAGCTAGGTAACGGCCTCCCTGATATAAGGTTGACAACGCAGTGCCTTGAGGCTCTCAAGCAAGCTGGTTTCGAGGTGGGTGCCAAATTCATGACCCATTTTCTTAGTCTGCTGGTTATGAGTTGGCTTTTTATGTTAAAACAGTTTCACCAATCACCATGCAACGTGTTTGTGAATTGGTTTTATGTTAAACAGTTTTACCATGCAACTTGTTTCCAACTATCACATTATAGTAAAACAACTAATAACTAGCAGACTAATACATTTTAATGAAACAAATAATACTGTTATACACAGTTGCACAGTAAAACTGTTTTACATAGACTTTGCCGCTGGATCTATATAGAATATCAATTATACATAAGATAATTGGATTTGTTTTCCTATTTTAGATCATATGGGAGAAAGATCTCGCAGTCGACTCCCCTGTCCCATGGTACTTGCCTATGGATCCAAGTCACTTCTCCCTCAGCAGTCTACGTCTGACAGGGCTCGGCCGCTTTTTCACCAGAAATATGGTGAGAAAACTACCCTCTGCATTATGCACAAACTCGTTATACTACATATATAATCTCTCTTCCATTTTTGCCCCCAGGTGGCTGCTCTTGAAAAAATTGGAATTGCTCCAAAGGGAAGCCAAAGGGTTCAAGCTTTCTTAGAGAAAGCTGCAGAAGGACTCCTTGCTGGTGGAAAGTAAGAATCTTTTCATCACATACTTGTCTCCTTCATTTGAATGCTCAATAGTCAACCTCATTTCATTTCTCCGTCTCATATTGTTCTTTACCCTCCCATTTATTGCCTGACACTTAAATCGTGTAATTTTCAGGAAAGAGATTTTCACATCGATGTATTTCTTCTTGGCCCGGAAACCCCATACGGAGACTCAGTAAACGTGATCAACGGTTGATTGTCAAAGCTAAGTGGGGCTTGGTTTGTTAGGTGCTTTTTATGACAACAATTAGGTGCTTTTTGAATTTGCTTGTCTTCTGTTTGTCACGAGACTTGCCTTTGCTCGTTTCCTGTAACTTAGTATCGTGTTTTGACAGTGTTTTTTCTAAACTAATGCAATCTCTCACTTTCGTGCGGTAACTTGTACACTATTGTGTTGCTCGTATGTCTGCACAGTTTAGTAGCCTTTTGGTTCAAAATTCATGGTAAGGCAATGATCTATTGTGTTGCTAGTATGTCTGCACAACTTAGTGGCTTGTTTGGTTCCAAATTCTTTAATGAGAATGATAATGGGTGTAGATAATGAGAATAAAAGATATTGAGATTCATAATATATTAATCATTTCTTCTCAATCTGATAATAGTAAAATTGTCTTGATTATTATGATTTGGAATCGAGTCTTGTACTAGCTTAGTATATTGCATTGTATTTTATTACTCAGCTCAAGATATGAATGCACAAACCTGTGGAAGTTGACAATAATATTAATCCGACCTCATCACCAAATATGCCCACAAAAATTATTATTTCACTCCCCATTAAAAAACCAATACTTAACCTTCAGTCTTCCATGCAAGAAAAAGGGTTGGATAAAATATTAGGCATAATGCATTAAAAAAATTATAAACTATCAATTTTTATTTCAAAAGACTTCGAAGTATTTTTTATTTTAAAAAGCCCTATAAATTATCAATTTCTATTTCAAAAGACTTCGAATTATTTTTTATTTAAAAAAACTCTTAAATTATACAATTTTTATTTTATAAGGTTCGCGCTAACAATAATCAAGAACTTTGTTAAAGCAATTTAATATTTTCTATTAATATGTGACATCATTCTAGTTTCAATGTAATTATTAAACTTCCAACATAAAAATATACGTCTCTCACATGCAGTCAAAAAAGCCTTATGAAGCAAAACTTATATAATTTAATGTTTTCTAAAATAAAAAAAATAGTTTAAGAGTTTTATAAAATAAATATATAATTTAACTTTTTTTTAATTGGAAAAGAGTCTTTTAAAATAAAAATTAATACTAGTTGAGAATGTTTTGACGTGTTATGCTAAAAAATTGTGACAAAAGCTCAATAATTGAATTATAAAAAAGCAACACGAATTCAATTCCCTTGAAAGAAAATTGAATTACAGGCATTCTACAAATTTCCTTCTCTTCAAAATACACAGATTAAAGAATTCGATTATGAGACAACAGTATATAGAATGAAGTCAGTTGTATCAATTCGAGTACCACCGTTGGAAGACAAGAAGTCCGGCACAACCTCACCGTTGTCGGCGGCGGAGGAGGCGACGACGGCGGTGTGGTGGCCATCCTGACCGGGGGCAGCAGCAGGAGGATGGTAATACATTCGGGCAGTTTGCGGGCAGTGAGAGTGAAATCTCGAAACTATCCTCACACCTGCGTCCAAAAGCTCTGTATACTTCCCCATCCCTTCTTTCAAACCTGCAATTTTTTTAATTTTGAAGGAGAAAAAGAGAAGGGAGGAGGAAGAAAGAAAGATGAGAAATTCTCTAACTAAGATTTCTGAAACAATCTTCTATTTTTTTTTTTTTTTTTTTTTTGTTGCAATGCATGAAATTTTGAGCCCATTAAAATAGAGGAGATTGTGAGAAATTTATGGCTGGAATTGCGGGGCGGATCTGTTTGCTTGTGGTCTTTTTTTCTATGTTGTGTTTCCTATTATGAGAAGTATAATCCATTTGGATTTAATTAAATTGCCCCTTATATTGATAAGGAGTAGATTAAATTATCTTTATATAATGATTGGAACTTTGCTTTAAATTAAGAGGAACTCCTGCTTCGTGCGCGGGAACATTGACGCTTTAACATTGTGTGTTGATTGTGTTAAGTTGTACTTCGTCTCATACATGAAATCGTTTTATATGAGTTTATATCTTAAATTAAACAATGTTTTATGAGTATTTTTAAAACCAATGTGGATTTAATGTCTTTTTACTTTAATGACAGCTTGCTATGACTAGAGAATGATAATGATAATGAGTATCATTGAAAGTCAATTATTAAGGGTTATTGATTGCATTGTTATTGTTTGGTTAGAATATGAACAATGTGTATCATGTGAAGTGAGTTGAGTAGGTGGGGGCAATTGATTGCTTACTTCAGTTCCTATTATTTGTGTTTCAAATCTACTAAGCTATATTAATAGGAGTGATTTCCTTTTACACACTTTTATTATCCCCAACCAAGTGGACCATACGTGTTGTGCCTTAAATCCTATTATTTCTTTAGGGTATGTTTGTTTCGGGACTCACCCGGATAGACTTAGGATTTTGAAAACCACCTCTCATTATAGTTTCAGATTTAAAATTAGACTTCAAAATCATCTCCTATAAAGTACATCTACACCCCTATTTTTCACAAAATTCAATACAATCACATCACTATTTTTCCCACTATAAACTCAATATAATAATACTATATCAATTATTATTAAACATTGATTTGACATAAAGTAAAATTTCACCCTATCAAAATCTCAAAACAAATACATATTTTTTACTATTCACCAAGACTTTCAAATCCATAGGATTTCGAAATCGTGACTTCCCCGCACGCCTAAATCCCAAAACAAACATACCCTTGAGCTATTTGAAATCCACTATGGATTCAATGTCTTTTCACTTAAATATTTAAAGTGTGTACTATAAAATCCAGACGTAATACAGTTTATTAGGTAGGTACGTCAACAATTTGATGCGTGTAATTCTTTTATATATATATATTTTATATAGCAGATACGCGGTTTTTCTGGTTGTTGGACTCTTAAAAGTTAAAACACACGGTTCTCAACAAGTTCCCATTTTAAAATATTTTCATATTATTCATTTGATGTGTAATTTATGGTATTAAATTTATTTATGCTTTCAAAATGCATTTTTTAATTATAAATAATTTTTAAAATAATGCATTTTCCATAATATAATATGATATTTTAATCAACAAACAATATAATAAATTTAAAAAAACACTATTATCGTTGAACTAATTTAATCAAACTAAATAAGCATTTAACATATTTAATGTAAAATACAAATGCAATTTTTCAATACGCCGAGGTTTAACTTCAATTACGTATATACACTATGATATATCCAAGTTCGTTTCTTATATATAAATTACTTCCTCCGTCTCGTATTTGTTTACCCTTTTACTTTTAATATAAATTTTAATGTGAAAATTATTTATTAATTTTAATATTTAAATGTATAAAATGACTTTTGATTGAGAGTATTATAGTTATTTTTATTTTATTATTAAAATATATAATTTTTTATGAGTAAAAATAATGACATTAGATGTTTTTTTTTATGAAAAGAGATAAACAAACATGAAATGGAGAGATAATTACATTTTTTAATTTGTAAAATACTATTTATGTAAACAGGCTCCATGTGGCCTAAAAAATATGTGGCCCAAAAAGACCTGTTCAAATAAAAAAAATTGATTGTTCAAATTGATGCTGGACCATTTGACTATAAAGGGCCATGATAGCGACCGGCCCGTTATCCTTCCACTGTCAAGAGCGGGTGGTTGTCGCTGCACTGTGGAGCCAGCCTGGCGCGGTTCCCACCGCACTATGAACCACGAGGCCCAAGCTTTCGCTAGGACCCCATGGCACATCTCCCGACTTGGAACGGGCGGCCCGGCATTTTAGCTGCCAGAAGCCCAATCATTTGGGCCAGCCCAACGTCCAATCAACTTAATGCCCACACTTGTGTTACAAACTTGAGTTACCAAGCTCGGCGACACATAAAGGCCATGACATTGCTCATAAAGAATGTGAGCAACTTGTTTTCTTTCGATGTGGGATATATTTGCGCATAAAAATTGCTTACTTCTTCCATTGAGTAATTATTCAAATAAATAAAACAGTAACAGTAATTGAAATGTGATCAATTTATTATGGAACAAAAGAAACACACCAAATATCACAAGCTTTCATAACAATTACATTAGTAATGCAGGGCCACAACATTGAGCTCAACACTAGCTTTCCCAGTAGTAAAATTGAGATAATACGATCTCGCGGTGACCACCCCACGCGCCAGCCGGAACGCGCCGCTGCCGCCGACCACCGCCGCCTCACACGACGGGCTCAAAATCGGGCAGCTGCCGATTACCGCCAGCGTGCTGCCGTTGTACTCCTTATCCGTGAAAACAAAGGTGTAGGGATCGAAGGACGAGATTTCCTCCAGCGACGCCGCCGCCGAGATCCCCTGCGCGTAGCCTACACGCGCCGACGACTCCTCCGGCCCCGCCGTCAGGGGATCGTCCCTCGTATCGAGAAGACCGAAAAACGTCGGCGACGCGGCGGTGGTGGGGGCACTGGCGATGGTCACGGCGGTGGCGCCGTGGAGGTGGTGGCAGAAGAAGTGGAGTTTGGTCAGTTTTTGTTGGGCCGGGTTTAGATTTTCGGCCCATTTTTGAACTGCTTTTGGGCTTTGAAGTGATGTGGGATTGCAGTTGCAGCCTCCAATGGCTATTATCATTGTCAAAATTAGTGCAATTTTCTTCTGCATTTTTTGTTCTTTTAGTAAGGTTATAATTTGGGATTGCACATATCGATTACATGGGTATATATACATGATTTTTTTGGTTAATTGAAATTAAAATCATCAATTTAAAATGTTATTTGTAAATTAAATAGACATATTCTTTTGACACCTTGATAGGACAGAGTTTTCTTATAAAAAATAATCTATTCAAAACATTCTCCAATTAAAACAAAGCCATAATCTTGACACTATTGTTTGGGACCGCATGGCCTAGAAGATAAATTTAATTATTAACCCAAGTTAATCATTGTTCCAGATTAATAAATTAGAATAGATATGGTAATTAATTAATTTGCTTTATGGTCTTTTTATTATCTAATCTATTTAGTTTAGTTTGTCACTGTTTACCCACTGGATATTTTCCAGATCATAAAGTTCACGGGAATTTTGTTTTTCTAGTGTATGATAATCATAATTAAAACCATCCCCTTTATGTTAATTCCGGACAAGAAACACACATACACTAGTGATAATTGATAACTATAGGTCTAGCTATATATATATATATATATATATATATTTTATCGGACAAAGTTAGTTGTTAGATGTTAATAGTTAGTACACCAAACATCCAACCACTTCACAAATTCACCAAGTTTCTAGTGTATGATAATCATAATTAAAACCATCCCCTTTATGTTAATTCCGGACAAGAAACACACATACACTAGTGATAATTGATAACTATAGGTCTAGCTATATATATATATATATATATATATATATTTTATCCCATTAGTTAGTTGTTAATGTTAATAGTTAATCAAACATCCAACCACTTCACAAATTCACCAAGCCACCTTTATAACTCCCATTGCTTTAAAAGAGAATCGAACCCGAGCCTCCCACTAATTGAGGAGTTTGAATGAACTGCAAAAAATGCCACCCTGTTATAGGTCTAGCTATATATATATGAAAAGATGTCACATTATTTTATAACATTCATTTTGCTAACAGTGATATCAAAAAATTACTTTATTAACATTTATGCGCATATGATTGAAACGGACTACGTGTAAAGCCCGAAAGACAAATTTATGTGGGCCATATATATATGCTTTCAAGTTTCAAGAATGGCAAAATGTGAATAAGGTCGAAGAGTAGTATATATATAACTTATATAACCACATCTATATGTACTATTATATCCCTTAAGTAATGTGATACTTTTGCCTTATTTTGTGGCTGTATCCCTTAGCATATCACTCGTATCATGTACGGTTTGGGGTTATTGCTAATAGTATAGGTTAATGATTGGTCACTTTAATAATTCACCATTTTCTTAATTCACAAATATTTGTCCATCTTTAAGATGGACATGCACGTTCCCGCCTAACGAATAATTCGTATTCCTCCATGCATTATCGTTCCTAAATGGAATTGGCTAACCAGATCGAATTTTTGTCCGAATGAAAATGAGATCATATTCCATTTTGTATTTTCATAATATAAGTGAATGACAAGTGAAATAATAAAAAATATTCTACCATCGTGTTCTAAATTTATGTGTTATAAAACCAGTAGAATGACACATCAACGAAATACGAAAAATGAAACAGGGGAATCAAACAACACTTTGTCACCTTATAGCCCAAAACAAGTTTCATCATATGCATGCATATACGACATTTACATGACTAAGTTGTCTCTCATGTGCGTATTTGCAACGTCCAATCATGAAATATATACAAGAATATTTTCTCTAAAGTGTACCTCATTTATTATTGAAATTAAAATAAGTTTTCGATAAAACTTATTCGTAATATAAAATTTATATCATTACACTTGCAAATTAATATCATTATATTAAATGCTCAATTGATATTAATTTATAAAAATAGTAGTATTAATTTATAAGTATAATATATAATATCAATTTTTCATACTATAAACCAGTTTCATTATTGAAACTAAACGTGCATAACTATCTATGTATAGCGATCCCGTGGTGCCACCCAAATCAAATTCTAAACACAAAAAATGGAAAATCTTTTCATAGCAATCACACTAATCCTTTCCTCAATAATAATATTACCAATTATTTCCACGACTAATGCGATGGGTGAATCCCCTAAAGAAGTTGATAATTGGTTCACAAAGCTGAAGCAATCAAAACAAAGGCTCACAAAACTCCACTTCTACTACCACAATTCAAGAAACCCCGAAAAGAACCTCTCCGCCGTACAAGTGGCCACCTCGCCGCCGGTTTTCTCCGACAACCCGCCCTTCTTCGGGGTCCTGACGATCACGGACAACCCGTTGACCGTGGGGCCCGATGTTTCGTCGAAGCTCGTGGGGTACGGTCAAGGCTTCTACGCCACGTCATCTCTTGAGGAAGTTAGCATGCTCATCGTCAATTTAACGGCAGCACCCTCGCCGTTTTGGGCCGGAACTTCGGAGACACCTATTGCCGGCTCGCCACCGGGTTTTCCGGCTCGCCAGGGGGTGCTTTTGCAAACCCACTTCTTTAATTTTACTATGTCGCTTGCTATTATTGAGATGAATCTAGTGGTTTTGCACTATTAATTACTTCATGTGCGTTTGCTTTGTTATGTGTATGCAACTATGCATCAAATAATTGCATGATTAGGCATTCTTGTGGTTTGTGATTATGTTTAATTTGAGATATTGTTGATTGTGTATATTGGATTTCAATTTGAGTAACATTTGTGTACGTACACTAGTTTCATCGTTCATCGTTCGCACAACTTATGATATTGTTTCATAAAATTAATTAATAATTATTTAACAAAAATATGTAATATTATTGTTCAATGAAATCAACTAATACTATAAAAATATACATTAATTGTATGACGCAATTGATGTATATAAGAATTTTTAACACGGTACTGAGAGGTACAAGAATTTGAATTATAGGCACATACATGACTGTCATGAAATGAATTATAAAATTACTTAGAAATTCCATGAAGTTAAAACAATAACTTTTTTTTTTTTTAAAAAATTTAAATTTGAAACTGATGAAGAAAATCTGAAGATTTAATAAAAAAAAAAAATACAACAAATATAATATTTAGAAATGGTCAAATAGAGTACAATCGGAATTACTTTTTATAAATAAACAAATGAGTTGGTATCTTTGTGAAACTTGTTCACCATGAAATTGATTTTTTTTTTTTTTTTTTACATACACTTGATAATATAAGTCACACACCTTTAAGAATATAAGTCACACACTTCGCTTATCACTACTGACACTCTTTGCTATAATATAAATCACACCCTTCACTCTTATGAGTAATACTCTTTATAATAAAAAGTCACATATTTTACAGTAAAAAGTCACACATTTTAGTAATATAAGTCACACTCCTTAACCAGTTACACCGTAAAACTTGTTCACACTATACTTTACCTAAACAGATATGCTAATTAAGTCCTATAATAGACGTTCATGATTCTGTCCTTTCATTTGATATCTGGCCCAAAGTTTTCCCTAATTATTGAAAACTCATAAAATATTTTTTAAGAGTAGGTCTCACATGCATCCAAGTACACCGTACATTTATGGTGTATTTTAAAAATATAAAACTTGTTATATTATAAAGTATGACTTGTTTACACTGAAACATATAATTATTAATATGAGAAAATAGTTGTATGATTCAATATAAATAGGTCACAATACACCTTGTTATAACTAGTTTATAGAAAATGACAACCCATTAAACAACTAGTTCATAAAAAATGACAATTCATTTAACATCTCAATGTATAACATTCAACACACATTGGTAAAACTAGTCCATAGAAAATCACAGCCCATTTAAATTCACTATATATAACATGCCACACACATTGTTAGTTTATAAAACATGACAGCCGTTTAACATCAGCTTTAAAAAAAAAAACACTTCTATACTCTTGATTTTTGTTTCAAAACAGCCCCTTAGTCACTAAAAACTAAAGTCGGTCTATTTTTGAACCAATCAATTAATGATTTTATATAATAACATTTCAGTTCCAAATTAATTCAATGGGCCTTAATTTAATGATCCTTTAGGCCCACTTAATAAATGTCCAACATCTTTAACATATAAAAAAACATAATTTCCAATTTCTGGTTATGCGTTTCTCTCTTGGTATCACCGAAGTGTTGGAGATAGGAGGAACAATCGATACGCTTTGGGGTCGAACTCGGTACTTTCTATATCTGAAACTGTTTTTCGATCATTTTATGTTGCTTAGTAATCAGAAATGGATGAATCCTTGCATTCTGAAGAATTTGGTAATCTTGTTGATCCCAAAAAGATTCTTGCAATTTGTAATACTTATTGTCAATAAATTGCCGTTTCTAATGTGACTAAAGTGTATTCTTTGCTTCCACAGTGCTTTGCCTGCGAGTTGTGAATCCAGATGGGGAATTTTAGTCAAAGTTGCAATTTCTCTTATTTTGTTTATCTACTGATATGTGTATTCCCCCCTCCCCTATTTTGTTAAATGAGCATTTGTGAGCATTTTAAAGCTTATATGTAACCATCTTTCATCCATTTACTAATTACAGTTCATGATGCTTACTTTTAGTCCAATGTTGCATTAAGATGTTGGTTTACTGATGCTTTTATTAATGGGGCTATATGTGTTTCAATTATGTAGGGGTGTAGCTAATGCTCATTTTGGGTGATATGTTGAGCATTTTTCAAGCTTATTTCCTATTGGGACCTTCTCCTTCTGTTTGTGTATAAATTTTTTGTTTGCTTTTGCTAAATTAAGATCGTCCAAACGCGTCTTGTGATAAATGTAGAGTTTTGCTTGGCAAGTTGGCATGACTTCGTTATAAGATGGGCTTTGCTTGGAATGGCATCCTTGCCAAACATAGTGTTTTTCTTTTTTATTATTTGTTTCATTTTGGTTAGTCTGGAAATAGTTCAGAGGTGTGTGAAATGGCAATGTTAATTCCATCTCTATATAAATGCAGGGAATATATAAGAAGGGTGTTGTTTGTAAGTAGAAGCAGGGTTTTTTCTGAAAGAATCTTGAGTAACCACCATGCTTAAAGTCCCGGATCATCAAGTTGCAGGGCACCAAGCTGGTGGTGGGCGACTCGGCCTCTTATCGATGATTCGGGCCGTTTTTACAAGCCTCTACAGGGCGATGAACGTGGATCCAACGAGGTTTCCTTTTACACATCATTCTCTTCAAACAAGAAAGTTCCTCAACACATTACTAAATACTTCCCCAAGTTTTACGGTACTCAGCTTGTGGAAGCATCAGATGGATCAGGCATGCAACCCCATCTTGTTCTACAAGATCTTACTTTTGATCGAGTCAATCCATCAGTAATGGACATTAAAATTGGTTCAAGAACATGGGGTCCATTAATCCCCCGAGGACTACGTCCAAAAGTGCTTAAAGAAGGATAGAGGAAGTTCAAGCCTTTCATTAGGATTTGGGCTATCTGGTATGCAAATCTTTGAAAGCATAGAACTGGGATTCTGGAAGCCTGAGAAGAAGTACATGCAGTCTCTTCCAGCCAATGAAATTAGCTTACTTCTGAAAAAGTTCGTTTATTCTAAAGTCTTGGATACGACCACCCCAGATTGTGCATTTGCTTCGATTGTTTATGGTGGCTCCACGGGTATATTGTCTGAATTACTAGAGTTGAAGGCATGGTTCGAGGATCAAACTATTTATCATTTCTATTCTTGCTCGATTCTTATGATGTTTGAAAAGGATCTTGCACTGAATGGAAAGAGCCCGCGAGCAGAGATCAAGCTGGTAGATTTTGCCCATGTTTTTGAAGGCAAGGGTATCATCGACCATAACTTCTTAGGTGGCCTTTGCTCATTGATAAAGTTTGTATCCGAGATCCTTACCGCCCCTGAACACTCTGCTACTGATGGTTTGCTGGATGATGCTCAGAGAAACCACATCTACTAAGAATATGTTTCGGTAAGAATTTACTGAATTAACCCCTACTTGCTAAATGACACTTTTTCCTCTCATAATCTTGGCACTGTAGTTTGTTTGATTTTTAATCATTTATGGTTAAGGCACATTTAAAGAGCACAAGCCCTCAAAGGTTTGCTTGTAACTTGGTTTATTTTTCTTGGATTAGAAACAATGTTTGTAACTTAATCTGTGCAGAGAGTTGGAATCACATGCAAGATTTATTTGATTTAATATTCAAATTTTGTAGGGAGTCTTGTGTTAGATGGTCTCGTACATGAGGAAATGCTTAACTTGCGTCATATATAGTATAGTATAGTATAGTATAGTATAGTATAGTATAGTAAGATCTGTATCATGTATGACTGTAGGGGTGGACGGTATGACATACCGAAAATTTTCTATCGCCATACCGTTACTGTACCGAAATTTTCGATACCGAAAAATGTCATATACCTTTTTTGTACCGAAAATTCGATATACCGAAATTTCAACATACCAAAATTTTCGGTATGTCAATATTACATACCAATACCGTATCGATATTTCGGTATATATCGAAATATCGAAAAATTTTCAGATATACGAAATATTTTCGTATATCATCATCGTATTTTCGATATTTCCACGGCCCCTATGTATGAAACTATCTCATACAAATTTTTGTCAACAATTTTGTTTTGCGTGGTGGATCATCTGTATCTGCTGACTGCTGGCGCAGCTTCTTGGGCTTTTTTTGTTGGTAAACTGCAATTATGTCAACAAATTAAAAGGAGAGAACATACTTATTCTTCATCCTCATATATATGAAATTAAGTTAATTAATTAATTAATTAAATGATGCACAAAATCATCCTTGTTTGATAAAAGTATGCATAAAACCCCCATATGTTATGTTTCATTAAATGTATAAAATTCCCGTGTTTGATAAAGGTAGGCAAGAAACTCTCACCGTTTATTTCTTGACACTTTTGATGTGTACAAATTTTTGAGTCTATGTGTTTTCGTCTGATTGCTGTGTGGATATTTTTTTGTTTATACAAAAGACAATTGTGTAAGCTTACACTTTAATTTTATGGCATTGGTGTGTTTTTAAACGAAATTATTGTGGGGATTTTGTGTATAATTTTACCAAACATAGGGAGATTTTATACAATTAATGAAACATAAATTTTATGCAAAGTTCATCAACCACAGGTATTGACAGGTAGAAAATTGAAAAGAAGAAAACACTTCCGGTAATCTAAAATTGAAACAAGTGATATATTGTAACACGGCTCATAATGAAATGGTGGGTGTATGATGAGTCCATCATTTGGTTTTAATTTTTATAATTATCGTCCATTCCAATTTTATATTTTATTTTAGACACTGTATTGTGATCCCATTATATTTTAGAATAATTAATAATATTAATAAACTACGATAGTAACATTACAACTGAAAGGGATGATCAAAACAGCTATTTTGAAGCTACTTGATTGCAGCATATTCTTTTCGACCACATGCATTCAGAATGTTACAATACAATGTGCTCTCATTTATAAACTTTTGTACCCATGGTTTGAATATTGAGGGAGTCTTAGAGTGCATCCACATACACCGTGTACTCATATTGAATTTTAGAATCATGTAACCAAGTTACATTGAATTGTGCAACTATTTTTTTCATATTAATGTTTGCACGGTTCGGTGTAAACAAGTGCATCTTTCAATATAATAAGTTGAATTAATATTTTAAAATACACTATGAGTGCATTGTGCACCTGGATGCATACAAGACTTATCCTTGAATATTTAATCGATGCCAATTAGCTAGATAAGCACTTATTTGAGAAAGGGATCTAATTTAGTTTGAAATGGAACAAACCTTCCCCATTCTGCAGTTGATTTTGCAGAAACTTTGCTTTGAAAATTCCTTTGATTCTAGAGTGTAATTAGAAAACATTTAACAATTTCCAAAACAAAATCATTGTTGCTAGAAAATTTCAAATTCCAAGAGAAAAGAAAACGATATATATTTCGGAAAATTGCCTTATTCCTATGAATTATGAAGCATGAAGCTTCTAGTGGAAAGACAGATTTGAACCGTGCTTGGAAATTGACGGGAGAATATTGAAACAATATATTATTAAATTAAATAAATCAAATATATGCCGTCTCTGTGAATTAATATGAAGTATTTTAGGAAAGTTTAGTATGAAGTATTTTAGGAAAGTTTAATGTAAAATAATGAGTTTTTCATTGTTAACGAGTGATATTGATCATATCCATATTGAGATTATTATGAGTCATGACAGGGAGAGAAGATTTATTCAATTATTGGCCCTTGTCACCTCATCTCCAATTATTAGGGGTAAAATGTGATTATTATTTTATTATTATTATTTGAAGTAACTTCTTTTTCAAAAGTAACGTAAAATTTATACATTTGATCCACAATTAATATTGTTGAATAAAAATAATAAATATATTTAATAAAATAATTAATACTAATTATTAATATAATTTATTAAAATAATTAATATCATTTAAAATTATGCACATAAGTATTTATCAACAATAATATATATAATACATTTTTATCAAATGCTTAATATATTGTCTTTCATATACGATCAAAGCAGTGGTACAATAATATTCTAAATCCCTTTTAAGCACCGCCCAAACAGGATAGCATATAAAATTTCCACAAAAGCTAGCATTTGTATACTAAAAGTTAGGTTAAAAGTTCGTATAAGACGGGATACACAGTAACACAAATCAACACTCTTCACTTTTAAAGTGTTAAAATATCATATGTTCAATTTGTATACCGTATTAGTGTAAAACTATCTCACGCAAGTGTAACTAAAAAATGTTAATATTGATTAACATTCAAACTAATGTTTTTCTTTATATAAACTAGCATTTTTTATTCCAAATTCTGGATCCTTTAATCAATAAAAATAAATCAAAATTAACTGAAGAACATAATCTTTTGTCTAAATTAATAAAAGGTGTCGAACCTAATTCATGCAACACGAGGACTATTGGACGACATATATACCCCACTATATATATACACACACATAATAATAATTAATTTAGGATAATGACCTAATGTTAAGCTAAGATTTTGGCTTAGATCATCCAAATCCTTATTAAGATGCTCTGTCATATAGTTTAAAGCAGTCCGATTTCCCTATTTCACATTTAGTATTTTATTGATGTTCCATTCTACTGGATCTTTATTAGATGAATGATTAAAATATGATGATTCGTTGGGTATTTTTATTATTTTACTTATCATTCATTCATGTTATAAAATATAAAATGGAATATCAATTATAAAACAGGTGATCTCATTCCATTTTAAAATCAGTTAATATTTTTTAATTTTAAAGGTCGATCATATAGCAACAAGACTAGTTACAAGTTAGTTATTATCAACGGAATAAACAATTCATGAGCCACATTTACGTCGTATTCATGTCTTTTTCTTCAAGCTAGGAATTATTAATCTGTTTTCCTGTACTATTTTTATGTATAAAATATTTTTTTTTAAATCTTAATTACGATTGAAGATATAGAAGACTTGAACTTAATTGTTAAGCCACTGCATGAACGTTTGCTTGGCCGATTTTTTTATTTTTATATGATAATTATAATTTTTGGTACGTTATCATGTTAATACTTAGTGATATACATACAATAATAATAATAATAAATGAGCAATTACTTCTTAATTGGCCGTTTCAATAGGGTTCGAAAAAAAATATATAATAGCCGTTTCAATACATTACCAAAGTATATTGTGAATAAATTTCACATAAATAAATTATATAATTAAATGGTTACTTTAATTTATATTATAAACGAAATATCACGAATTTAAATTGGTCCACTTTGACTGCAACTAATTTGGCTACTCTGCTTGTGGTCCACTATGGCACTATGTCCTTATAGTAATTATTTTATTTATATATATGTGTGTAATAAATACTAGTTTTGTATAACAACATAATCAATTAATTAAAAATATATTACATTAATATTTTATGTAATAAACCTAAAATAATAATAAGTCTGAAGAGTCATGTTAACTGATTCAAACTATTAAGACTGATCACGGTTGTCGTTGAAGAATACCAGTCAAATACCTTTATGCACCACCAATATGGTGCACTTTTAAAATAGTATTAATTTTACTAAAAATATTAATTGATTTTTATTAAATACATCTCATTTATTTACAATTATATACGCACTTCCTCCTAAAAACACAAAATTAAAATTTCGACAAAAATTTATATGAGACGATCTCATGCATGAAATTTGCAGACACTAATACTTAGTATTTATAAAAATATTAGTATAATAAATAAATAATAGGTCTCCGGTAAAATTTGTTTATAGTATAAAATTTATACAATTACACGTTTAAATTAATATCATAACATTATTTTTATAAATTGATATTATAATATTAAACTTTACTTATAGTAGTTTATAAGAGTATTGGTATCTTTGATTATTTCTTCCTTATAATTGGGTTCTCGAACCCGTACCATATTTTTTAATAAATTTGTTTTTTACCTTAAGAAAAAGAGAGTAATAGTGTAAATTTATAACTATAATAATATTAATTTCATAATATGAATAAATTTGAGTGTGTGATAAATAAATATTATAGTATTAATATGAATTAAGTTTAAGTTTAATGTGACATACAAGTTTCATGGGAGTATTTGTGATTATATAATGACAAAAACTTGCATAGACTTGGTTTATGCTATGAACTTGGGTCAAATTGACCCGACTCATACACTATAAAAGGGTCACATATATATTATTTGAGTTCATTTTTTATTTCGCGCCTCTCTCCATTCTCCTCTTACCGTCAGCCGCTAAAAACTACCCTCCGTAAAATCTTCGAATCGAAGTTTCAAGTGACTAGACTTCCTTCACAACGCAAACACGCCCAAGCGAAAAGTAAATGCCTCCGCGACTCATCTCCGTAGGGTTTGTCATTTTATTGTTTTTTTTTTAATTTGTTGGAATTTGCGTTTCTATTTCTTGCAATTTCATTGGTATGAAAAAAACTATCACCAATGCACATAAAAATTATAACTGTTACTCAAAAAAACTATCACTCTCGTTGTATGATAAATTAAGTATCATTGTTATGCACATACCCTATCACTTATGTATAAAAACTTTCATTGTAACACTATTAAATTATCACTGATATGGGAAAAAAACAATCATCAATACACATAAAAACTACTCCCACCGTCCCAGAAGACTTAGCACACTTTTTTTTTTGATTTGTCCCATAAGACTTTGCACACCAAAAAATGGACACACTCTTCTCCACTTATAACCTTACAACACACACTTATTACCCCTCATACACACTAACTACCCCCCATAAAGCAACTTTCCTTAATCTGTGCGCCGAAAAGTTGGATCAGAGTCTTTCGGGATGGAGGGAGTATCACTTTTACTTGGAAAAAAACTATCATTGTTACTTAGAAGAACTATCACTGTTACTCATGAAGATTATAACTGCACTGTAAGAGAAATTAAATTTCATTGTTATACACAAAAATTATCACCGTTATGAAGATAAAATATTACTATTACGCAAAAAAATTATCATTGTCACTAGTGAAGACACAATTTCTATTGAAAAAGCCAAAATCGAAGCATCAACAACAGCAGCAAGATTAATAGTATGCAACATGAGAGTTAGAATGAAACGAGAATTATAACTTAGCATAAATATGAACGAAAATTGAAGCGAATGAATTAGGGGCGAAAATTTAGGTCAATTCATTCCTCAAAATGAGTTATATTGAATTAAGATTCATAATTATAGTGAAAACTTGTTCATAGTAGTTTTTTAGGGTTTGTTTGTTTATGGTTTTGAAAGTGACTTTCAGAATTTCAAATCCCAAATCCCCGTTTGTTTATCAGGATTTCGGTATATAATTTTAAATCCTCCAAAATTATACTCTATAATACCTATAATACACCTAATTTAACCTTTTTTCAACACAATTTTCAATACACTATCAACCATTTATGACACACTTTTCAATTATTATTATGTATCCAACTTAATACTCTCTCTCCTCCTTTTTAAATTTTTACAATTATCCAATCATTTCTACATTACTTCTTATAATATAATATTCTTTCTATCATTTACTTTTTCAAAATTCTACTTTATCAAATCCTATAAAATCCACGCTCCCAAATATACATAAAATACAATAAAATACAAAGACAAAAGTCTAGGGTATAAATTTGTATACTTACAAATCCCAATTGAGACCCAATTTTACTTTACTCAACCCATCCTTGACCCGCTTTGACCCCTTATGACCACCTAACCCGCTAACCCTTCCTAAATTAATTGATTTGTATATATACAAATTTATACAGTAAACCTACTCCAAATACAAATACACTTTTTACTTTAAATCAAATCCTTCCAAATTTCTTTTATAAAATTTCAAATTCCCTGAAAGCTGTAAATAAACCGTTTGCATAATGTCATTATAGTAAAAATTGGAAAGACTGGGGCCACCTGGAGGGTCGCCACTTGGCACTCACCACCTATATGTAAACAACTCCCGCTATATCTGCCCGTCTCGCCAACACTGCACTACGCAAATTCACTCTAATTGCCCTGTTACAGTTTCCCCCTTTTCCTCCCAAAATATCTAAATGGAGAATTCGACCCGATGCTCCGTTATCGTAATCGGAGCCGGAATCTCAGGCAAATTTCTAAGCTCACTCTCTTTTTTCCTTTTAATTTGTCATATTTGTCTGCGAATGCTGAATGAAGAACATGTTTAACAATTTCGGTAAATTGGAAGTCACTCTGATCAATGATTAATAGTTATGCCGAACGAGTGTAGGTATAACGGCAGCGAAAGTGCTGGCGGAAAATGGAGTAGGAGACGTGTTGATACTAGAGGCGTCGGACAGGATAGGCGGCCGAATTAGGAAGGAGCAGTTCGGCGGCGTCACGGTGGAGCTAGGCGCCGGTTGGATCGCCGGTGTCGGCGGAAAACAGTCGAATCCTTTTTGGGAACTCGCTCGTCAATCGAATCTACGGACCTGCTTCTCCGATTACAGCAACGCTCGTTACAACATCTACGATCGGAGGTATAATTAATCTCTAAATTAATTTCAATTTCAATTTCAATTGAAAATTCCTCTCTCTTCTCACACGCAGAAATGCAAACATTCATGTTTATTGTGCATGTTATATTGGTGACATGTGGCTCAACGCAATGATAATTTCGTGATTCCTGTAACTAAATTTTACCCCAAATGTATCATTAAATTTTGAAAATGATTCCAACCGGAATTTGATCTCGATTTTCAGTTGATGATTTGAGACGAGGACGTGGGTGTGGGTCACAGGGTAATCATATTTCTATTAGAATCGACAGTGCGCTTTAATGCTTCCTTTTTCTTTAGCTTTTCATTTATGAGATTTTACTTTTTATCATCTACAAATACTATCCTTCATATTTAACTACAAAATAAAGAAAGCCTACAAAAATTTCTGATGCTTAGAGATCTCTAAATTAAACCTCAGATTAGGTAATGCTCTTTTCTGATAATGACAGTCCATTAATGAATTTCCCTCTTAATTAATCACCAGATTGATAACTAATTCTATTAATTTAATTATTATTAATTTTTATATCAAATATATTTTTGGTAGTGGGAAGATTTTTCCGAGCGGCGTCGCGGCGCACTCTTACGAGAAAGCGGTGGAGTCGGCAATTCAGAAGCTGCGTAACCAGGAGTCTAATGCTGGCGCTACCGCTGAAACGCCGTCGTATGGACGATTTCATTTTCTTCATTAACCATCTTTTAAACTTAATTTTCTGACGAATTTCCCCTGTATTTTTTATTCGACGTACAGAGCTCCTAAAACGCCAATCGAGCTGGCTATTGACTTTATTCTGCACGACTTTGAAGTGGCAGGTAATTTTTCTTTATTACTTTTGTTCTTATTTCTGACATATTTTACAGAGGTGAAAAGGCTAGTTTTGTTTGTATTTTACAGAGGTGGAACCAATATCGACTTATGTAGATTTCGGAGAGAGGGAATTTCTAGTTGCTGATGAAAGAGGGTACGAACATTTGCTGTAAAAAATGGCGGAGACATTTCTATTTACCGCGGAGGGTGAAATTCTTGACACTAGGTTAAAACTCAACAAGGTAAATATTTTGGTTTCCGTGCACAATTTATGCAGATTTTACTTTTTGTCTCCTTTAAATGAATTAATCACCATACTAAAACAAAATACAGTATTTTAATTTTTGGAAAAAGACAAAAGTGAATACAGCTGAAAGTGATTACAATTAGTAATACGTTGTTCATGCAATCCCCACCCCCTTTTTCTATTTTGCTGGTTGTTGGTTTGCTGTTGAGGTCGTGGAAAGGGACATCCTGTCAATGGTTGGATTAGGATTCCTGCTTTATTTATGCATAATAGTAATAATTCAAATACTGTAGTCAGTCTCCAGATAGATACATTAATGCTCATAAATTATTTTCAATATAAATGGAGTAGCACACAACTGAAATTTCTCGATAGTTCTTGGCTTTCCCTAAAAAGAAATAATGCCATAACTCCATAAATGTCATGGGGTCACGAAAATTTATGAATCTTGAAAAATTGTCGTGTTAGCTTGGTTGTTTGGTGTAGGCCAGTATATGCGTCAAGTGATACCATTTATAAATGTTGCAGTACTGGTGAAAATTAACATGTTTATTAAAATTTCCATGCCCATTTGTAAATACTTTTAAAAGTTAAAACAGTTAAAACTAGCTGTGAAAAAGATTGTGTAAAAGTATAATTTTCTGGAACAGTTTAGACTACTCAATAGAAAAAACAAAAGGTGTGAAATATGCCTAGGACCCTGTGTGCGGTGAATAGAGAAAGCACCATTGTTATATCCACAAAAGTATTCTTTTGGCGCGATGGAACCAACGGCTCGCGTCCGACATCGACGGATGGGAGGCGGTCGGCGGTCGCGTGCGACATCTTGACGGATCGCTTCGCGATCGCATGATCCATGCGACCGAAAAAGGCGGCGTCGCATGGTCAATGCGACGCGAAATTTTAATTTTTTAATTTTGAATTTTAATTTAATTTTATTTTATTTTATTAATTTATTAAACTCATTTAATTAAATTATTAAATTTAACTAATTTTTAGATTTTATACTCATTTAACTAATTTTTTATTTTAATTCGAATTTTGAATTTTTCAATTTATGTAACACATTTTAATTGAATTATTTAATTTAACTATTATAAAAATAATGATTTATTTTAACTCTTGATTTAATTTATTTAAATAATTAATTGATATTATTTGAATAAATAAAAAGTAATAATTATTTTTTATCCACAATATTAGTTCATTAATTGATTGGTATTTGTTAATTTATTGAAAAATATTAGTTAGTTGGTTATAAAGTATTAGTTCATTCATTGAAAAGTATTAGTTCAATTATCAATTTAAACATGAGAAAAAAATCACATTATATGGAAAAAATATATACACATTACATAATTTCCATCCGAAAATAAATCACTACGACGTGCTGCTAGAAAAAAAGTCTAATAATTATTAAAAAAAATTATAATATTTGGGTTTATTATTCTTTCTAGCCCATAATTAATCATGTCCGTCGCTGGGGCGATCCAAGTTGTGTAATGTACGGAATAGCTCTATCCTGTCTAGAAATTGTAAATTTATACCATTTACGTAAGATCATCATGTAAGTTCCCAATATCCGATATATAAACAGTCTTTGATGATCGTCACTTTGGCATATCTGCAACTCAAATAACAAGAAAAAATTATTATTATAATTAAATAAAAATAAAAAATTAAATAAACTTAAAAGTAACATTAATATAGTGTTTTCTTACCAATATCCAATGAGTGTTGTTGTGCAAGTTCCCCAAGACCAATTTGTTTGTTAGAAGACCTCGACGTTCATCTCATTATTATGGGAAGTCAAAAAGTTCATTTGTGTTCTCCAAATGACATTACTTAAAATATTGTATGTGGTTGCAAAAAACATCCATGTTCGTGTAATACAAACCATTTATCAAAATTGGGGTAGAATTTTTTGAAATGATTAAGTGATTACGCTTAAAAACTAAGATGGTTGTGTAACCACCTAAAATGTTTTTAAATGTAAATCGCGTCTTATGTGCGATTCATTATAAAGATTCATTCGTATTCCTACCCATTCGTCCTCGCGATCCGTAGATTGCGAGTCTAACCGCTTCTAAATCCATAGCCTCCCATCTCCAATTACATCATTGTATAAATGAATATAATTTTTGATATATGGAGGAAAATCGTCCTCCACCGAGAGTTAAAAAAAGTATTGATTTGTTAATCTTATTTTGAGGGGGGACTTCAGAAGTTTGGGGCCTCTAGGGCTTTGAATTTGGAGTTTCGGGGGGATCTGTGTCGGTATGGCCCGAACTTTGGGGAAATCTGCTCCAAGTCTCTTGAATAACTCATCGCATATGTTTTTCGATGTCTATGTTTAAGATCGAACCGGTGGAATATCCTCGTGCCGCGTTAGTTCTTGGAAATCGCCATCTCCCTTACCCCCTTATTTGAGCAGACTTTTGATTCTCGCGACTTTTCATCGTGTACTCATACTCGGAAGGTTTACGATCATTTGGTCTTCTATTTTGACTTATTTTTTTTTTCAACATTGGGTGGAAGAATGTCTTTTCGTGTCATCATCGAATAATTTTCTCCTAGTTTTACCACCACCGCCATCATCCGTTACGGTGGTAGGTATACTAGAAAAATCTATATCCAATGTTTTCCAAAACGAGTCTATACAATTTAAAAGGTATATAAGAGTACCGTAAGCTCAAGAAAGGGCACGGAAGACCATGTGTTCTCCTCGAGATAGCAACCACACATATTTCCGCTAGATTCCTACTCACCTGCGGCAATGAGGTCAATGCCTGTGCGACGTGATATTAAGCACTAGTTAAATAAATAGTATTGGTTCTCTAAAGATATCGGGCCTTGTCTTCAGGGCGCTAAACCTCGATTAACTTTTTTTATCTCACATATCTAAGAACTCCATGACTTGATGAACCTTTTCAAGATCACGTCAAAGTGTTTCTTGCCGCCATCCAGGTTTTTTTCA
Source organism: Stenogyne calaminthoides (assembly GCA_037126765.1). Lineage (NCBI taxonomy): Eukaryota > Viridiplantae > Streptophyta > Magnoliopsida > Lamiales > Lamiaceae > Stenogyne > Stenogyne calaminthoides. The sequence continues at coordinate 4,443,340 of JBBCBC010000034.1, forward strand.
CTCTATGGTGTGTTCTGCTCAACCCTACAAATATATGTCGTTTCAATAGTCTAATCTATGTAATATTTTTTATAAAAAGTATAAAAGATTGTGCGGTTACCTGCTCGTGGTGTAGTTTCCGTAGTCAAAAGACCATCGATATATATCCCTAAAATTCTCAGTTTGTGTCTTAAGTAAATACGATCTTCGCAATCTGAAATCGACACGAATCTACTATACTTCTTCTTACGGAATCCCACCTAAATTTCCATTCTTCACGTGTACTGCCATTGATCGCATAATTCCACCTTACTTTAAAAAGTATCGCCAAAGCTTTTTGCTAAGTCCTTTTCCACCAGGTGTAGAGTATGGTTATATACAACTTGTTCTACGTGGCGCCGCATTAATTTGCTTTGAGAATTTGGAAAAACTACATCAACAACATTCATCAACGCCAGAAGCCCTCGGTAAAATATAACGCACATTTGGCGATTCATCATCAGATAATCCCGAATAAATCGTAGGATATATTCGGCGTGTTCCCCGCTTTCACGGATCATAAATGCATATGCAATGGTGAACGTCTTATGAGTGCTTGTTGCCCCAACGGCCTCAAGTAAAGGCATACCCGTACATGTTAAGTGTTGTATGTCGGTCAATGATTAATACTTGTGGATACGTGTTTACCATTACAATAGAACATGGGTGGTCAAAAACTATATCTTTGAGTCCGTTATCGCGATCCGGTTCTAAAAGGCGTACTATAAGTTTATAAACTAATCAAATATAATACAATTATGTATTTAATAAAAACAAAGATTTCATATGTAATGCATTGTTGGGATCGATTGTCTTTAAATATCCCAAAATGTTGCTCGAGCTCACATTCATTGAATCTAGGAGTTGTACATGTTTGTCTTTGTTAAAATTATTTGACCAAGTCTTGAACCCTCTGCAAATGATGGAAATCGATGATTGTGTGTCCCTCCAACACCTCAATATGCCACCTATCACGCTCGATCGAAAGCCAAGCAAGTAAAGAAAAAGGACATAATTTTTTGACGGTTTTGGTATTTAACTCATTCTTGGTTTTTTCGGTGTATATTTTTCACCTTCATCGCATATATACGACTTTGAGTTGCATTAGAAGTATGCGAATGGTCAAGGTGATGTTTCATACCGCAACATATTTCACAAAAATAAGCGACTCCGTCTTTTTCCGATTAAACCATCATCGAGCAATAAAATCGCCATGACATCCTCGAAACGTAATCGAATCGTAATAAGAACTCATGTTTAAAAAAAAATACCAAATAAAACATAGGAATGAAAATGGAAAATTTATAAAGAGGATGATAATGAAAATATAGGATGGGAAATATAGGATGTATGTATGTAAAAGATAATGTGAGTATAGGGAGGATAATGAAAATATTAATTAGTGAATGTATGTAGAAGATATATGCGATGAAAATACAACATTTGGCTTAAAATGAATCGAATTTATAAAGTATGAACAGTCAAAATTGTAATTACGCGGTCGCGGAACGCACGCCGCTGTATGTAAACTACGGTCGTCTCGACATGCGGTTGACTTGCCGGGCAGTCAGCCTGACACGCCACCGGCTTTAGAGGGCTATGGTGACCACCACGCGATCGAGAGCCCCGTCTCAACTGACCATGCGATAATTTTTATTTTTATTTTTTAAATGATTTTCATTTTTTTCCCTCCATAATTTTTTCCCAACATTCTATATATATACCACACAACCACATTAAACTCCACACATTCAACTACTCTTTTTTGTTTCTACTTGAACGTTCTAAATTAAAGAGTCTGCAGAGAGAGATACAAAAGTGTATGGACCCACGCGCATTTTGAATGAAATGCAAAATCATTGTTACCGCCTCGGGACCTTGGTACCTTCACCAGTAGTGTATAGACAAGACCACAAATGAGTATCCCGAATGGTATGCAAACATTACTCATCCGAGAGTGCACAACACCGCACACGCGAGAATAATATTTATGTCGCCGCACGCCGAGGTCACCACCAAATGTTGGGACACGTGGGCAAGAAACTCACGATTTGATCAATCAAGTTAGTGTGGATCCACAATGTCCACCCCTATATGATGCCTCATCTTGGCTCGATTGCCCATCATGCCGAAGACTATGACGGTCCCCGATCCTGCATATTGGGGACATCAACACGCGTATCCTCCTGAACAATTCACACAAAATATAGCTCTTGGTTTGTGGTGGAACGGATACAAATGACAACAACAATAGTACTGTTTTTTTTAGGAGAATTATTTATTTGTATTTTATTGTTTTATATGATAAATTAATATTCCAATTTTTTATCTCTAGTTTAAATGTTTTAACATTTTTTTTATAGAAATTGCTTGCTTATTTAAATTTATAAAAACTAATATATTTGTATATCTTATTAAAAAGTTAGTGCAAAAAAAAAATATCCGAAAATGTCAACAATTATAAATTATAAATAAATTTTTTATTATAAATCATAAATTATAAATAAATATATATTATAAAAAATTCAAAATTTAAAAAAAAATCGAAAAAAAAAAATATCGCCATGTTCCATGCGACAATGTGTCTTGGTCGCATGGTCCACGCGACATGGACAATTTCCGTCGCATAGGCGGAGCGATCAGCCCAAAATAAAAAAAAATTTTAATACAGACATTTACACGGTCGCATGTGCAGCGCGACGGTGCATACGAGAATGAATCAACTCAGCCTGTCACTTTTGTGTATATAGCATAACTCTAGAGAAAGACAGAGTGTAGATTTTGAGAAATCTTAGTAATAAATGCAGATTTGGTGAATGAATGGTTATTTTCATGAAATTTGGGGGGTGGGGGCAGGTTGTTCAGGAATTGCAGCACTCAAGAAACGGCGTTTCGGTGAAAACGGAGGATGGCTGCGTTTACGAAGCCAATTACGTTATTTTGTCTGCTTCCATTGGTGTTCTCCAAAGCCATCTAATCTCCTTCTCTCCACCTTTGCCTGTACGTTTTCTGCCTCTTTTTTCCCACGTCATTCTTGTCTTTATGTGCAATTTTCTATTCTATAAAATAATAGTATGATTTCATATTCATGTTAAATAACAATTTCATATGTATCCAAAGTTAAAACATCACGTCCAGGTAATCAGATTATCCAAAGTTGCTTTAAGATCCTGTAGCCGCCGTACTGTAATATGATTGAAAGTTGAATAATATAAAGTACCTTTTCATTTCATCTGGTAAAATTTTTTACGTTACGTGAATTAGTATGATTTGACAACGATATTGTGGATATGGTCCAGTATGGGTTCGAGAATAGTTGCATGTGTAATATTGGTCTGTTCATTTCAATTTAATGTTCTCAATATGATCTGTGGAATATCAAAAGATGGGACCTTTGAGTTGGATTACCTAATTGGTTCACCTGCAGAACAAGGATCCATAAGCAGTTTCTGGCCCTGATATTAAATAAGAATAGTTTTGAGGAGATCATAATTGAATATTGTGGACAGTGAGCAACCATTAAATGTGCTTGTTTTATATTCTGGAATTGACCCTAACCACAAATATTTGGATTCTATCTCTTTATTATATTACTCTCTAAGTGCATCCAAAACCAGTGGGTAACATCTTATCAATCCACAGTATTTGCCTCATGGTAGGACAGAATCAACTGTTAGTGGGTGTAGGATTTGCAAAACAAATAAAAAATGTGCGAGGCAAGACAGAAATTGTTTATTTATTTCTCAACTTAACCGTTATACTTGAAAAGTATTTTATTGAAAAAACATTACTTTTTTCTCTTTCCCACAAGAGAGTTGTTTAGTGAATTTTCCATACAAATACTGTGTGATGCTTTTTTCTCTTCCCCCCACCTTTGATCTAGGTATTATTTTCTTGTTTTTATGTTTGTTACACATGGAGGTAAAAATAAAATAGTATAGACATATTGGCCAATGTAGTATAGACACAGATAATCACTTAACAAAATCTTATATCTTATGGATACAAATGTCAACACAACCTGGAATTCCAGTTTATGTGCTCTTAGAAACAGATTGTAAGAAATTAACAGCATTTGGCATTATTTTTCTCAACTGTTAGACACAGAAGTTGAAGCATTTAGTTGTTCAAATGAAACAAATTATAACCAATATTATAATATAATGCCAAAGTCTTAAATAGATGCTTCGGCTCTATAACTATATAGTGGGTCTTGGGTGAAACTGACTCACGGTGAGACGGAACATAATTTGAGAATGATGCTTTAACCATTTGGAAGATGTAGGTGTCAATTTGTTATTAGTTTATGAATCGTCTCACAAATGAGATGATTCACACAAGTTTTTGCCATAATTTTTTGTATTTGTTAGTATATATAACTAATCTGTACACTTTAATTTGACAAACGAATGATATATGTTGTGAGTATCCTTTAACAACACTGAATACTAATGCAATTTATGAATAATGCAACAGAGATGGAAAACCGAAGCCATATCCAATTGTGAGATCATGGTGTACACCAAAGTCTTCCTAAAGTTTCAACATAAATTTTGGCCGTGTGGCCCAGGAATTGATCACGTTCTGGCAGGTTCATTTTTTAATTGATCACTGTATTGTGCTAATGATATTACTCTTTCAAGCTTATGTTGCTAACTTTTCATGTGGACCAGTCATTGTTTATTTTAAAAATTAGCTGCAACTTTCAGTATGATTATGTATAGTTAAATTGATTCCTTGAACTGCTGCTCATGAGATTATGATAATCTAAGTCGATAATAAATTAATATCATCAGTGTAATACATGCTGCTCATTGTGGACTATAGGCTAAAGTCAAGCCGTGTGTATTAATTTCCCTATAAAAACAAAAGATTATGTCCTCAGCAACATTTTTTCATGTCTGCGAAACAGATGCAGAGATAACAAAATGACAGACACATCTTCTAAAAATCTAATGAATCATCAATCAGTATACAGTAAGTTTTGTTTATTGAGCACTCTGATGTTATTGTCATTTTCTGACATATGGAACTATATTCTTCCCCCCACCCCCCAATCCCACGAACTGATCATAGTGAGTTGTACAAAATAATTCATTTATAGTGTCATCTTCTACAATTATTTCTGATATTTGACAAAGCTGTCACACCAACCAATGGAGATCAAACTCGAAGTTTCTCTGTTTCTTCATCTCATATTCAGCTAATTGGTGTTCTAAGCATTATTATTTGTCAACTTTTTTATGCAAATAACGGTTCAGTTCAAAAATTGCTCACTGTATAAATCTCAAGTAATTATTTTAATTTCATATTTTCTTGGGTGATTAAGTTTTTGTTGTTGTTGTCTGTTTGTATTTTTTTGCATTTCTGTCACCTTCAACATATAGTTGGGTGCTTATATTGACTTATTAATTTAAGTTAATACATTGTACATGCTAGAAAACATGATGTTTTTCTTGCTATAAAATATTATAATATGGACAAACTATTATTCTGCGAATCAAGAATGTGATTTTTATGATGCTGAATGATTCATTGAATTCACCTGTTGATCTGCTGTTGATGATCATCAGCACATGGAGAACGCTTATCCCAGGTCAAATATCCTTGTGGTGACGTTGACAAATGGAGAATCAAAACGAATCGAAGCACAATCAGATGAAGAAACTCTGAGAGAAGCAATGGAAGTGCTAAGAAACATGTTTGGGCATGACATTCCAGATGCTACAGACATACTCGTACCCCATTGATGGACTAATTGCTTCCAACGTGGTAGCTATAGCAATTACCCTATTTATGGAAATCAACTTGTTTACGATATTAAGGTTCACATCTTCTTGATTGATTCTAAACTAAGATGATAACAAGCCCTCTATCAACTGTGTGTTTTCTCATAGCTTACCCTGTTTTTTATGTTATGTTTTTTTTGTCTTTTCAGGCACCTGTAGAGCGGATTTTTTTCACTGGCGAACATACCAGTGAAAAATTCAATGGCTACGTGCACGGAGGTTACCTTTCAGGTAAGTATATGTGCTAACTATTTATGAATTTGTGTTAGCCTTTCTAAAGATAGAACATGATCGTCTTCATTAACTTGTGTGATTTTTATATAGAAGTTGATGTTATGTAAAACAGATTTATCGTACAACTTGTTTTGCAACTATCACTTTATAGTATATCAACTAATACTTTTGAATGAAACAACTAATACTGACAAACTAGTTCTTATATTCGAGTTACTTGACCTTCTGTTGAACTCTTTTTAGTTGCCAGGACCTTAAACTTGGAGGAATTTTTTGCTTGTTATTTGAGTGTTTAAATTTTCAGTAAAAAATAAAGAAAAACGAGATTTATATTTCAAAAAATACTCCTGTAAGTAAACTCTCAAGTCTTTTTGTATATTGATCAGGTATCGATACTAGTAAAGCTTTACTTGAAGAAATGAGGTTGGAGAAGGAGAAAAGATTGAAAACCAATCGTTTTAATCGAGCCATTGATTGCCTTAACGGAATCTTTTATCGTTGGCTCAACCCGAGGCCGTATCAAATCTTCACAAGTTTGATATCCAAAGACAACTCTTCCTTCATACTAGTAATTTGGGAGCACCAGAGGCTATTTTATGACTAAACGAATCGTTAATTCCATCTCTTTCTAATAAAACGTAACCACCTGATGATGAAGACAAAGATTGAACCCAACTGTGATGATTGTTGAATTAATTGATTGAATTTTCCTCCAGTTGCAGAAACATCACATGGAGACTCTGGATGCTGCTTTTTTAGTTTGATAGGAAATGATACTAGACTTACTCTTCTTAATCATTTTTTTATTTCTTCTCAATCAACATTTGCCTTAAATCCAAGGCGGCATATGTTCGTTTAGAAGCAATCATCTTGTACATTATTTGTTTTAAGTTAGCTAGTTTCTGTACTTGGCTAAGTCATATCTGAATTTTGGTCAATCTTTGTACTATTTCAAGACGCACTTTTACGTTCTTAGATCACAACATAAGTTTATTTTCTATTTTTGGAGAGGTGTAAGAAAACCCAATCTATGTTGGCGGAATACCAAACTTGACAATGTGTTTGTTAATGAGAGTCTGGCCAGGAAAGTTAGGGTTCTATTATGGTTGCAGAGCGGGCTGGCAGGCTTAGGCGCGCAGGGCGGCCGCCGGCCATTGAAGAGTTTAGAAAATCCACCATTAAAAGTCGGATTCAAAGAATAGTCGCTTTCTAGGCCAAATCGCTAACTTGGGCGGTCATGGGCGTAAAAAATGGGGCTGGAACCTGTTCATGGGGCGGTTCGAAACCTAAAAGAAGCTTAAGCATCTCAAAATTCCACTGCCCCGAGGGATATGAGCTCGGCGAGGAGATGACGGGCGGCTCATGGTTGCAGCACCTTGAAAATCGGCTCCCGAGGGAGATGGGCTCTCGGAGAGATAGATGGGCGGACGGTCCCGCATATGAGGGAGGGTCATGAGGAAGATGAAAGGGCGGCGCAGCTGCAGGATTAGGGGTTTGGAATTTTTGATTTCTCTTTTAATTATTTATGCTGCTGAACACCGAATCCAGTCTTCTTCTTTTTAAAAGTTTAATTCACACGTTGAAGACTAAGTTTTGGGGCCGATGGGAGTTTTGGGCCTCTAGGCTTTATTTAATTGGATGTATAATTTTTGGTGAAATTTTGAAAATTAAAAAAAAAAAAGTGAGAAATCTAGGGCGTCTAGACGGCTCAGCGTTAGGCGGTGAGAAACGCCCGACTTCCAAAGAAAGAAGTGTAATATCCGTTTGAAGTATGAGGTCACCAAATTGATGCATATAATTGGTTGGTGGAAATTATACTGTGTAGTACCACATATACTATCCCCATGGTCAACACTTGACCTCGTTTTTTTGGTTGATTAACTCCTAGTCAAGGCTCGTATGTACAAAATATGTCTAAAGACCCGTGATCTACCCAACGTAAAGGACAATATGACTTATAAGAAATTAAAGATTTATTTGATTAATGCAATTTCATTTAGAATGAGTAACTTGTAGGTTCAAAATGAGTTCCTATAGTATTAATAGATCCAATTCATTTCAATTAATACTATTAGATTTAAAATGGGTTGGTGAAAGTTATTAATATCCCTGCATATTGTAAGCCCCTCCTCTCCTTCAGCTTTCACGCAACAGTTGATATGACATTTTCAGATTTCACCGTCTCATCAATTCCCTTCATTTAAAAAGCCTTGCACCATCTCATTAACCCCCTCCACCCACCTATTGCTTCCCGCCAAAATTTCCTATTTTTATAATCATCTTCTTCTATGGAGTTCTTGGTGCAACACAAAATAGAAGATGAATTAATTTTTGTTATACATTCATCTTTGTTTATCTTATAATTTGAAATTTTTATATCCAAAAATAGAAAATTTATAAATTTCTTTACATATCTACATCTAATTAAAAAATTTACATTCATTTTCGTCGCGATGAGCCTTGCTGCCTCCCTCATTGAATGACGCCGATACGGTCACGGTCAAAGGCCGACGCTATGTGGATTTCAAGCTTTCATTAAATCCAAAGTGGGGTTCAAGCTCTCCTCCACCGGTGGTCGTGAAACCCTAGATCCCCCCAATCTCTCATTACCAATGGATGAACCTGAATCTAACGCCCATCACCACCGCCACCAACCACCGCCACAACCGTACCAAAACATCCCAATCGCCACCAGATTTAAATAAATCCATCAACATCACCATTAAAAACAATCGCCATCGCCACCGACGAAACTAGATCGGCGGTAGCAAAGGCATGCCGGAGGTGGTGATGGAGATATGAATGAAGATACTGAAAGATATTTATGATTATATTTATGGTATAATTAGATTTATTTATTTATGTTTAGAATTTGATTTGATATTGCAATATTTAGATTTATTTATGTTTCTTGTTCCTTGCTTAATTCAAGATTATAAATAGGTGTTCTTATTATTGTAAAATGGAGTTGAATTGATTAATGAAAAAGTGAGTTTTATCTCATATATCTCTTTTACGGTATTAACATGAGAATCAACGTAATTTGAGTTTGCCACTTTTTCCGGATATTCTGGAATCAACTAATTAGTGTTTTGTGTTCTTCAGATATATCTTTCTTATACGCCACGCCATACATTGGGCTTGGTAATCAGAGACCATTTATTCTCGTTGATGGTTCCGAGATTTCAATCGTTTATGATACTTTTCATGATGAACAATCAACGTGTAGATGATGATAATACGCAAATCGCAAAATATTGATTTATTGGGTTATGGTCATATATTCCATGGTGAATATGATGGACCACCAATTTTTTGATGATATCCCGACGAAGATTATGACATGATGAACCATCAATTTTCAACGAGTATGTTGACACTTCGTTGATGTTGGTGATGATGGCTATGATGGCCCACCAATTTTATGTTGAGGAAGATGAAGATTATTTTGAGGGTAAATATAATCCATATGAAAATTATGGAGATTACATTGATGAAGATACTTTTGTGGCTCGAGATACTAATCAAATTTTCTTTTTTACTCAAGAGATTTAGTGAATAACGACCAATATTATGTGCTTGTTACTATTTTATGCAAAAATACCATGGTGCTTTTGGTGATACGGTGTAAGTGAGCCGAGACAACAAATGAGCCACTCGTCTTTCGACTAAATAAAAAGATCCCGAAATCGACTTCGACAATAATCGAGGTCGAGTCCTACTAGAGTAGTTATCGAGTTAGGTTCTCGTCTCATAATACTTTTATTTCGAGAGGCTCATGAGCCTAATCGAAACATAGTAATTATTATTATGCCATTAATTTTATTAAATGTATATATATTTATATTTTATTAATATATTTTATATTTAATTTTATAAAATCATATAGGTAATCGAGCTTTGAGCCTTGTTTAGGGTTTATATCAAATTTTTGTCATTAATTTTACTAAATATATATATTTATATTTTAATAATATATTTTATATTTAATTTTATAAAATTATATAGGTAATCGAGGCCTTTCCCCTGTTTTAGTTCGAAAGTATATGAGTTTATTCTAGTCGAGCTCGAGCTTTAAAAAATTAGGCTCGAATCGGGTTCTAAATTCGAGTTTTGAAAGCCGAAAGATTTTAATCGAGTCGAGGTTCGAGTTCAAAGACTCACTCGACTCGACTCCATTTACACCCCTATTTGGTGACAACATTTTCAAATTTTATTGTTATTTGTCTACTAATTCAAGGATGTTCCCAAATTCCTCCCACTTTTTACAATGAGCAAAGAACAGATTCATGAATCCTCTTGAAGAGAGGAGAAATGATGGAGATATGGATAAAGATCTTTTGAAAGATATTTATGATTATATTTATGGTATATAATTAGATTTATTTATTTATGTTTAGAATTTGATTTGATATTGCAATATTTAGGATTTATTCGTTTTTCTTGTTCCCTAAGTTAATTTAGTATTATAAATAGGTGTTTTATTATTGTAAATGGAGTTGAATTGATTAATGAAAAAAGTAGTTTTATCTCATATATCTCTTTTTACGATATATCTCTTTACTAAGATTCTCATGTAGAATCAACGTAATTTAATTTATTACTTTTTTCTGGATATTCTAATCAACTAATTAGTGTTTAACATTTCCCGTATTTAAGCTGTCTACATCACGTGGTGATGGTGTGATAATTTTGAGAGAGAAGTTAGAGAGAGAGAAGAGAAATGAGAAGAAGAGAGAGTGCGTCTGGTTGAGGATAAGAGAGTGTGGGGTATTACAGGGTTTTCGTCCCTACTTTTGGCTGGTTGGCCTTTTAAATTATGGGCCAAAAGAGGAGGCCCAATCTCACATATCAACCTCCCGTCATATCCAAAGGTCTAATACTCTGTTGATTTGATCTTGAAATTTTATTCAAAGATAAAATAGATTATTGATTTATAATCTAAAAAAAAATACTACCCATTTTATTAACACTCAGTTGATTTGATCTTGTAATTTCATTCAAAGATAAAATAGATTATTTAATTATAATCTAAAAAAAAAACTACCCATTTTATTAAGGAAATTTACAAAGAATTTATCAGTGAAGCCTGATTTCATAAAATGATAAAAAATTCGTTGAGGGGCTGCACATTTTAAACAGACTTTTTAATCAGTAAATAGTGGTTATCTTAGTAATTGTAATTTGATTAACGAAAATTAGAATGTGCAATTCCCTTATATAAATCCCATATGTTTTTTTTTAATAAAAAGATAAAGAGTTGGTTGTGAAACTTATTCACCGTGAAACTGATTTTTTTTTACAGACATACATTTTAGTAATATAAGTCACACCCTTCACTTTTATGAGTAAATATTTTTTATAATAAAAAGTCACACTATACATTCAACACACTTAGTAATATAAAGTCACACTTTCTAATCGGCCTTAATAAAAACTTGTTCACACATATTTTCTTAAAGATAAAATATCATTAAAAATGAGAGACTTATGGTAATAAAATTTAATTTCTTAAAGAGTTGGTAATCGCTGAAACTTGTTCACCGCGGAAAAAGCTTTTTTTTTTTACGAGATACACTTTAGTAACATAAGTCACACCTTTAATAATATAAATCACACACTTCGCTTATCACTACAACAACTTTTTTTTATAATATAAGTAACACCCTTCATTTTTATGAAGAATACTTTTATAAAAAAGTCACACACTTTAGTAATATAAAATCATATTCTTTAAACCGCCAAATAAAACTTGCTTCACATTATACTTTGTCTTTCTTAAAACCCAAATTAACAAACTTGGTTTTGGACCCAAAATTTTTGTGTTATATAATACTCAAGATACGCGGTTTTGTTGAGAAAGAAATTGTCCATCTTTTTTGTCAATGCTATAGAGCATTGTAGTGTCGAAATACCATGTTTTTTAATACTATTAATTGAATTAAAATAAAAAATATAAGTATATAAAAAAATGATGTCACGGACAAAATCGTCCATCTCAATACCCAAACGCTAAAAAGAGAATTTTCCATATATATTTTTTTTAATTTATAAAGAAGAAAAGAAGAATTTTCCATATTCCATCTTCAAGATCGTTAATTGGAAAGTGTCTTCTCCTCCAATTAATGCGATGGCGAAAAGTATGGATGTCCCTCGGCCGATTTTGGGCACTACGTCGTTAATGGCATTCAATAACCAGTGTCCTTTATGATTAATTAACCCGCTTTTTGTCTATGATGGTTGAGAAATTTTTTCTTTTTCATTAAAAACTTCAACCCTTGATTTACGAGAAAAAAAGATAACCCGTGATTTATGAAAAAGAGAATTGGAATTCTGGGGTATAAAAATATTGATTTCTTAAGATTGTCCCCTTTTTTTTTCCATGTCCCTCAATGTCCCTTTACTTGAATGTTAGTTTGAGAATTGGAATTATGTTTGTTGAATAAACAAAGGATTTCTCATCATTTCTTTGCTCCTTTTGTAAAACTCATGTGCCTCGATGCCCCTTTTATGTGCGACCGTACTTCTTGCTCAAGAATTGGAATTTTTGTGGGTTAAAAAATATTGTTTTTCCTCAATATTGTCCTTTTTTACTCATGTCCCGCATTTCCCGCTTATCCGAATGTTGGTTTAAAGTTGGAATTTGAATTCGATTGATAATTGAAATTATGTTGGTTCAAGAAATACCGGTTGCCTCACCGGCTTCCCTTTTTGTAACTCATGTGCCTCGATGCCCCATTTATTTGAATGTCGGTTCACGGTTGAAAAATTGGAATTTCGCATCGAGAATTTGAATTCTTTCGGTTCAAAAATATGAACTTACTTTTATGTTTGCTCCTTTTAGGCCTCATTTTACTCCATGTCCCTTCTGTGAATGTCGGTTTTACGGTTGGAAAATTAAAATTTTGTTCAGAAATTGAAATTACGTGGGTTTAAGAATATTGATTTCACTCGATATTGACTTCATGTCTCTATCGTCCCTTTGATGTGAAATGTTGGCTTTACGTTTGGAGAATTTGAATTCCGATTTGAAAATTGGAACTATGTCGCTCAAGAAATACTAATTTTCCTTATTGTTTGCCACTTTTGTAACATATGCCTCGGCCCTTTTTATGAATATCTGATTTATGATTGGAAAATTGGAATTCTTTTGGATCGAAAATTGTATTCCTTAAATGCTACCCATTTTTGTCTCATCTCCATACTCAATGTCCTCATTCATGTGAATGTCGTTTCATGGTTGGAGAATTTGAATTCGGTTTGAGAATTGAATTATGTAGGTTCAATAAACATTGATTTCCTCACTTTGCTGCCCTCTTTAAAAGCTCATGTGCCTCGATGCCCCTTTTATGAATGTCGGTTGGAAAATTAGAATTCGGTTCAAGAATTGGAATTCCATGGGTTTAAAATATTGATTTCCTCAACATTGTCCCTTTTTACTCATGTCCCGGAATGTCCCGTTTATGTGAACGTTGGTTTTAATGTTGAAATTTGCCTCACTTCTTTGCTCCTTTTTGTAACTCATGTGTCTCAATGCCCATTTTATGTGAATATCGGTTACGGTTGAAAATCGAATTTCAGATCGAGAATTTGAATTCTTTTTCTTGCTCAAAAATATGAACTTCCTTTTTATGTCGCCCTTTTCGTCTCATTTTACTCAATGTCCCTTCTATGAATGTCCGATATTACGGTTGGAAAATTGAAGTTCTTGTTAAAGAATTGAAATTTTGTGGTTTCGAATATTGATTTCACTCGATATCGACTTCATGTCTCTCATTGTCCCCTTTGACGTGAAATGTTGGCTTTACGTTTGGAGAATTTGAATTCGATTTGAGAATTGGAACTATATCGTTCAAGAAATAAAATTTTCCTTATTGCCGCTCACGCTTGTAACTCGATGCCTCAAGCCCCTTTTTATGTGAATATCGGATTTATGATTGGAAAATTGGAATTCTTTTGGATCATAAATTGTATTCCTTAAATGCTACCCATTTTGGTCTCATCTTCGCCCCTCAATGTCCCTTTACGGAATGTCATTTCACTTGTTGGTGAATTTGAATTCCAGTTTGAGAATGGAATTATGTTAGTACAATAAACATTGATTTCCTGTTCGCTGCTTTTTTAAAACTCATACGCCTCGATGCCCTTTTATGTTTTGGAAATCGAATTATGTTAAGTACAATAAACATTGATTTCACCATTTTTATTTGCTCTTTTAAAAACTTCATATAAATGCGATGCCCTTTTATGAATGTCGTTGGAGAATTAAAATTCGATTCAAAATTGGAATTCTCGGATTTAAAAATATTGATTTCCTCAATATTATCCCTTTCTTACTATGTCCCGTGAATGTCCCGTTTATGTAGTGTTATTTTAATGTTGAAAATTTGATTTTTTGAATTGAAATTTTAAATTATCTTTGGTCAAGAAATACTTTGGTTTGCCTTCTTGTCATTTCTCCTTTTTTGTAACTCAAAACATGATGCCCCATTTACTGAATGTCGATTCTAATTGAAAATTGAATTTCGGATCGAAATTTGAATTCTTTAGTTCGAAATATGAATTTCCTTTTTACACGCCTCTTTTCGCCTCATTTTACTCAATGTCCCTTCTATGTGAATTTTGATTTTACTTTGGAGAATTAAAAATGCCGTTCATGAATTGGAATTCTTTGGGTTTAAGAATATTGATTTCCCTCGATATTGACTCATGTCCTCATTGTCCCTTTTATGTGAAATGTTGGTTTTACGGTTGGAGAATTTGAATTCCAATTTGAGAATTGAACTATGCTTGTTCAAGAAATACGGATTTCCTCATTCTTGCTCCCTTTTTGGTAACTTCATGCCTCAAGCCCCTTTTTACGTGAATATCGGATTTATGATTGAAAATTAGAATTTTTTTGGCTCATAAATTGTATTCTTAAACGCTTTTCCATTTCGCCTCATCTCCGCCTCTCAATGTCCCTTTACGTGAATGTCAATGTCTCTTTCGTGAATGTCATTTCACGCTTTAATTCCAGTTGAGAATCGAACTACGTTATTCAAGAAATCGATTGCCTCATTCTTTACTTTCCTTTTGTAACTCACCCTTTTTGTAACTCATATGCCTCAAGCCATTTTATGTGAATATTGGATTTATGATTGAAAATTGGAATTCTTTTGCTCTTTAAAATTGTATTCCTTAAACGCTATCCATTTTTTTCATCTCTCCTCAACGTCCCTTTTACGAATGTCTTTTCATGGTTGGAGAATTTGAATTCCGGTTTGAGAATTGAAATTATGTCGATTCAATAAACATTGATTTCTTTTCATCTTTGCTTTCCTTTTTAAAACTCATGTGCCTCGAACGCCTTTTTTATGTGAATGTTGGTTGGAGAATTAGAGTTCCTGGCTCAAGAATTAGAATTTGGGTTTAAAAATATTAATTTCCCCAATATTGTCCCCTGCTTTTTATTCATGTCCCAATGTCCCCGATTTATGTGAATGCTGATTTTATTGTTGGAAATTTGCCTCACCGCTTCCTTTGTAAATAATGTGCCTCGATGCCCCATTTGTGTGAATGTCGGTTCTGATCGCTGGAAAATTGGAATTTCACATCGAAATTTGAATTCTTTTCGCTTCATAAATATGAATATCCTTTTTTATATTGCACCGTTTGGTCTCATTTACTCAATCTCCTATCTACAATGTCGGTTTTATTTGATTGGGAGAATTAAAACGCAGTTCTAGAATTGGAATTCTCATTTGTTTAAGAATATTTATTTCAGATATTGATTAAGTGTCTCTCATTCGCCGCTTTTATGTGAATGTTGGTTTACGGTTTTTAAATTTGAATTCGAATTGAGAATTGGAACTATGTATGTACAAAAATACCCATTTCCCCATTGCTTGCTCCCTTTTGTAACTTTCATGCCCTCAAGCCCTTTTATGTGAATATTGGATTTATGATTGGAAAATTGGAATTTTTTTGGCTCGAGAATTGTATTCTGCTTAAATCTTTACCCATTTTTATCTCATCTCTGCCCTCAATGTCCTTTTACGTGAATATCGTTTCACTGGTTTGAGAATTTGAATTCCGGTGAGAGTTGGGAATTACGCCGGTTCAACAAACATTGATTTCCTCACTGTTACTCCTTTTTAAAACTCATGTGTCTCGATGCCCTTTTATGTGAACGCTTGTTGGAGATTTAGAATTCGTTAAAGAATTGAAATTTGTGGGTTTAAAATATTGATTTTCCTCAATATTGTCCCTTTTTACTCATGTCCCTTGAATTATGTGAATGTTGGTTCAAAGTTTGAAATTTGAATTCTCGATTGATATCCAAATTGTGTTGGGTCAAGAAAATTTAGTTTGCCTCACAATTTGCTCCTTTTGTAACTCATGTGCCTCGATGCCCCATTTATGAGAATGTCGATTCTTGTTAGAAAATTGAAATTTTAGATCGAGAATTTGAATTCTTTTTCGTAAATATGAATTTTCTTTTTATCTTTTCGCTTTTCCGTCTCATTTTACTCAATGTCCCATCTATGTGAATATCGGTTTCTGTTTGGAGAATCAAAATTCAAAGTTCAAGAATCGGGAATCCAGTGGATTATGAATATTTGATTTTTATAGATATTGATGTCCCCTAATTGTCCTTTTATGTGAAATGTTGGTTTTACGGTTTGAGAATTTGAATTCGATTTGAGAATTGGAACTATGTTTGGTTTGAAAATCACCGATTTCCCTCATTCTTTGCTCCCTTTGTAACTCCATATGCCTCGAAGCCTCTTTTTACGAAATATCATATTTATGATTGGAAAATTGAATTCTTTTGTCTTTAAATCGTAATTCTTAAATCAATCTTTTCCATTTACATCTCTTATCTCGGCCCCCTCAATGTCCCTTTTACGTGAATGTTGGTTTAATGGTTGGAGAATATGAATTCCATTTGAGAATTGAAATTATCGCTTGTTCAATAAACATTGATTTCCTCAAATAACTGCTCCTTTTTAAAACTCACGTATGTTCATGCGTTTATGTGTATTTGTTGGTTGGAAATTAGAATCATGTTCAAGAATTGAATTTTGTGTGTTTAAAAATATTGATTTCAATATTGTTCCTTTTTTCGGATCGAGAATTTAAATTCTTTCGCCTCGTAAATATGAATTTCCTTTTATGCTTCCCTTTCGCCCTCATTTTACTCAATGTCCTTCTATGTGGAATGTCGGTTTTACGGTTGGAGAATTAAAATTACGGTTTGAGAATTGGAATTTCGGGGTTTACTAATATTGATTTCCACTCGATATTGACTCATGTCTCATTGTCCTTTTTTTTTGAAAATGTTGGTTTTACATTTATTTGATTTGAATTTTGATTTGAGAATTGAACTATGCCGGTTCAAGAAATATCGATTTCACCATGCTTTCCTTTTGTAACTTCATATGCCTGAAAGCCACTTTTTTAGAATATCAATTTATGATTTGAAAATTAGAATTCTTTTGGCTCGAAAATCGTATTCTTTAAACGCTACCCATTTTTCTCGTCTCCGCCCTTCAATGTCCCTTTATTTGAATGTTGGTTTGATTGTAGAATTCATTTTGGTTCGAGAATTGAATTTTTGTGGGTTTAAGAATATATGTCCTTTTACCATTTCCTTAATGTCCCTTTTATGTGAATGTTGGTTTTACGGTTCGAAATTTGAATTCTGTTTGAAATTGGAATCATGTTGATTCAACAAATAATTGTTTCCCTCGATCTTGCTCCTTATGTATCTAATGTGCCTCGATGCCCCCTTTATGTATATATCGATTTTACGGTTGGAGAATTTGAATCAAGATCGAGAATTTGGGTACTTCCCATTCATAAATACATACTTCCTTCAATGTTTGCCCTTTTTGTCTCATGTCCCTCAACGTCCCTTTAATATGAATGTCGATTTTTTGCGCCTAAAATTAGAATTTGGTTCGAAAAATTAATTATGTGGGTTTAAAAATATTGATTTATTGTCCCATAATACATTTTATGTAAATGTTGGTTTCATAATGCTCATTTATGGTTAAAGAATTGGAGTTTTTTCGGTTCAGAAATATGTACTTCCTTCAATGTTGCCCCCTTTGTCTTCATGTCCCTTTTTATGTGAATGACCGGTTTTAACGGTTGAATAATTATAATTTTAGTTTGAGAATCTAAATTCCGTATGTTTAAAAATTGATTCTCAATATTGTCCCATTTTTACTCGTCCTTTTTATACAATGTTGGTTTCTGATTGGGGTTGGGAATTAGAATAATGTCGGGTTCAAGATATCTGGATTTCCCTCATTGGCCGCTAACTTTTTTTATAACTCATTATGCCTTCTTGCCATTTATATGAATGTCGATTTTACGGTTGGGTAATTAAATTGGATTTCTTTTGGTTGAAGATGTATTTCCTTCAATGTTGTCCTTTTTGTTTCATGTCCCCTCAATGTCCCGTTTATGTGAATGTTTGTTTTTTATGGTTGGAGAATTAAATTACGGTTCGATAACTTTCATTACGTGGGTTTAAAAATGTAACAATAGTTTTATGCTTGAAATTTAAGCTATATTTGCATAGGTCTATGGAATGCGGGTGCGATAAAGATCTGGGGAAGGGGGATCGGATTTTCAAAAAAATTAGGTGATACTAATAATGATAATCGTCATTTATTTATATTTTATTATATATAACACTTATAAGATATATGATTAAACTATTGTCTTTCCTCATGCATAATTCAATATGTGGGAGTAAAGCGGTCTCAATTTATAAAATGAACAATATAATATGTGTATTAATGCTTTAACAACTTGGAAAGAGTTGAGAGCTAGATAGACATTGATCATTTGTGTTAAATTATACCAATTCTTTGTCGTGAGACCGTCTCATACTAGTTTTTTGTCAAATATAATACTTTGTGAATTTGGAAACATATGAAGTAAACATTTTGAACAGGTTAGTCACACTATTTTAGCAATAACACGTCTAAAGCAAACATACTCTTAATTAATTTTTTAATGAAGAATAATATGGATTACATATTTATCCTACCAAAGTGGTGAATGAATCAATATCCTACAAAAATGGTGACGAGATTTGAACTTGAAGTCATGTCCCGACTCTGAGCCATCATCGATCACTAGAAGACCACTTGTCCCTTTTTAACTCATGTCTCTTAGTGTCCATTTTATGTAAATGTTTGGTTTCTGGGTTGGAAATTTGAATGTCGGTTTCTGGGTTGAGATTGAAATTCGGGATTGAGAATTGGAATTCTTCACCGTAAACATGCATTTTCTTTAACGCTGCCCTTTTTGTCTTATGTTCCTCAATGTCCCTTTTAAGTTAATGTTGGT
Source organism: Stenogyne calaminthoides (assembly GCA_037126765.1). NCBI lineage: Eukaryota > Viridiplantae > Streptophyta > Magnoliopsida > Lamiales > Lamiaceae > Stenogyne > Stenogyne calaminthoides. The sequence continues at coordinate 4,462,731 of JBBCBC010000034.1, forward strand.
TTTTATGGTTTGGAATTAAGATTACGGTTTGAGAATCGAATTACGTGGGTTTAAAGAATATTGATTTCCCGATATTGACTCCATGCCCCTCAATGTTCCTTTTTTATGAATGTTGAATTCACAGTTGGAGAATTTGAATTCCAATTTGAGAATTGGAATTATATGCATTCAAGAAATCTTGATTTCCGTCGATCTTTGCTCATTTGGTAACTCCATGTGTCTCGTTGCCCCATTTATCTGAAAGGTCGGTTTACAATTGGAGAATTAAGAATTCACATCGAACCGGAACTTTTTAGCTCAAATATTTTTATTCAATGTTCCTTTTGGTGAATGTCTAAGTGATTTGGAGAATTATAATTCCGTTCACGAAATTGAATTCAATGGGTTTAAAATGTTAATTTCCCTCAATATTGTCCACTTTTTTTAACTCATGTCCTCAATGTCATTTATGTAAATGTTGGTTTGATTGGAGTGTTAACTCAAGAATATATATTTCCCTCAATGCCCCCCTTTTTCTCTCCTGTCCTCGATGTCACTTTTATGTGAATGTCGATTTTACATTTGAAAAATTGAAATTAGTTGATAATTAGAATTATTTATGTTTAAAGAATCTGATTTGTTTCAATGACCTCATTGTCCTTGTTATTTGAATATCGATTTTAAGGTTTGGAAAATTGGCATTACGAATCGATAATTGAAATTATGTCGGTTCAAGAATGTTGATTTCCTCAATTTTGTCACTTTTTTTTTTTTAACTCATGTTTTTAATGTCCCTTTCATGTGAATGTTGGTTTTATCGGTTGTAGAATTTTGAATTCAGTTCCATAATTAAAATTATGACAGACCTTAAATGTTAAAAACTATTTTTTCCATGTCCATTTTATAAAGTGAGTTGGTTTTACGGTTCGAGAATATATATTTCTTTAAATGCAACCCCTTTTTGACTGATGTTCCTTTAACGAATATCAGTTTTACGGTTGAAATTTGGAATTTGTTGGTTCAAGAATACCGATTTCACCCAATGCTACACCTTCTTCAACTCTATATCCCTCAATATCCCAATTTAATCTGTTGCTTGTTTATTTATTTTTTTTCCAGGTTTGGTGGATGTGTTTTCGATCAAGTGTAACAGCAATCATCAAAACTCCATTCCTGGGAACAAAATAGCTCTGTCCCCTCAAAGCTAAATGCTGAAACTTTGAGAACTGGTTTTTTTGAAAAAGAGATGCAGATGCTGGTAGCTACTGGGTAGGTATGGCGGAAGGAAGCAAAGCAACAAGAATTTGGTGTTTATTTATGTGACGAATACCATGGCCAAATCATCTTCTCTGCAGCCGGAGAATGTGGGGTCACTCCGTTTTTTCAACGCAACAGGCAAAAATGTTTTGAACCTGATGATGCTAATGAACTGGTTGCATATTAAAATCAGGTAAAGAAAAGGACGGGAGTCGTTTTGCTGCATTGAATTTTAAGAATATGCAAAATTTGAGACTGGCAGAGTCGTCCTACACTTCAATCATGATTTCTGGCCAGAAGTGTTGGCCAAATATAAAAGATTTAAAACCAAGATGTTTGCCTAAGTGACGAGGAGCTTCGTTAGTTCAAAAGGTTTGAGTATTTGGTTTCTCTACTTTTCCTAGACTTAGTATTGCTGTTTCTCATTTCAGTTGTGGACAGAATTCGAAGGCAACTATTCCATCAGATTCATTTTATGGCATGGTGTGTGCTGCTAGGGTGCATTTAAAAGTGGAAAAAGATGGGAAGGTTTGTGTCTGTGTTGGTTCGTTGAAGTGCGATTTTGGCCGTTTTTTGTGCCATTTATTTTTGGTTAAGTCTCTCATTATTTTTTGGGCTGAATATTTCAGCTTTGTTTAATAATTTTTAACGAGGCTGGGGTTTTTTTGGCTATCAAGTCGGCATGAGACATGTTTGCATACTTTTGGACAGTTTGTGTTCATTAACTGGGCATAGCTCCCGGACCCTTTCAGTTGGTCCTTATCAACCCTTTTACTTTTTTGGAGAATTGGGGTAGATGCCCTCTTTCATGTAAACAAAGGGACAAATACCAGGTTTTGCCACTAAAATATTCTTGCAAGCCGTTGCAAAGTTCCTCCAAGGACTGCATTGAAAACAAGTTTTATGTTTGGCTACAAATATCATCTCCAACCATAAAAAAGACTGATGTTGTGGTCCGCCTTGGTTGCCCTTAAACAGCCCGGAGAAAAACTAACCGCATTTAATTTTTTCCTCGTTACATTTCTCTGTAAGCCTAATTCCTTCCCGCCCCCCTTTCCAGCGCCATGCCATTCAATTTCAAACAAGCATACCGTATATACACATTATATGGAGTCCACAATTATTAGTTTGCATTTATCTTTTTGTGTTTACCAAAGCAGAACAATCATCTCTAACAGAGAGGCCAACACAGCCATTTTACTACACTGCTCATCTCTGAATTTTTGGTAAAATCTTGTACCATTTCAAACATACATTTTTCGTTCTTAGAAACCCAATACATGTTGGTGGAATACCTAACTTGAAAATATATATCTTAATGAATGCTGTCTCGCAGAAGCCAAGGCCAGAAAAAGGCTCTTAACAATATGAGCATGAATCTCTGATCTGTAAAAGAATTTTCAATACCTAAACATTATTCTGGATCATCATCAAACATCACACATGAACATATGGTAGTAAGAACGATTCTGCAGAAGAAAACAACTAGGAACTATATCCGACCTAAAATTTTTAGGTATTATTCCTTGTGGACTGACTGCAATGCCCATACAAGATTTACCTAGACCACTGTTATTTGTTTACCCTCCTTTGTTAAGGAAAGGCATTATTTAAAAGTATAAAATGGGGAATGGATGTGTGCAGCACTCTACTTTATTGCTGTTTTCTGCAACCTCTTTCCAGTTTTCCTTCAATTCACCATTCTGCAAGAGAAACAAGGCGTTAGAGCTCTTTACCCATAAGCGACTATAGATAGGAAAGTGAAAGTAGGAAAAAGGAAGAATGCCTGATGCATACTAAGAATGATATCAGATCCTCAGAGCAAACTCCCCATTGATAATACTTGAGGAATGTAGGCCAGTGGCTGTATTGATATAAATTGACATTGTTATCAGTCAAGACAATATGGTAAACAGTTATCCTTTTATTTCATGCAAGTTTTGAGCATGAGTGCATATGAGAAAATGGAATTCCATAAGTAAACAATTTCATTGATACTTGAGAAGTCAGTTTTACCTGAAGGCTTTTACAGCATTCTTTTGTCCTGGTCTTCTAATCCATGTTTCTTGGGAGGAACACCTGGCAAAACCACATAAATAATATAGTTTAAAAAATATAAAATTAAATAAACCTTTCGCGTGAAAACCAACCCGGTATATTTCAAATTCACGGGGACTTTACCACTCACTAGCCTGAAACATATATTAGCTTGAATTAGATCTTATATCAACTGAAATAACTTCATGAAAATAGCAGGGAGGTTTTTGGCGCTCGATTTGGAGGCTAGTAAAAAGAAAAAGTTGTATACTAACATATTAAGAATGGACAAGGCATAAAAACTCAACAAAAAAAAGAAATGGTCTCCAATAACTTACTATATTCTTTTCCAGACCCTCTCCACTTATTCATCACGCTTCTAAATCCACATCGCGGAGAAATCAAGCACCCCTTTCCTTATATAGCATCACAGGGTTTTTCCTTGACATCCTATAAATGTGAGATTAATCCATCGAACTCGAGCTAAATTTTTTTTTTACTAAAAAGGAAATTGAGACAAAAAATACAGGGATGTTTTAAAATCCCCACTTGGCTAAATAAAATAATTTCAACATTACGAAACCAAATTCTTAATTCTCATTGATCCCAGATCAGGCCCATGCTACAAAAGCTATTCATAACAAGGTCTTTTACCTGCTCCAACAATATCTTTCAAGGAGATGCCCTCAGTTTTAGAAGTGGGTCTAAAATCTTCATAGTATCAGGGATCATTGGAGCACGGAAGATGAAAGCAGTATGCTGTAGTAAAAAGGATCCAGATACCTACAGGGTATAACATTGTACATCACAACAAGATTATACAAACTAGGCCTTTTAAAAGGCAAAGTAATATTTGCTCTATGATTCTAATAAACACTTCCTCTAACAATCATGCATCAGAGCAGGATGAAGAGACTATATAACTAATACACTAATTCCATTTTGATGTCATGTCTTGAAATCAGATATAGTATGATCTAAGTTAATTAGGAAGAAGGATGCAATCTTCAATATCTCATTTGCTCATATTATACATGCAAGTAATAACCTGATAAAAGATCACATGAAATGCACGATCTCTAAAAATAATGATCATCCTGAGCGACAAAATAAATATAAATAAACTTACAGTCGGACAAGCAGCTGGAGATGCAACAATGCCTTTGTAAATAATATTAGCTAATGATCTCGCCATCATGGTCTCAAGAACTGCCATACAGATCCAATTTACATGAAAGGTTACTCTCTCAATCAACCTAACAAGAATTTATGACTATCTTACCTTATCTATTAACACATTACAAATACTTTGTTTAATTACTATTTACTAATGCTTCATATTGTTCCATGGATTAAGTTAACCTAAAGCGTGCATCTTTTAGATAGCTTTGTTATAACTCGTTTAAGATGGCAACCCACTGATTTGAATCTTTATGGAGAAAAAGCGTCCATATTATGTTAGTTATCCTAATCCTGGCTATATACTAACAAGTATTTAACTTTATCTGTTTTCCAAAAATGAAACAAGCTCATAGAGTCCACTCATTGAAAGGTAAATCCGGACACATAGTTTGGCAAAATTATCCAGTAAACACATTCAGTTCATGTTTAAACCGAACTATTATAATATAAAAAAAATAAACTTTAATTTTCAGTCTCTTATCCACCAAACTTAACAAAACAATCCAATTTGTCTAAAAATTCTATGTTCTTGGAAATTTATACATAATATCTTCAATTCACATCTCTCAAACAAAAAAAAAGAACTTAGGGTCCGCTTGGTGTGACGGGGAATGATAATGGTATGAGTATCATTGAGGGGTCAATCAATACGGGTTATTGATGGCATTATTATTAACGGATACATTATCAACAATGAGTATGAGGTGAGTTGATTACTTTTATTCTCATTACCAATGCATCCAAACCTACCAAAGCAAAATCAATAGAATTAATTCTCATTACCCCACTTCTATTACCCCCAAATTATATTTCCAGACAGGAAAAATAGGAATTCTTTTAATTAACTTAAGACAAGTGAAAACAATCTGTAAAACTGGGTTTTGGAACAATTGGGGTTTTGCCTCTGGGGACAAAATACGTCTGGGGTATCGCAAGAATCTTATCTGAGCGAGAACTGTGGCGACCGGCGACGCCGCATAACTATAATTTTTTATTGCGTAATTCCTCGCAGATTGATTCAGGAGTGCTGGGTGGAAAAAAGTTATAAATTATAATATGGGAAATTGGAATATATGCCCCTGGTCGTAATATAAAGGACCCCTCCACTTTGCTTTATTGGAAAAAGTGCCCCCACTTTTCTTTTGCCGCAATAAACAAATTTTTTGATTATATGACAAATTAGCCCTAATCAGCATGAACCTAGAAAAAAAAAAATTATATTATTAATTTTTAATATTTTTTAATTTTATTATTAAAATTATTCATAAATTAAGATTTTTTTTTATTATATAAATTAAAAAATTTAATATAGATTTTTTTTCAATGATATTCCTCAGGTCATGGCTTGTCTGTAGCTTGTTTTTACTTGTAATTAAAAAAAATAATTTTTTAGTGTTTTGTTGATTTTTCAAAAGGGATGAAGGGAGGAGATATGAGGATTTTTGTCGTTTAAAGGCGTTCAAGTTGGTAAAAATTGTAAAAAAAAAATGTGAAAATTAATGGGGCCGGAGAAAGTATATGATAGATGTGATTTAAATTTTTCAAAATAAATTAAAATTTTTAATTTAAATAAATTTAAATGAAAATACACTATTATAAAATGAAATAACTTGATTAGTGAAAATATCTTGAATATCTTGGGAAAATTTTAATTTAAATAAATTTAAATGAAAATACACTATTTTAAATGAAATAACTTGATTAAAATATCTTAAAATATACCCGAATCTGGGTTTATGTATAAAATATTTTTGAATGCAGTAACGATATACAATTTTGGAAGGTTAGTTTATGCAAAATATCTTAGATATAGAGTGCGTATCATAAACCATTATATATATATATTTTTATATTTTTAATTAAAATTTTAATTTTGCAAAACTCTGGCTTTTAATATTTTCTCTCGTTGAACTCTTTCTTCTTTAGCATTTGTTGAAACATGAATTGTATTATTTTAATATTTTATTGTATTGAACAATTAGATTACTAAGGTCTAAGATATTTGTTAAGATAAATTATTATTAAGCAAAAACAGATATTTTCTTAATAAATAATGAAGATATGAAACGGTATCACAAAGTTTAGGTGTGAAGCGGTATGCGTTAATTCGATATATATTAAAAATTGGTGCGGTATGGTGTACCGGAAGTGCGGTCGGTATGGTATCACAGAAATTTCGATCTGATGCAAATTAGGTATGGTATCTGATATGAATTTTAATATCTTTGAAATTCCCGATTATCTTAAATTTTTTATTGCGATATGGTATAAATTTTATTTCAGTTAAATTCCGATCTGATATCTTGGTATGTCCGGTTTGACCCCTATGGTATTGACCGCACTTTACATGTGATTTCGCCTATTAAACCGATTTATCAATTAAAAATAAAATTAGAATTAGGAATAAGATTTTCCCCGGGGTTTTAATAATAACACGGATGGCTGAAAGTCGGCTATCCTTCCCTAGTTCCCTCCAAACCCTAAAATACATAACCTCATTCTCTGATTAAACCTCACAAAATTTTCGCTTTTTCTCTCATTCTTCAAACCGTGTTTCTTCCTTCACACTTTTGCGAAAAGAATCGGTCTTGGAGAAACAGGCAACTCGTTAGTGACATCGCCGTAAAAGTTCTTCCCTCTTTCCCTATTTTGTTTAATTCTACTCTTACAAACAAGGTTGATGAGTGATGATCTTGGGAAATCTTGTCTCTGTTAATTAACCGGTTGTGATTTTGTGATTTGATTAGGGTTTTATTAAAATTTTAGGAGAGATTATGATTGATAAATATTAAAATCTGTGTTGTTACTGGTGCCTTCATGATTGTACCCTCAATTCCATTAACCCCCTGCAATCCGCATCCCCTTTCCTCGAGCATCAACAACCACAGCAGCAGCAACGGCAAGAAGCAATTACTGCAGCAACAGAATAATTACAGTGCCAACGGTAGTGGTGACAACAATAATTTAGTCGGGTTTCGAATTTTCAGGGTTTACAATTGGAATCCCTCGATGTCTAAGTTTAATCAGATGCAGAATAGTAGTAGTATGAATGATCAATTAGAGATATTATGGCAACAAGAGCAACAACAGCAGCAGAATGCAGGATTTTATGGGCATGTGAGTTTTGGTGGATTGAACGCACAGCAACAGAACAATAATGTCAGCATCAATAATTTCAAATTGCAACCAAATGGTACAACAACAGCAGCAACAAATATGGCGGCAAAGCTCAAGCCGTGATTGAACCCTCAAATTCGCAGCAATTTCAATCCCCCCATCCTCTTCCTCGAGCATCAAGAACTGCTGCTGCAATTGGGTACAACAGCAGCAGCAGCAATTACTGAAGTGGTAACGATAATAATAATTTTAATAGGAGTTTCGAATTTTTTGGTTTTACAGAGGAATGCTTCGATGTCTGAAGCAATCAGATGCAGGACAAATATGTACTAATGATCAATTTGGTATAATCAGGCAACAACAACACCAGCAAATTCGGGGATTTATGGGCAGGTGAGTTTGGTGGAATGAACACAATACAGCTACAGAACAATAATGTCAGCGTCAACCAATTTTAATATGGTACAACAACAACAACAAATAGGGCTGCAAAAGTCAGTTGTGTCAGCAAATGGTACACCAGCGGCAACAAATGGTGGAAGCCCAACGGATGGTACAAAACCAGCAGCAAATGGGGCCAGAACCAATGGGGAGCAGCAACAAATGGGAGGCAGATGGGTAACGGGAATTTGTGGGTCTTCCGTGATGGGACAGATGAGGCATTTTTCAGTGTTATCTGGTCAAGCATTGGAAATCAATTTAATTTGCCAACTCAATTTTCGACTTCGGTAGGAAGTAAAATCAGTGTTTATGGTTTCTAGGGAAAATACTCTTGGCGTTATATGATGTGAAACCTGATTATTACATGATCTATTGTTCCCATCACAAAGGTGATTTCTGCATGGTATGGAGGGATACTGATTACATTAATGTTGTTTTATTTGGAAATCTTGATTTGGACGTATGATTGTTTTCTTCCAGTATATGAATGGTTGATAAGTTCCTATTCTTTGCATGCATTTGTGTTTTTAATTTTGGAATAGGATTAAATTGCTGGCTTTGACCAACTGAGCGTTTATTGGGCTGTTATTTCTTGATTACTGTTGCTTGCTGGTGTGATTTTATGTTTTTCTTGTTTCGGTTGTGTTTCAAATGTAAGCCCAAAATGACGGACAATACAACTGGTCAGTGATTATAATCACACTTGATTGGTATTAGTTTTCTATACTCATTGTTTCTCCCCCCATTTGCATAATTTGGGTGCTTTTGATTAGTTGAGTTAGATTTTGTCATTTAGGGAAGTTCTTTTGGGTGATAATGAGTTTTGAGCGGTTGGTACTTTTTAGGTGCAACAACATGCATAAGCCAGGATGCAGCAAACATCAAGTTGCATGCTGCAATTCTCCTGGGCAGTCCTTGCAAAAATGGAAGCCATGGATGAGCTCACACAGTTTGACATCTCAACTTCGAACAAGGACTCTTGCTTATGGCCCATAAAGGATGACTCAAGACAACTGAAGCAGCTTTCCCAGCAAAATGCTGCGTACTTCTGGTGAATTTATAAGCTTAACGTCATCTTTTTTTTCAACAGGGTCAATATATTGCTAATTTAAAATGAAGTGGTATGGATTTCTCTTGTTGGCAATGCACTATCTATTTTGTTAATATGTGGCTGTCTAATCTATGTGACAGAATTAAAAGTCTGTTTTTTCTCTACCATGGCATGGGGCCTCCAGCATAATTATTTTTGAGTAATACAGTTCTTGCTTCCTCTTATGAAGGGATGCAAGGCTGAAATAATAATGCCAATTATAAGCCTCTGCTCTTGATTTTATTTTTTATTGTAAGTGTTCCAGATTCTTGAGTGTGTAGATTCATGGGTTTGAGCTTGTTCCACTACATGTAAAGTTTATCTTCTCAAAAATATATATGTCCAACTTATACTACTTGTTACTGTGCTCCCTAAGTTTAAGCACTGGTTGACTTCTTGTAGTTTTTTACATTCTTGACGAAAAGTTCTTCTGACAATATTTACTAATGCTAGACAGGCCCATTAACGGACACTTTTTTTTCTGATTAGGGAGATGTCAGCCATATTTTCTCTTAGTTTGCAATACAATCAGGACCAAGCTAATTCAGCGCTGATTTTTTTCTTAGACATCTTTTTCACAGCCTTTGGAATTTTTTTTTCTCTCTTATCATAAGAATTTGAACTACTATGGCGCATGTCTCCCAATTTGCAGTTTTTTGCTGTCATAAACAATTTCATGTGCAAGCAGTAGCTCAGACCATGAACTTCTGTTCTTGCTCAAGGAACGATGTTATTGCTTTATATTTCATGTCTATGCTGGCAACGGTGAGGTTTGTTTTTGTTTCCATTTTCACTCATTACACCTGGCCGCATGAGCAATCATAGATGCTATAGTCATTCAAATTTGAGTGTTGGTGACCAATGGGTGTTGCTGGAAGTTGGTAAAAACTTGTTAATGTGGTTGGATTGATTTACCTGAAATCTTGTGATATGGTAACTCTGAATTGGGATCTATAGTCTAAACTTGGAGTATAATTTATTTTTATAGTCTTTAATTTCAAAAGACCAACTAGAAACATCCTCATTGCCTTTATTATAATATCCCACTCACTTATTCTATAATGCAGTAAAAAGTGCATCAAAGGCCTGATTTAAACATTTCATTTTAAAGAGGCGTACCTCAAGAACTTGTTTACCTTGTTTTACTTATAGCTTATATAAAAATGATATTTGGCCTTCGGATGACTTCTCCTCCTGAAGGGTTTCCTTCAGTCTTCTCCCAAATCCGCGGTTATCAATGCATTTCATTACTAAATTTTTTGTCACTCTTTTAATTTCTTCTCCCCAACACACCCAAAGCTCTTAAATCATTCTATATAAAAGGAATGTTTTGGATAACTTCTCCCACGTGGAGGTTCCTTCCAGTTTCTTCTCCCCAAGCTTCACCAAAAATATTAATGTCCTAAAAGACAGATATGGTTCTTTTTCGTGAATTTTCTGATCCAATAGGTGAGCACCTAAATAGTTATTAGCATATTACCACCTTTCATTCCTTGAACCTTTTTAGCTGTGATTCTGGCTTTGTCTTGATAAATGATGTAGATCTTTGGAATTTTTACAAACTGCAAGTACAGCACTGCTTGCTCTCATTGGACTGCTCATATTTTCTCGGTGTGGATGGGATTTCTAACATTTAGTTTTACTACCAAAATTTAATTTCAGGGACAGAACATTGTGATGATGTCGTTCATAGAATGAAGTCCAATGTCGGGGTTAGCTCAGAATGGACAACAAAGGTGTGGTGCAAGAATGCTATAACTCAACAGCATGGGTTAAAGCCAACAATATCCTCCCCAAATGCTTCTGCGCTTAGAGTCTTCAACAACAGCAACTTCGTAACCCAGGGCATCAAGCTTCTCATTTTACAACAAAATTCAGCGGGGCTTAATCACAACAATTCTCTCAAATAGTGCTGCAGAAAACACGGATGGTGAGATCGGCAAGAAACAACAACAGCAACATAGGCAACAGCAGCAGCAGCAGATGCTGCAGCCACTACTCCATCAGCGGTCATCAAGAATGGTGGAGCTGGGCCAACAAACAGTAAGTTTGACCCGAGATCACATCCAAGATGCTACTGCTTAGGAAACAACTACGAGGGGAAGTTCAGTTCAAGCCAAGGGCACGAAACCAACAATCAACTTCTTGGAAGGAAAAATACAGGACTTAGTATCACAGGTTCAATGTTATATTTTTTCGCCGCTTTTCATCACGTATCATGAACATACAATTTAAGTAATCAAGATTAGGAGGTTATATATGAAGGATGGACAATTCTCCTATATAATTTAATGGAATCTAGAAGTGATTTGGAACAGAGTAAAATAATATTAAACACAAATCTATTTGTTTTGTTCTTAATGAATTATTAGATATGAAAGGCTGATTCACATTTGTATGTTGCAGTTGGATGTAAATACAAAACTGGCTCCTGATGTCGAAAACCTTCTCTTAAAGTGCATTAACTTGCTGATTCGGTGAGGCTGACTCATCCACAAATAAAAATATCATGTCTATGTCGCCGATTGTACTTTTTTTATTTATATTTGCTGTTATAGTTCATCTGTTATTTCTTTATGATTGATGATGTTGCATAGAAATAATTATTTAGAGTTTATTTTTGGTGATACTAGACCATAAATGATTAAAGGAGCAGAATATATGTTGTGTTTGTTACTTTCTAATTTCTGTGGCTTTTGTATGCCAGCTACCCATGATTTTTTATTTTGTTCCTTCCTTCATCCTCCTCCCTAAGTTTATTTTGGGGGTGGATGAAGCTTGGCTATTGCTTTATTTCGTGCCCTTTTAGACAATTTCCAATAATATCATTTGGAATCTTGCTTTGCAAAATAAATGGGGTTGAACAATTCAGGAGGTTATTCAACATATAAGCTTTGATTACTCTTACTATCAGCTCCTATCTCATTATATCTTCCCAAGTATGGAAGCGGCATATATTGTGTTTTTCTATATTCATTTCTTTGGTTGAAACCCTGCCCTGTCCCCCCACATGGAAAAGATGCGTACTGAGAATGTTAAGCGTTAGCCGTTGAAGCTTATTGTCATGACATTTGCTATTCCTCGACATCTCACGTGCATATTGTTGAAAGATTATGTTGTGATTATGTCTTTATTGTGTTTGCTATGTAATGATTTTATCTTTATTGTGTTTCTTTAGGTTAATTAGATCCATGTTTAGTATATAGATCGTTGTTATTCTTTCCTTACTTTGTTTGTAACCTAGGAATTCTTTCTCCACTATAAATTGAAATTTATTCCCTACATCAATATTTTACACATACATGATTCCATCTACTGCCCATCTCTTTACACTTATAATGCAACGTTTGATTGATAAAAGCCTTGATGAAGCATGATACAGTTTCCTATTAATCTATCCTGCATTGTATGATGTAGGATTACAGAATCCCCAGGGCTGTACCCTGGCCAAAAACGCCATCTTCAACTGGATGGCGAGAATATATTGCTGCATCTAGGTTTGGTGCTGAATACTGCAGTGTTCTCTTTTGCTAGATGTGGTCATTACACTATTATTATTACATCGCAATTCACAGCTCATTTTTTCCCACACTTTCTGGATTTGGAACTGTATATATGTGCGTTATGTGCGTCATTAACTCTCAGACAGCTCAAAAGAAAGTTTTCTGAATTAAAATACGATGTTTTCTGTGTCCTTTGACATCATACCTGACACAAAAGGTACAGCATTCGTTCCCAGCATCATTGCATCATTATATATTTTTTTAAAAGTTGGATTCTACCAAAAGGGAGTGGGGAAGCAGAAATTTGATTCCAGATTTTATATGAATACATAACGAGATAGCTACAAAAGTCTTTCTAACCCACTGCAGTATCTTCCTGACAAAAAAAGAATGACCCCTTTCTTGTGCATTTAGCAGTAAGCTCACTGGATGAATTATTTGCAGAAAAACTGGAAGTTGACAATTCAGGGTTTTCAAGCGAGAAAGAAAACACATTCGATTGATAGTTTTTTGCATCAATATTTAGAAAACTGAAATTAGACCTGTGTTCTTTGTCTGAGTGAAAGACAAAAAGATTGATTCAGTACTGTCAAGTTGCAGAAACATGACATGGAGACTGACTCTGGATGCTTTTCTTTGATAGAAATGATACCAACCAAATCATACTACCTGAATAAATCTTCTTCTTTTTTTTTTTTTTAAATCTAGATCAACATTTGTAAATCCATAGCATATATTTTGGTGTAGATATTCTTGTACATAATTTCATCAAAGTTACTTTAGGTTTTGCCCATGCTTTGCTAAATTATTTGAATTTTTACTATAATAAAATACTACCTGTTTTTAACGTTCTTAAACAAAAGATCTGGGCGTTCTGTCAAAAAAAAAAAGATTATGAAGAATTAATTTATTATTTTATTTAAATAAAAGAGTAGAAAAAACCTGAATGCTAAACTGGACTATACTTTTACCCAATTTCATGGTTTAATAAATATATCTTTGCGACCAGAAAAACCTGCAGCAATATAAAATAATAACGATTAAGAAAAAAAAATATTAATTTTCAATATCTAGGTAAAAGTTTATGTGAGATCATAGATCTTTATTTCAATATAGTTCAAGAACAATTCAATATGATTTTTCGATGCGATTGATTTCAGATCCTTTTCAAAAAAAATTAGTTTAATATAATTCATAAAAGACAAAAAGCTTGATATTTGCATCTGAAGTAATCTCTCTGAAGTGGACACAGTCGAGATGAACCACGGGTTAGAGGCCAGTTATTGGTGGGTCAATGGGCTTCTTCGTCTTCTTACTTCATGCCGAAACCGGCAAGTTGATTTTCAGTTCTCTTATTCATAACCCTGTAGCGGATTTTCGATTTTACGATTTCCTCTTATTTCTCTTCTCTTGGTGGATCTGTTAGCGACTTTTTGCCCCTTAGATTGTTCCTTTCAAATTTTTTTTATCCGATCATTGGATGAGAGTGTGTGATGAAATTGATCCTTCTCGCGCTCTTTTTCCTTATTTGATACGTAATCTGTAATTTTGAGCAGGATATTTTTTCCGTCATCTTGGTTTTTTATCATATATATTTTCGTATAGTAACTTTCTTTCTTTTTAATTTAAATGTAGTAACACATCAGAATTTATTTATATGAAAATTTTATTTGAGGAATTTATTTTCAGCACTTGTGTGATTTTATTTATGTAGTAACCATTTTTCTTCGTAATAGTATTTTTGCTCAAATATATTAACACATGTTTTTAGTAATATGTAACAACATTAAATATATAAATTAGTAATATGTGAATCTTTCATGTTCACCATATGAACAATAATGTGTTATAAATATAACTATAATTAGATTATGAATACTTTATTGATATCATTTAATTCGATGTTAAATGAAATAGTTTTTGGTATAACACTTGTATATAGATGTAGTAACACACAAGAATTTGACAAAAAAATATTTTTGATATAAACGATATAGTAAGCAGCTCGTATATAGATAATTAACCTTATGATAACAGTAACACTAAAATTTGACAAAAAAAATGTTTTTCGATATAACGTTATAGTAACACTCGTATATAGATATAGTAACACGCTAAAAATTTTGAAAATAAAATTAATATTGTTTAGGTGGGAATAAGAACTTCGTCACATTAAGAGAAGGCACCAAACAGGCAGAGATATTGATCGATAATGATGTCGTCTGATAATATATATAACTGTTTGCTCAATCCACAACATACATGCGTCCAGCGGAAGCCAACCCGACTGACCGCGAAAAATTAGTCCATTTTTACTTTGTTTATGTTATATTGCAAATAACTTATTTAAGTGTCTGATATTTATTATGATCTTCTCTTCCATAAAACAAAAATCAACAATATAGTTCAATGATTTACAAGTTACATCATTTACTCATATTTTATTTTTGGTGTTAAGTCATTTCATGAACGTTTCTTTTCATGTGTTAACAATATATAATTTGTTCCTTCAAAAAAAAAATACTCCTTTCAAATGCCAATCTTTGGTTTCTTTATTGCGCGACTCCCAATCTTTAAGATTTTTCACAAAATAAATCGCTTTATCACGTTATCGCGTCGGCTTTGTGACTGTCATAAAATGCAATAAGCAATGCTTTAAAACATACGCAAAATACCCAGCAACCTTCTATTTTTTTAATTCTTTGACCGCTTAATCGCTTTGCGAAACGATGCTTGCACAAAAACTGGGCAGATTATAGTATAATTTTTGTGGTATAAGAATGTAGCAAATATTTTTTAATAAAAAAGTAAAAAGGTGCCAATAGTTGGTATTTGAGATAATATTGATTTACATATTTTAATAATATACGTCTGAAACTGGGTGTCAGAGTCGTTTTTTCTTCTTCTTTTTTTCTCTTTCTTCTTTTGGTCAGAATAAGATATAAATCCTAAAACCAAAACTCTACATTCATGAATTGATTGAATTCAAATGATCACTCCAGAAGCAAGAATTAATTGGGTTGATCAAGGGACCATTGGTCGATAGTTATTCGGAGATAGCGGAAAATTCAACCTCGTCATCTTCTCCACTTCAGAAACCGTTGCCAAGTGCAACTGGCCAACTCCTGGCGAGCCCTCGGTGCAGCAATTGCAACCTGCAATGTATCGCTCAATGGAACATCATAACGCCACCAGCAGCAATTGGTACAGCAGCTAAGCAAGCAGCCGTCGCGCAAATGGTTTGAGCGCAACAACAACAACAGCAGCAGCAGCAATTGCACCAGCTTCAGCAGCAATTACAGCAACGGCAGTATGCCAGCAGCGCCAACGGTAGTAGTAAACGGTAATAATTTAATAAGAGTTTCGAATTTTCAGGGTTTGGAGATCCTTCCATGTCTGGGCTTAATCAGATGCAACGAATGGTATTGGCCAATAGTCAATTGGGGAATATTGAGGCAACAGCAGCAACCAGCAGCGGCTTAACAAGCAGAATTCAAGGGGTTTGTGGGCAGGTGAGTTTGCAGTGAGGAATGAGCACAACACAGCAACAGAACAATAATGTAGTGTGAATAAGTTACAGCAACCAAATGGTACAACAACAACAGCAACAAATAGGGCAGCAAGTCAGTTGCATCAGCAAATGGTACAGCAGCAACAGCAGCCACAAATGGTGCAATCCCAACAGCAGATGAACAATCCAGCAGCAAATGGGGCAGCAGCAAATGGGGAGCCAGAGAACAATTGGGGCAGCAGCAAATGGGGCAGAACCAGTTGGGGCAGCAACAAATGGGGCAGATAGGTGGCGAGAATTGTCAAAGATTCACCGCCATGGGGCAGACAGGGGGCATTGCCTGTGTTATCTGGTCAGAAATAAGCCCCATGACCTCAATTTTAATTTGCAACGGTTGCTGGTAGGGTGATTCATTGAAACTTTTTATGGTTTCTAGAGTTAAAAGTTATGGGGTTATATAGTGTGAGACCTGTTTATTTCTATGATTTATTGTTTATCATGTCTACCGAGGTGCTTTTTCTGCATGTTATGGAGGATAATAATTCCGCAATTAATGTTGTTTTTCTTGGAAATTTTGATCTGGAGGTGTGGCATTGTTATTTCAATGTGAATGGTTGATAAGTTGCTACTTCTTTTGGCAGCTGCATTTTTTGGAATTGGTTTGATAGCTTTGGAATTTAGTGGGCTTCTGACTTGATTACTTTTAGTATACTGGTTAGACTTTTTCTTGGTACTATTGTGTTTCAAATCTTGCCTGTAGCCATGTGGATGCTGAGACCCGACCAGTGATTATAATTACGTTTGAATCATTTGATTAATATTAGCCAAAACCATGCTTGTTGAGGACTTTCTTCCCATTATTTATTTAGGTGCTCATTAAAATTAAATTGCGTTGGATTTTTGTCCATTTGAGAGGTTCTTTGGGTGATAATGGGTTTTGGTGAGTGCAGCCACGTAATAAATAGGATTACTGCAAGCATCTCAGTTCCAAGCTGGCAATTCTGCTGAAACGGTCTTTGAGAATGCAAGCCATGCGAATGATGAACTACGCTTGACATCTCAACCAGGCAAATGGGACTCTTGCTTATATTTGCGAGGATGAATCCCGACCAACTTCGTGGCTTTAGCAAAATGCACTTACTGCTGCTAGTCAGTGCATAAGCTTATACATCATCTTCCCCATTTCTTCTCCCCAAACTGATGCGTAAATATAGTATCAATAATGTTAATTAATATTATTATTGCAGTAGGCTTTTTAATTTAAGATGATTTAATAAAGTGGCTGTGGACTTAATTCCTTGGGGCCTAAGTTAGGTTTAGGGTTATTAGTCTATATAGTGTCTTGTGTCTCTAGTGAGAATATCTGGGAAATTATTATTTCTGAAGCAGAAGCGGGGCCAGAATATTTCCGTGGAATCGGCCTTTAATGGGGCAAGGATTTATCTGTATTTTGTCTTTCGACTTCTTAAATTATCCAAATATATTGAGTTTATTTATGCGTTAAATTAGCCAGTCCATTCTCTTGACTCTAACACAAACCATTAGCAAAAAAAGTAATATATTCCGCGTTTTTAAATTCATATTATTCCCAAATTTTGGATGCTCTTTTAGTTATGCTCGTGGAAAAAAGGTTTTCATATCTTTCTTCTAGCTAACTTTCCTTTGTTTTTCATTTGTTTTGCCTCATTCCTAAACTTTTAAAAATTTCTCCTAACACCCAAAATCTCTACGATACTTTCCTTCCAAGTTGCTGTTTGGGGGTTCTATCGATATATAAATCATAGGCTTAAACTATTAATGTCCCTAAGACAAATATGGTTCTTTTCATGAGCTTTCTGATCTAATAGATAGGCACCTCGTAGTCTAACATATTATGCCTTGCTTGCTTTTCTTTTCATGAACTTTTTCGGCAGGTTTATGACTTTGCTTTCTTTTGTACTGCTTTACCTTTTCAGGTAGCAGTGGGATTTAACATTCAGTTGTGATACCAAATAATAATTTCAGGGACAGGAAGATATTACGGGGAAATCGACTAGCAGATATGCCAAATGTCTGGTTACAGCTCAAGGCCGGACAACAAGGTATGATGCAGATGCTATAACTCAACAGCAGTGGTTAAAGCCAGCAATATATACACAAATCCTGCTTCCTCCGTCTTCCTGCTTGGCAACTACTGTAACAGCATCCCAAAACTAGCCGCATTTGCAACATAATTCAATGGGGCTGAATCCACAACAGTTATCTCAAATAGTACAGCAGCAAACACAGATGGGCCTTCGCGGAATAGCTGCTCCAGAAACAGCAGCCAGCATATAACAACAGCAGCAACGGCTACAACAAGTATTTCATCAGCAGCAGTCACCAAGAATGGTGGGCTGGGAGGAGCCAAAAACAAGTAAAGCCAGCCGACGGGATCACAGCCAAATGCTTGCTGCATCGAACAACTTCCCACCAGGCAGAAGTTCAAGCCAGAGCACAGAAGCCAGCAATCAATAACCGCTGGAAAGAGAGAAAAATACAGAGGTTTTAGTATCACAGGTTCAATGTTATATTTTCTTCATATTTTTCACTAACATAGTATACAACATGCAATTACATTTAATCAAGATTAAATATGATTATAGGAAGAGTTTAAAAAGTTTCTCCTGTGTAATTTAAGTGAAAACAGAATGTCATTTGGGTGCAAATTCAGAAATAATATATATTTGATGTAGTTCTTTAATGGGTACTTACTGATATGAAGGCTGAATTACATTTGAATGTTACTGGATCTCGTAAACTGGCTCCTGAAGTCGAAGACCTTCTCTTAGAGATTGCTGATAACTTTATTGATTCGGTGGGGATACTATAATCCCTGCAATTAGTATCATGTGTTTTCCATAAGTGTTATGATTCATTGGTGTTATTTCTTTGTCCTTGATGATGTTGTATTAGATAATTAGTTAGAGTTATATTTGGTGATACTAGACCACATATAAATGGTTAGATGTATGCTTGGGAATACCTGTTGTGTTTGTTACTAAAAAGTATTTTATGCCAGCTACTGCCTATTTTTCTGGCTCTTCTTACTTCATTCTGTATCTCTTCCTTTTTCTTTATTCCCTCTTAAGTTTATTTTTTGGCCCATTGGAGAAGGTTGTACCTTCTTTTATTTGTCGTTGGAGCAATTACCCATAATAGTGGAATCTTGCATTACAAATAAATGAATTTGGACAAATTAGGAGGTTATTCAACATATAAGCTGTGATTACTTATAATATCAGCTCTCTATCTCGTTATACCTTCCCAAGTATGAAAGCGACTTACTGTCTTCTGTATTTATATCTTTGCTTGAAACCACGCCCCATCCATTATGTTTGGTGGGCGTACTGATTTTTCCCCCACTTTCAGCTTAGGCGGTGCAAACAATTGATCTTTTTCAAATGTTGATACTGTGAATTTTAAAAATTGCTTCTTCTTTGAAGCTAATTGTGTCATAACCATTTACTTATTCCTTGACATTCCACATGCTTATATAGTATACCCGAAGCTTGATGATAACCTTGCTCAAACAATAATTACACTTTCCTTTAGCGATCACCATTCTGTAATGTAGGTTACAACATTTACATGCACCCTGGCAAAACATCATGATCTTCAACTTTGGAAGCAAAATGTATTGCTGCAGCACTCTGGAATTGGTGTTGAATGCAGTGTTCTTTTAACGCTAGATGTTATTCATTTCTCTATAATAAATTGTAAATCATAGCCATTTTTGGTCTATTTCATATTTGGAACTATATATGTGTGTCATTAACTGTTAAGCCACCTCCCCAGACAGCCTAAAAGAAAGTTTTTCCAATTAAAACTGATGTTTTTGACATTATAGAGATGAATATCATTACGTTGTTACATACTTTAAAATTTCAATTCCGCAAGAGAAAGTGGGAACATGACAAGTTTGGTTCCGATTTAAAATATGAATTGAGAGGTATAGCTTGACAACGTTGAGTTTTTTAACCCCTAAAGTATCTTCCAGCATAGAATGACTCCTTTCTTATAATATTGTTTGCATTAGCTCACTGAATGAATTTGAGAAAAAACTGGAAGTTGACGATTCAGGGTTTTTCAAGTGAGAAAAACACATTCCAGACCAAGTAAGCTTGTTCTCTCTGCAAAGTTTGAATTCAACTTGTAGCATTTAGGGGTGTGTTTCAAACTCTACAAACAGCTTCAGAATCAATTTTTTTTTTTTTTTAAAAAATCTCTCTCTCTCTCCACGGTTTAGGAAAAATGATTACGGGAGGCTGTTTTCAGAACCCCGAAAATATACCACTAGTCGAAAAAAATGAAGATATAAATTCACCTTTTGTTTCCTAATAAAAAATTTATCACCTTTGACAATTCAATCCACAAAGTACTATGCATTACAAGTTTTGGATAAGGTTAAATTAAAAATTTCAAGCATTCATGTATCCCAATTCAAAGTTCTATGAATTTGAACATTGAAATGTCACTCTGTTCAAGTCACTGAGTCATATAACTATGTGAAATAGTAAGAATTTATTAATCCATGAGATGAAGGATATACTCTGTTATTCAAATGAGCCATGTATGAAAAACACACATCTAATTAGCCTGCCTTATGAGATGATTGACATGCAGCAATAGTGAAGTCCACAAAGCGTCTGGATCTCGCGGTAAGTTGTATCTTATATTTCCTAAACTGAAACTACTGATTTACTTCCTTTGTCTGTAGATAGCATTAATTAATATGTAACATTTACATGAATCGACAACCCGATAGAGCCATTACAATCTATGAATGGATGGTGGCGCTAAGCAGATGGGCGAGGGCAAAGTTCTTTATTGAAGTTGGTCCAAACCGATGATAAGAAACTTCTTCAAGTTCAGAGCAGTTGGTTTCACAATCAATTATTACAGATGCAGCAGAATATGATTCTGATAGATACAGTTCCCTCTTATTTATAATTCTTTTTTTTTTTGCTGATAATCAGCATTCTTGAAGTTAAACCCTATGATCTAAAGACCCTATAAATATAATATCTAAAAATACTTTCTGGTCGTGATGCTATCCTTTTTATTGACAAATGTCATTGTATTATGATGTATAAGTTTATTACAATCGTAATGCAGAACTACTGGTTTTGGTCTTTTTTCTGGCCTATTATTTTATTTGTGTTTTTTGGTCTTTTTTACAATTGTTTTCTTACGTGTTAGCTCACACTAAGAGAAATATACTTATAGAGTTCCTTTACAGATAAGAGGTCAATCAATTTCTTAAAATAAAAAAAAAAATTAATATCCACTAAAAGTTGAGATGTTCGGCTTTCCATTACAAATTAAGCATAATAAATAAATAGGAACAAATTTACCTATAGTTTGTTTAGAATTTATTACTTCAAATCATTAACCAAACAAGGCTTTTCGAACAAATTATTCAGTAATTTTTTAAAATGACATACTTTATACGAATGCAAGCTATAATGATGAGCAGGCTATTCTCGGCGAGGGTATGTGATATGGATGGTGATGGGCGACCACGGCGGTGGTTAATTTCGCATGTAATTTTAAGGTGTTCTTGGCGTGATTTAGGTTATTGAAGGCGGGAGTCGCTCTTGCAACAAAGTTGAAATCTAAGCCCCTTCACCTTGACGGATTCTATGGGCGTTGTTGAATGTGAGGAAAAATGATATTTTGGAACATAATGCGTTCATCCAAGACATTTGAAGGAACTCCATGATATCCTAAAATTGGGATCTTCACATCATATTCGCCGAAAAAACAAATAACGCTGGCGGCAAACTTCTCCCATTTTTAAACAGATTGGAACATAAATTCCTTGTTGGTACATGTGATCCGTCATGAACATGAGAGGTTTTAGTTGGTCATATTCTCTACGCTCTTAAAAACCTCGCGCTAATTATCTTTGATTTAAAAATGGGTGGGTACCGAATATTTGGGTCATGATTTGAATAAAGATGCGCTCCATCTATCTGCAATTTATTTGAAATTAAATATTATAATTTTATTTTATTTTTTAGGTTTTAGATTTTTGTTTTTAACTTTTCATTTCCAGTTTTAGAGTTTTTTTTAATTTTTTAATACCAAACCGACCAAAAGCTTAAGCCAGATTGATTCGTGATTCGCTTTCGTAAAGTGGATTAAATGGATTCATCCATTTAAATAGTTGGCGTATGTATTTAGGACATGTTTTTGAAGTGCAGGCTTGGTGTGGGAAGCCAGCTCTTTAAAAATAAATAAAATCTCTGCTTATACTGTAAACAAATTCTTTAATTAAGTAAAAATCTGAATGATTAGAATTTAAAAGAGCACGAATTATTCATTATAACAGCACTTAGAAAGGGGGGAAAAAAAAGGAAAAAAAAAAAAAAACAAATATATCTTTAAAGAAAAACAAAGTGCTACAACACGCATCTAAATGCATTACTACAAGGTCAAAACTCACTACAGGATCTGGAATTTAAGTTCAAGAATTTCATAATATTAAAATTCAGCTCAAGTCAATGAATTACAGATGTGATTAATTTAATAATAATCTGATTAACCAAACACTTAATTAAAAATCGACTAAAACCGGTTGATTAACGTACTTGAACAAACCGAAAGTGTCGGCGACAAATTGATAAAGAATTCCTCTTATACTCATAACATAATCGCTACATAATACTACAACTGCACCAAAACTTCCGTCAAACTGTAGATCCTACCCAATTCACCATCAGCTACCTTGTGCAAGTTCTTGATCATTTCATTAACCAAACCAGTGAACCAAGATCTTCCTCTAAATCATCAAAACCCAATTACTCCCTGAATTTGAAAAACTTCATGAAAAACCCACTCTTTCTGAAACAAGAATCTGATTTCTCCACATGGGCATCTGAAACTCCCTCAGGCCCATTGCGATCACTATCTAACATTCACAGTTGCAGCATATTTCTTCTTTTTTCACAACTCGATAGCCGATTCCGCTCCCTGTTTTGCTCCCAGAATTCCCAAGCTTCCTTACTGAACCAAAAACTCTCAAACTACCAAACCCCAATTTCAACTCCGTACACTACATTTTGGAATTATAATCCTCACCGTACTCTTCGTTCAACTCCAGAGCAGTGGATTATAGTCTCTGTTTCTGATTATCCTCAGGAATCCATAGAATCTAGGTCAAATTAAGGATGGCAGGTTTGGCTATAAGGGAACTCCAAAACTCTGATGATTGAGAGCTTGAAGGGTGCAATATACTTGTCGACAGTCAACAATCAAATTTAGGGTTTAGGGTGGTGGATTATACGCACAGATCTTATGTTAGGAAATTGTGGGTTATCTTTTCGCCATCAACATGGTGCAAGGAGGATTTTGATGCAGATGATAGGGAAATGATGGTGGGACTCACCGAGAAGCATTTTGATTTGGATTTGGATAGTGTAGAAGTAAAGGAGCAGAAGTTTTTCAGTATGGTAGTCGGATTCGAATCGAACGGTTGTGAATCATATGTAGAAATTTTGGGCAGGTCGAGTTTGGCCCTGAAGGGCTACCTTTGGAAAATGTTGGTGAAGTTGGTCATGGGGGTTATCGACTGAAGATTTTTAGGAGGAAAGCAATACGCCACAGCAGGGTGTATCTAGTTTGCCTGATGTAGTTGGTTTTCACCTTACTCACTAGAAAGGTGGGTTCAGGCTTTTGACGCAGGTTTGATGATCAAACACCAAAAGTTGCAGCATCCAAGGTATAATGGTACCATTGAATTCATTTAATACATTGTTTCATTATGATGCATTTTGGTCTTTGATGCTTCCTGTGTCTGTATCACTATGGCTTCGTGTCTTGAAGGCTATTTGGCACAGAAGGCTATTGTGGGAAATTAATGGTTTTGTTGGGTTATCACTCTACAATCCATAGGCTAAATCCGCCAAAACCATACCCTTTCATAGAAGAAAGTCTTCACGTGAATGTAGGCCGTTTGATAAGTTCTTGAATATTTGGAGATCTACGAAAAAGACAAGTTTGTTTGAAAATGATTGATTTAAGTTACTTTCATAAATTTAGAAGAAAACTTTGGAATGAGAATGATGTTGAAATTCACTTCCTTAGCATGGTTAGAGGACTTGATTGCAGTTGGATATTTACAACCAAGATTGAACATAAGATAGTATGGTAACTACTAATGTTGGCATAGTGATGATAAGGAAAGAATTTGTGCCTCGAAAGTGCCTTCGCATCTTGAATCGAGGAATCAAGACGGTTAATTATGAAATAGGGAACCTTATCACGATGGAGGGATTTGGGGATGTTGTGCTGATTGTGTTTGTTGTTGGGCCTGTGGATAAAACTGGTTTTAGAGTGGGGAGATTACTTTGGTAGAATATTCAAAACATTGATTGTTTTGTCCTTACAAGCTGATCTGCGAATCTTGCAGTTGAGGAAGGACATATGGATCGAATATACCATTATGTTTTTCAATTCAATACTTTTATATGTTTTTACACATGTTGTGTTTGGATTGTTCACTTGCATATATATCTCGGAATTCTCCTTGCTCTCTCTCTCTCTGAATACATTTTGTGAATTGGATATCGTATGCTTATAAACTGCTCAGTTTTCAGTTAGAGAGAGTCATCCTATATTTTTATCATTTAAACGAACATTTTGTCGTATTTAATTTGTTAAAATCCTAAATCTTGACTTGACTTGAAACGTCTCTTGAGCCAAAAACCAAGTTAACAGATAAATATCAATAATAGGCTACCTTGCCTTCTGTTTTAAAAGTAATTTTTATGTTCCTTTTTTCAGGTCATCTGTGTTTGATACAGGATCATAACCTTGAAAGGATAAGTAAAAGAATAAAGGGCAAAATTTTTCTCAGTCTGTACATATAGAAGCGAAAATAAAGGCGTAGTATTCTAAGTTGAACATATACGGCTTACTCGTGAGGTGAATTCATGGTATGTAATAAGTTAAAAGAGTCATATATAAGAAACAGTGTAGATAAAATCTCATAAAGTTTCACGGTTTCAACTTCACTCCACTTTGATCCTATCCAGTATTTTTTGTTCAGCTGACTAACATATCTCCTTGACAAAAGCTTGTGTATACACGCGGAGTTGCACTTTGTACAACAGAATATACAAAATAGTATAGGTGTTTTTGACTAGAAAATATAAGTTGTATCACGGTTGCACACGTACAACTGAGTGTATATCAGTGGCTACTCCTTCCTATTTATTTCATGCATCATCATATATATCAACATGTCTATTCACACCATGCACCCACACACACAGGCCTACCCAAAGTGTTCAGTAGGGTTCCTTGCTTTGAGGGCTTTTTGATGCAGCTAAATTTTTAACTACTGGGCTTGTCACAAGCAAACAAGTCTAAGTTGTGGATTGCCAACAATTCCTTCTATTATATGCACTATCTGATATTTGAAATGACTACCCTCTTTCTTGGTCTAACAAGATTAGCATATCTGAAGTACCTAATTGGTTGATATTGAACCGCGACACTTGTAGTTTACCAAACAAAGCTGACGCGTAGTAAATAAAGTTGTCGGGACAATGCCAGCTCATCTGCAGGTTAACTACAAGAGTAGTCCCAGTCAGCAGAG